>CM075064.1:45052500-45501792 GCA_037428765.1 Rubia yunnanensis
ATGATGAGAGGAACAAGATTCTTAGTTTTGATCAGAAAAGTCCAGGTAGCTCTACTGAAATCATCTATGATGGTTAAGAATGATTATGCTTCATTGCTGGTTTTAACTCTAAAAGGTCCCCACGAATCCATATGAAGTGTATCAAATGGTATAGAACAATGATTAGCTTTATCAGGAAAAGATAACCTAGTTTTTTTAACAATAGGACAAATGCTGCAGGTTTTATTCATACTTGGAAGATTCATATAATTCAATGCAACATCAGAAGGATGCCCTAGTTTATTATGTAGAATTTCTAAATCAACATCAGCAAGACTATGTATAGAACTGAGTACAAAATGGATTATTAAACTATATAGCTCAAAGGAAGCTAGACACTTCTTGATGACTTCAGTTTGAAATGACTTCTTGTTCAGAATGTATAGGCCATTGATCTCAGTAGCAACTCCTAACACTTAACAAGTCTTGTGGTCCTGTATGATACACACATGAGGATAAAAGGTAAGATAAGCCCTGGAATCTTGTGTTAGTTTTTGGACTAAAAGAATGTTGAATTTAAAACTCCTTACAAATAGGAAATTTATCATTTTGAGCTAATTATTTATCTTGACAAACCCTATGGAATCTATGAAAAACCTTGAGTGATCTGGTAAAAGAATTGGAGTTTTCTGTAAGGCTGGATTAAGTGTTTGAAACAAAGAGAGAGTACTGCACATATGTGAAGTAGCGCCACTGTCTAAGATCTAATTATCACTCTCAAAAATAGGTAGCAACAATATAAAAATGAGTAATAAGACTACCTAAAAATTCTACATGAGCAAAATTGATCATAACTCCTGGTTCAACATTTTGATCCTTTGCCCTCCATTTCATCAGTTTCCCAAACTCCATCTGAATCATGCTTGCAATCATAGCCTGCAAATTCCCAATGCCTTTGTTTTCCCCTAACATCAAATTATGTTCCAAGTATAACCTTTTTCTTTCATCTCCAAATCTTGAAGCATTAGCTGCATTTGCATAAGCCTTGTTCTTCACCTTACTTGCATCATGCCACCATTCAAGATAACCATTCAGTTTGAAATACGAGTTTCCATTCCTAAGATAATAATCACATTTTAGCAGTTTCTTTTCCTCTATATTTTTCTTCTTCTAAACAAATCTCCCTGCATTTGTTGTCCTGAACCATGATTCACAAGCATTGCTGCTTACCAATTTATACCCTTCATCATGTTGCTTTGCAAACTTCTCTGTTGTGCTTGCATACTAAACAGAGAATATACCTTTCCAACAGTTGGTAAAGTATCCATCACCAGTATCTGATCCCTTAAAGCATCATATTCATCATTTAATCCAGACATAAATTGTTCCAGCCTATCTTGATTGGCTTGCATTTCCAGTTTTTCATTAAAATCACAATTGCATTCACAATGACAACAAGTAAACTAAAGAATAGGTCTGATCATATCAATTTCATCCATAATTTCTTTCAAATTGGAGAAATATTGAGCAATTGAATCAGTTCATTACTTAATTTCAGTTAGATTAGTCATCAGTTGATAATAGAGAGGTCAATGGCTAATTTCATAGTCTCTTCAACTTCATCCCATAATTTCTTAGCATCAGCTTAAAAGCAAAGCTCTTGGAAATATCTTTGTTGATCGAGTTCCTAATCTATGAAACAATCGTTGAATTTTCTTTCATCTAGATTTGAAGCATTAGAGAATTGGCAGTAGGCTTTGGCACTTCTCCAGTAATGAACTTCATTTTTCCTCTTGGTGAGAGTACAGTAATCATTGCTTCTCTCCAGATCACATAATACTTCTCTGTTAAGAGATTAGATTCAATCACAAGGATCGCATGATCTAAGGTGTGAGGAGCAGCGGATCATCTGGCTTGATTCTCACAAAGCCTCAGCATCAGCAGCATAATGATTGTTTCCTCTTTCACTGATCATGTGCTTATATTTGATCATTAGAATGGAATTTCAAGATATTTTTCAAGAGTTATTGGATCGAGAGCCTAAGAGCTCTGATACCATGAAGAAATCGTGGCAGTTAGCAAATCAAGAAAAGCTCAAAGAGCTATGAAATCAGAAAGAATTTGAGAATTCAGTTACAAAGCAAAGAGGGTAAAACTTGATTGATTAACTTAACCAAATATGAGATGTTCATCTTCTATATATATGATCATCTACCAACTTCCCAACAAACTAACTAATGAGTTGTACAAGTGGTCTAACTATCAAAATAGAAAATCAGTTACGAATGTGCAAACCATGTGATTAGTTTTTGGAAGAACTAATCCCACCGACTTCATTTGAATCTTGGTGCCAAGTTGAACTTCTGATCTGAACTTCTGATTTCTAAGCTTCTGAACGTCTGAGTTTGAAGCTTCCTGAATCATCAACTTCTGAGGTTGAAGCAGTATTGCTGTATTCCTTCAATTCTAACAATACAATCTCATTAATAGCTTTAGATAATACCCCAAAAGTAGCAACAATGATAGAGGCCAAAATCATGGCAATATCATTAGGTTTTGGATTATATAGAAGTAGAAAATACAAACTCTTACTATAGATTTTGACTGTGTGCAGGTGATACAAAGGATTGAAGGAAAATAGAACGATCCACCAAAATTGAAGAATTTGTGTTAGGAATTTAAGTCGATGGCATCTGATAGAAAGTAAAACCCACAAATAAATGTGGTTGTATGTATTCATATATATATATATATATATATATATATAATGAGTACAAATGGTATACAAAGTAGAAACAAATGTGAAACAAGATATATACAAAACCAATCTGAAAGGGTATTCCTTTCTTATCCCGATTCTAAATCAATTATATCTCTATTACCCCCCCCCAGGCAAAGCATGGGACTGGTGGCAACTTAAAGCTTGGAGCATAAGAACTCAAACCGAGGATAAGGTAATCCCTTTGTAAAGAGGTCGCAACTTGCAAGTGTCTAGAAACATGAGCAACCTTGAGCTTTCCAGAGACACCATCTCACACACAAAATGATAATCAATTTGGTTGGATATCTTGTGCAACATTGGATTCTGAGCTAGATAGAGCACTATTATTATCACAAAGCAAAATATGAGGCTCGCGAGTCGACACACGTAAATCCCGAAGAAGATTCATCAACCAAGCTTATTCTACAACAATGTTGGCCACATCACGATATTCTAATTATGAACTAGAACGAGAGACTATAGGTTGCTTCTTAGCACTCCAAGACACCAAGTTACCACCGAGGAAAATGGCACAATCGTATGTAGACCTACGAGTCTTAATAAAAACAAGCCCAATCGGTATCAGAATAACCCAGAATTGGTAAAGCGGGCAAATTTGCGTGACACTGAAGCCCATAGTGAAAAGTACCATACACAGAGCTCAAATTCATGTAACATCTTGGAAATGGTAATCAATAGGAGTCTACATGAATTGACAAGCCATATTCACAGCATAAGACATGTTGAAACATATGATCAATAGGTACTGATGTGCACCAACCAGAGACCGATAAATTGTGAGATTTCTAAACAACTTTCTTAGAAGAGCTAAGAAACTGTGAAAAGGCCACAAATGGAATGGAAAAAAGCAACGAATATTGCATCCCTGCGTGCAATAAAATGCCCTTGGCGTATCTGGCATAACCAAGGAATAAGTCGTCGGAAGTATGAATAACCTCCAAACCCAAGAAATACTGAAGAGTACCAAGATTTGTAATCTTGAATTCCTAATAAACCCGATCAATAAACTCATGTATGAGAAGATCATCATTCCCAGTAAGGATAATATCATCAACATAAAACCAACAAATAAAGCAGAGAGACACCTTGAGAGAATACAAATAAAGATGTATCCGATGAGCTCCATACAAACCTCGAGAAAACCAAGAAAAGAGCTTAAATGCTAAAACCAAGAAAGGAGAGCCTGCTTCAAACTATAAATGACCTTGCGCAGACAACAAACATAGCATGGATGTATGGGGTCCTTGTATCCAGCTGGTTTCTCTATATAAATCGGTGAATCAAGAACACCATGTAAAAAGTCATTTTTGATATCCAGTTGACGTAACAACTAGTTACAAAGAAAAACCAAAGATAAGATAGTAAGAACAGCAGAAGCATTCACAATAGGATTGAAACTATGATCATAATCAAAACATAGAAGATGCGAGAAACCTTGTACAACCAATGTCGCATTATGCCGATCAAGCAAGCCATCAGCCTTGAAGTTGCAATGGTACACCCATTTTTAACTGACAACATTAACATGAGCATGACAAAGAACTAAATCCCAAGTCTACTGAGTGCGAAGCATCTCCATTTCAGAATCAATGGCAGCAACCCATTCATGATCCTTAACATCCGAGTGATGACTTTGGGACTCGATCTTAGAAAATAAAGCACTCAATAAACCAGAAATATCATAGTCGAAAAACTATTTGTACCTAGGAGAGCCAGTGCGAGAGCCAGTGGCCATATGATGGTGAGAAGTGGCCTTGTACAATGGAAGCGATGTAGAGCCTCAGCCAAGCGACAATAAAGTTGCGGCTGGGTGCATCGTGGCACAGTAGGGAGTCCCAAAACTTGGGACGATGCATTAGCAGATGCGGCTAGAGGCAACGGCGGTGCATAGACCTCAGGCATGGGCGGAGGTGAGCTTGGTGACGCGTGCGACTGCTGCGTGGGTTGCAGAGTCAGTGGATAGACACTGGAAAGATCATGCACAACTTGAGCTCTCGGTACAGCCTGTGAATCATAACCACCTTAATAATTGAAAAATAGGGTGATGTAGACTACTCAAACACCTCCAAAGTCACAGGCGAAGGTTCCATAAAGGCAGAAATGTCAAGCGAAGGTGGTGCTGTTGCAGAGCCAGTATGGGTGGTAGGGAATAAAAGCTCATAAAATCAAACATGACAGGTGATCTATTCCTTCTTCATAGCATGATCAAGGCAGCGATAACCCTTGTACTGAGAACTGTACCCCAAGAAAATAGATGGCAAACTCCAAGACACCAATTTATGAGGAGCATAAAGGCGCAAATATGGAAAAACTTGACATCCAAAAAGATGAAAGTTTGAGTAATCAGGATTAGTTCAAAAAATAACATATAGCAGAGACTGACCAGATAAAACAGGTGTGGGCAGGCGGTTGATAGTGTAGGCAACTGCAGTAAATGCATCATACCAAAAAGAATGATGCAAACTGGAATGAAAAGCATGGAGAGCCTCATTTTTGTGATGTAACGATGTTTTTTCTTAGCTCAACCATTTTTCTCCAGTGTGTAGGGACATGAAAGCTGGTGATAAATGCCCTTTGAAGCAAAATGAGATTGCATGTGAAAGTTTACAAACTTCTCCCACCATCACTCTGAAAAACCTTGATGGAGGTAGAAAACTGGTTCTCAACCAGTGCCTCGAAATGAAGATATACCTCTACATAATTAGACTTGTGCCGCAAAAGGTAGAACCAAGTGAAATGAGAGTGATCATCAACAAATATAACATAATAAGACAAACCAGCACGAGACATAACAGGTGCGAGCTCCAAAGATCACAGTGAACTAAATCAAGCAAATGTGATGCACGTCTATTATTTTTCAGTAAATGAAAGACGTTTCCCCTTAGCCATCTCATAACATGAACACGAATGTAGCTTTAGAAGTAGACTAGTTACAGACAAACATCCAGACTTGCTCAAAGAAGAAATGATGTTGTAAGGAACATGCCCCAGTCTACTATGCCAAAGTTCAAAAGATGCCTTAGACACACTCGATGCAACAAAAGCAGATAAAGTAGCACCACTATAATCCAAAACATACAAGCCTCCATCATGATGGCCTTTCCCAATAACATCGCTAGTAAACTTATTCAAAATAGTGAAAAAGGAATCATCAAAGCAAATAACAACATTCATATATCATGAGTCGACTTATTAACAAACAGCAATTTTTTTGCAATTTGCAGAACAACCAAAACATCAGACAAAGCTAAGGAATCAAAGACTCAAGAATGACAAACATGGGAAATGTTAAGGACAGAACCATTGCCAACAATTACACGATTGTTACTGGAATATTGAGTTGGGCGATCAAGAGTCAACTGAGAAGAATTCATGTGGTTGGTCATGCCAGAATTAGCTATCCAGCTGAGGAGAATATGGTAGAGAGGCAAGAGAAACAACTCGAGAGACCAAGTGAGGACAAAATAATGCAATGTGACCAAATTTATCACACCACTAACACTGTAACGGGTACCATTCATCATGCAATTCAGAGCAAGAAGAAGCAACATAACCCAAGGCTTCACATTATTGACACTAGGGTCGATCAAAATGATCCATAACTCTAGTCAAAAAAATACTTTACGATGTTGATGTGGCGGTGACTGTGTGCTGACAAGGCACTAAGTGGGCAGTTGAGAAACTGTGATGAATTGATCGGGTTGTGAGAAATTAACTCATCTCACAATTAAATGGAGCAGGTCACGAGATGTTGCACATGAGAAAAACTAGAAAACCTCGCACATGTCGACACGCGTCTAGGGGAAAAGCACAGAATGTCCTGGAGAAGATGAATGACAAAAAATTGATGAAGAAGCTGATGATGAAAAACCAATAAGCGTCTTGGTTCGTCTTAATCTATGAAACCATGACACACTAAATGGAATGAAGATCGGTGATAGAGAGAACCAGAGAGGGAGACGACGCAGAAGAACTTGGGCGGTCGCCGGCAGCGATCGGATTGCTGGAGATAATGGAAGAAGGATTCCGACGGAGGTATCAGACCGATCGCACAGCACACTACTACAAGTTAAGCCTAATGTAACACTTTCCTTGCAACACTTATTCAAAATGTTACAATAACTTATAAAGTGTTACATGAACTTTTGAAAAGTGTTACAAAAGTGTTATCTAAATTTTAACAAGTGTTACGTTAGATCTAATGTAACATCGCCTTCGGTAATACTAGTAAAAGTGTTACTTTAGGGGTTATTGTAACACTTTGAACCTAAAGTAACACTTTTACATGTATTACCTTAGGCGATGTTACATTAGATCTAACGTAACACTTTTTAAAATTTAGGAAACACTTTTATAACACTGTTTAAAAGTTTAAGTAACACTTTATAAGTTATTGTAACATTTTAAATAGTATGGCAAGGAAAGTGTTACGATGCTTCTAATTTGTAGTAGTTGCATGAGCGTGCAATTGAAAGTCGATGATTGTCCGGGGACTTGAGTAGCGCCGAAGGAGCAACTCAAATGGCACTAGCGGCAATCGGAAATGAATCCAATGAGAGATGAAATGGGCAAGCGGTAAAAACAAAAGAGGATAATGTTTTTTTATTGAAGAAGAATGGACAGGATTTCGAGAAGAAAAATCATAAATTTTAGAGAGATGTGACTGATACTATGATAGAAAGTAAAATTCACAAATAATTGTGACTGTGTGTATTGATATATATTGGGAGTACAAAGGGTATACGAAGTAGAAACAAATATGGAACATGATACATACAAAACCCATCAAAAAACGTATTTCTTTTTTAGCCTGATTTTAAATTAATTATATCTATATTAGCAGAAAATGTATTTCTTTTTTATCCTGATTTTAAATCAATTATATCTATATTAGCAGGAAAACATTTTATGTTAGGAGTTTTACTATGTTAAGGGGAGGGACCTATAAGAAGTTGTCAAGTTCGTGAATATCTAATTTTAAGGGGGTGGTTCATGATAGTTTTATACATTTAGCAACTTCTTACTGGTCCCTCACCTTATCATAGAAAAACTCCTAACATAAAATATTTCATGCTATATTAGCAGTAGACATGCAAGTCACTTATAAACATGCATATAGTTTGCCGAATGAGGTGGCTCATGAACTTGCAAAGATGGGCTCAACACGAAGGTACTTATATAGTTTGCAGAATGAGGTGGCTCATGAACTTGCAAAGATGGGCTCAATACGAAGGTACCAACGAGTCCGGGATGCAATTTGTGCTGATCGGATGAGACTTGCAAACATCAGAACTCAAAATCATGAGGCATTTCCACAAATGCAAAGAATTCTCTCACCTGAACAGACCTTGAACTTCAATAGTCTCTGGTTACACAACTATAATTGTAGAATATAGGGTAATAATGTGTGTTTGTATTCATAATCTCAGGGTACCTTATATAGTAGTACAGAATACATATACAAACTTGGAAAAGGTAATAGAATATAATTACAATTACAAGTTATATTTTAATTCTTTAATACTCCTCATCAAGTTGGAGCATGTGGATCAGAAATGCTCAACTTGCCCATTAGGGAATGAAACTGGTTACGTCCAAGAGCTTTAGTGAACAAGTTTGTAGGTTGGTCTAACGTGCGGATATGCTGAGTAACAATGGTGCCAGAATGAACAAGATCCCGGACAAAATGAAAATCAACTTCATGTTCTTTGTACGTTCATGAAACACTGGATTTGTCGTAATATGAAGAGCAGATTGACTGTCACAAAAAAGTTTCATAGTAGAAGTGTGCATAACCCTTAAGTCTTTCAGTAAAGACTTAAGACATAACAACTCACAACAGGTAACAGCCATAGCACGATGCTCCGCTTCAACGAAAAACTGAGAAACCGTAGGTTGCTTCTTGGTCTTCCAAGAAACCAAAGAATCACCAATCATCACAAAATATCCAAAAAGAGAACGATGGGTAATTGGGCATGCAGCCCAATCTGAATCACAGTAAGCAATCAACTATAACGCACTACTGGAAGAGTGAAATAAACCTTGATGAGGATGACTTTTCGGGTAGTGCAACACACAAACTGCAACTTGCCAGTGAGGAACACAAGGAAACTTCATAAATTGAGCAAGTGTATGAACTGAATAACTAAGCTCAGGATATGTGATAGTCAGGTATATAAGGCACCCAACAAGACGCATGTACTTCTCGGGATCATGGTAAGGTGGACCATCAACACGCGACAGATCATGTTGTTGCTCTATCGAAAAGTCAGTCGGTTTAGAAATAGATAAACCTGTATCAGATAAAATGTCCAAAGCATATTTCTTTTGCAAAAGAAACATCCCCCTGGTATTCTAGCAATCTCCATGCCCAAGAAATACTTAAGTCAACCAAGATATTTCATATGGAAACAAACTTAAGTATTTCTTGAACTCAGAGATGAGCGTAGAAGAGCTACCAGCAATGGCCAAATCATCCACATAAACCAGAATATGCAAATAAACTGATCCACGGGAAAAGACAAACAAAGAGTAATCTGCCTTACTCTGAACAAAACCAAATGGTCGATATAACTGATCCAATTTGGAAAACCAATTTCTAGGAGCCTGGCGAACACCATAAAAAGATTTCTGAAAGCGACATACCTGACCATGGGGCGTAGGGGTCGCATAAAAACCTCTTCATGCAAATCACCATGCAGGAAACCATTATAGACATCCATCTAATGCAGTTCCCAACCACGAATGACTACAACAGATAACAATAGGCGAGCATAAATCATCTTTGCAATCGGAGAAAATATCTCAGTATAACCAATCCCCTCAACCTGGAGATTCACGAGAACCACTAGGCATGCCTTATGACGTTCAATAGTACCATTTGACTTAAACTTTGTCTGGTAAACCCATTTGCAACCAATCTCCTTCTTATCCAGAGGCAGAGGGGACAAAGTCCAAGTCTGATTGCGCTTAAGTGTAGTAAGCTCTTCAGTCATAGCATCTCGCCAATGAGCATGCTGTGAATCCTCATAATAAGTGGTGGGATCTACACTAGATGTTACTGCACCCAAAAATCTAAAATGCATACTAGAAAAATTATCACAATTTACATAATCAGTAAGAGGATAAAGAACACCTGAGGATAAGAAAGGCGCATGAGTGAACGTAGTTGTAAGGGGGTCTTCAGTAGTAAGAACACGGGTATAATCAACACAATCATAATCTTCCAAATAAGGAGGAGGTCGGCGAGCACAAAGACTCTGTCTAACAGGTGGAAACTCAGCGGCAAAACTATCCGGAGGTGGAGATCCCACAGAAAAGGGTTGGACGGGCAGCGCGTGAGGCCTCGTGAGACTCCGTCACCGGTGAAACGTGAGGCGGCGGCGTTCTTGGTGATGCAGCATCTGGCCAGGCCAAAAGTGGATTCCAACGCTCTTGGTCAGGATCCAGCGACAGAGCCAAATCTGTCGGGGATGGGCTAGTGAGCACAGTTGATTGGTGCTGGTTGCGGCCAATGCAGATGATCTGGCGGAACCGGCGGCAAGGGATTGGCGACACCCGGCGATGGAGAGCCGACGGCGATCAGCGTCAGAGAACTAGTAGCGTCCGGTGGCAGGTGACCAGCGGCGGTCGAATGTATGGGATCGGAGGCATAGGGTCGATGGTAGGTGTCCAATGGCGACTAGAGGCAATGGGTCATGCGACTCCGGCAGTGGCGTTAAGGAGGCCGGTGGTGAGATGTGGCACCACAGGGGTCATCTGACAAGGCCGATGTCGGAGTTGTGGAATAAGGGAACTTGTCTTCAAAATAATCTGTATCCCGACTGGTAAAGATTATGCAGGAATTTAGGTCAAAAAGAGGATAGCCTTTCTTTCCGCCAGGGTAAACACAAAACAAGCAATGCCAACTTCTTGGTGCAAACTTGTCACAATATCTAGGAACATGAGCAGCAAAACACAAGCATCCAAAAACCCCTTAGGATAAGTAATTTGGAGCTTGAGATGCTTCATCGGTGTCTGGTTCATTAGATAAGCATCAGTAAGAACACACTCTCCCCAAAAATTAACTGGAAGACTAGCTTGAAACTGTAAGCATGCGCCACATTGAGTAAATGACAATGCTTTCTTTCAACTCGGCCATTCTATAGTGGTTTATCAACCATAGATGTCTCAAAAATGATCCCCAGATGCCACAAAATTAAATCTGAAAGGAAAAAATTTAGTCCCATTATCAGCTCGAACACGCAGTATGGTTCGGCCCCATTGGTTCTTCACCAAGGCACAAAATTTCAAAAATCTGGAAGCTACTTCTGACTTAGCCACTAATAAATAAACCCAAACATCTCGGGAATAATCATCAACTATATTTAAAAAAATAAAAGGCACCACTAGAAGATGGTGTTCTATAAGGACCCCAAACATCACAAGGTATTAATTGAAATAGTGCAGTAGCATTTATAGAACTCAATGGAAAACTATGTCTAGTTTGTTTTGGTCTATGACATATAGAGCAAGGAACTAAGTCTTATCGGTGCTAAAATCAATAGAAAACAACGCCGTAGAGGAAAGATGCCCAAGATGCTGATGCCATAAATCAGAAGAAGATACAGAAGCAATTGTCAGAAAATACTGCGGGATAGGAGGATGATCATGAGTATCCAGCTGACAAAGCCAAAATACACCCCTCCCTCTTTCTGTTCACCCACGCCAATCACTTTCCTCGTACTAATTTTCTGTAAAATGCAATAAATTTCAGTAAACAAAGCTAGACATTTTAAGGCAAATAACAATCTAGAGGATGATAATAAGTTGCACCACAAAGTAGGTATATATAGCACATGAGTAAGAGTGAAAGTACCAAAGCAAATAGAACCATATTGGGTAGTAGATGACACAGAGCCATCAGGTACAATAACATTCACAGTGCCAATAGCAGTAGTAATATCAATAAAATAACCCTTGTCACTGGTCATGTGATATGGTTCCTGAATCAAGTATCCAAGGCTAAGTAAACTAGCCTGACCCATTGTCAGTAAGAGAATTAAACTGATTAAATAAATGCATGATCGTGCTCTATTGGTCATCAGACAGAGCAGGGCCAAAATCAGACCGGGTAGGGATGCGACTAGAGGAAGCCGCCTCCGTTAGGTCAGGCGGTGACAGGGCAGCATCGGTGAACGGTGTAGGGAGTGGAAGAGCCGTGGCAGATCCTCCGTTCACGATGGTGGCGGTTGGCCGAGAGGCTAGCGTCGTCCTCCTGGCGACGCTGGCTTTCTCCTTCAACTCCATGAACCATTCTGGTACACTAATGATCTGGAAACAAGAATCTTTGTCGTGACACTTGCAATGACAATGTGCACAAACAAGATTTTTGCGGTCAGATGCAGAAAGAACAAATAAAGAAGAACTTGTAGGTGGTGGCCATCGTGCAACATACTTCATGGAGTTAGAAGAAAGCTCGTGAGCTCTAATAGCAGCTCGATGATTCTCCTCTTGGGCAAGAAGAGTATACACTTTCATGACAGGTGGCATCGGATCAATGCTCATGATATGTGATCGCAAGGTGTGAAAACCTTCGTCGAGACCAAAGGTGAATTGATAGATCAAATCCTTCTCTCTCTCTCCCTCACGGAAGACTCTCGTAGAAATATTGCAGGCACAGTGCCTTGCTATCTTCACAGGCACAAACTAGATGAGGCCACATGCAGTGGTAGTCTGCAAATATCTTCTTCGGTTTGCCAAAGTAAATGTCGATGGTCTGACAATTCTCCCTGCAACTCTAAACAGCCTCTTGCATTTGCAAATCCTTCATACTATCACCAAGATTAAATCGTGCCTTCAGGTCATCCCACAATTCCTAAACTGTGGCAAATGAGCTTGTAAAATATCTCAGCACTGGATCCAAGGTTTTCAATATCAAGCAGACAAGAGTAGCATTGACCCTCATGCCAATCAGCAGCATCAGGATGACCATCCTGGGGTTTGGTAATGGATCCATCGATGAACCCAATCTTATTCTTAGCAAAGAACGAGTGGAACGTTTCGTCAAACCATTCAATGTAATTTTTTTACCTTTTAGTATGTTCGGTATAATTTGCAAACCAAGACCATTGTCAGAACCAATAAAGTAAGGGTCACTTGACAGACGACCAATAGGTACAGTAGTCTAAGGGCCAGATTGCAACTGCAACTGCTTCAATAAAGTTACAATCACATCATAACTATTCATATCCTGAAGCTTTGAAACCTCAGGTGCGGTATCAATACGAGCATGTTCTTCATAGGCAAACATTGTGCAAAATTAGGTACGAATCAACAGCAGGTGCAGCAGCAGGAGGCAGATCAGATCGGTGGCGGCGCGTGGCAGGAACGCGGTGGTGCTTGAGCTTCGGGATCAGCGTGTTTGGCTTAACACACAAACCGATCAGATCAAGAAAGGCAGCACATGGATTACCACGGCCAGATAGTGGCTGTGGCGATCAGCGAGCGGTGGAACGGAGCAGACAGTGGTGGTTGTGCTGCAACTTGTGGATCGACGCGCGGCGGCGGTGGCTCAAAAAGGCAGCGGAATATTTTCTTGGGGTTTCGGGAATTTAGGCTCTGATACCATGTAGAAAATAAGTATAATAATGTATGTTTGTATTCATAATCTCAAAGTACATTATATAGTGATATAGAATACTTATACAAGTTAGGAAAATATAATAGAATATCGTTACAATTACAAGTAATATTTTAACTCCTAAATAATAACACTAGTTTTTTTGGTTGATTGTTTTACCTAACAAGTGTTCACATTTGTGTGAGGTCACTTAGTTAAGAGTCACAATCTAATAAAAATTACACACAGAAAGCACCGCTAGTTTTTGTCTTAGATGCGCCGTGGTTTGGCTTCATTTTGATATCAAGTTAGGGGATATGAATGCATTTCATAGGACAGAGACATTTGTCCATATGGTTTGGGGAACTAATAGCCACAGTCCCTACCCTTCGGTGGTTTCTAATAATAGAAAAAAAGATAATATGCAAATAAAATCCTATATGTTGGAGAAAGTATAAATATAACCCTGGCTTATTTGTTAGTGCAAATATAACCCTGACTATTATACATAAATGTATATATAATCCTAAGGTCATTATTCCGACATTGACTGGCCATTGACCAATCGAAAAAGATAAAATTGCCCTTTGGACCAAAGCTGAAAATTCGTTTCCCATATTACCTTTTTCTTCTTCTTCTTCATCTTCATCATACCCCTCTCACCCCAACCATAGGTCACCACCACCAAACCACCATCGGTCGCCACCTCCGGTCACCACAACCACAAACTTCGATTACAAAAATCCACGGCCGCTGCCACCTCCGACCACCACAACCACCATCTCCCGGCCACCGCAACCACCATCTCCCGACCACCGCAACCACCATCTCCCGACCACCGCAACCACCATCTCCTGTACCACAACCCACGTCCACCACCTCTCCCGCCACAAACCACTACCTCCTCCGCCACAAACGCCCACCTCCATCTCCTTCTTCTTCTTTTCACTGAAACAGAACCTTACCAAGAAGATGTGCCTCCTTCTTCAGCAGCGTCGTACATCACGCGCCGCCGAAGCTCAAGCACACCACCGTCCAGATATGTTCAGCGTCACAGCGCACCAGCTCCAGCCAAGCACATTTCCAACCGAGCCTTCCGATTGGGAAGAGAACGCGCCGGAGAGAAAACCTATGACCGAGTTCAGCGTCGGTGAAAGCTCCACCCGCGCACCACCTCAGGAAAAGTAGCTTCTTGCCATGTTCGACCCACCTGCACCACCTCCGGCGAATTTGCCTCGTCAGTTCAACGCAAGCCAACGGGAAGAGACACAACACAGCTCCGGCGAACCGAAATCAGCACCACCCGACCGAGAAGAAGTAGCAGATCCACACCGTTGAGAACGCACACCACCGTTCAGCTCTGCACTGGTCGGCGAAGAGAGCACACGCTTCTGCTCAACTGGCGAAGGAGACGACGTCGTTGTGAAGTACTGTTGCTTCCGGGAGATCTTCAACTGGCGCCGCCGCAACAATAACTTCAAATTGATAATTACGTAATTGAGGCAGCGCTGTTGCGAATTATTAGGGTTGTGAATTATTAGGGTTAAAATAGTTTTAAAATTTATTTTTGTTCTGAGTGGTAAAATTGACTTTTCACTCAATTCTGACATGAATTTTTCTAAAAGGGTCATATTTGCACATAACCTAAATATTTAGGGTTATATTTACACTTTCAATTATCGCATGGTTATATATGCACTTTCGTTAATCATGTAGGATTGTATATGCATTTTGCTCTAGAAAAAAGAGGCGCATATCCCTAATATACGGTATACAATTTGCATCTAATAATGATAAGGGTTCACTTTCAGTACCATTTTGAATAATACGATTAACTTGAGGCTCTTTATGAAGCATATGCTTCTGTATTAGATGTAACAACCCGTAGGATCCTTACAAAATAGATGAAGAAAAAGAAAATCTGATGCATATTTATAATTTCACTTTTTCCATTGGGGCAATCTCTGAACCAGCACCTGATACATAATTTTGGCCGGGATGAGTAGTTTGGAAGATTGATGAATAAAGAACGCTTAACATTGAAGTTAATAAGAGCATGCAGCATACCTTTCCACAGTTTTCTTTGTTTCCAACTATCGTTTGGCAGGCCAATCTCCAAGACTCGGGCTTCTGCAAAACAAATGATTGCTCAGAAAGTTGGTTTGGCCATATTAAAGTAAAAACATGATGTGAGAATCAACCTTCTTAAGGTATTGTAGTTCTGTATTAGTCCTTTCGTTTAAGAGATCCTTTCCATCGATTATCTGCGAGTATAGAAATATGATATCGATGAATTCAAGTGAGTATCATATAAGCACGGGACTGCTCAAATGGTAAGCATAAAAAATGTAACCTCAACAATGCAGGTACCACAGCTTCCACCTCCCCCACAATTCATCACTTTGCCCTAAAAAAGCAGGAGCCCAAGTTTAAGATAGGGCACAGAACCAAAGTATACTTCTGAAGAAAAAAATTCATAAACGATGTGAAACAGTTGATGTCCATGTCCATCCACATAAGATTTTTCTCTGTTTTAACTCCCATGTATTAAAGTTATTGTGAAACAACTGAAGCTCACAACAATTACAAATGCAACATTTGCAATGGTCGGATGAGATCTTGACTAACTCGATTATATGTGTAATAACGAAGAATTCGGGTCATGAATGCACTTTACTCTGAATAAAATTATAAAAAAAAATTGATGTTTTAAAATATGACGAACCTAACAATAACATTACATATTTTTTGTTAAACAGTTTTGCGGGAGATTAAATGAGTAGACTGAATTAGGGAAAAATACTGATATGACCCTATTTTTTGAGGGCTTGTGCTAATATGACCCTTTGAAGTTGAAAAGTGTTATTATAGCTCTGTGTTTTGCATCAGAAGTGCCGATATAACATGTGGCACAAAATTACCCATAGCTCTTCTTCTTTTCTACAACACAGCCGCCGCTCCGCCACCACCGACGAGAACGTACCATCACCAGACACTAATGAGAAGTATACCAGATCTGACGAGCAAATTGGAGTCCGCCACCACCACCGTTGCATCACCTCGCCGCCTCACCACCACCGTTGCATCACCTCGCCGCCTCACCACCTCCGCTACCCCAACAAACCCTAGCACCAGTGAATACTCCCATGGAAGCTCGACGCCACCCCTCTCAAACTAGCTACTGCTGCTAGAACGCCACCTCTCCCTGGCACACGCGAGATTGATAGGGTAAATCAGTTCGGCATAATCAATTCGGATTGAGGCGACGGTGGTGGTAATGGCGTAGTCCGCCCAAACAATTCGGATCTGAAAGTAAAATGCGCCAAATCAATTTGGATGGTGATGGTTACTCCTCGTTGCGGCGGTGGTCATTCTGGCGATTCGAACTATGGTGGCGGAGGTAGCAGCGGCGGAGGTAGCAGCGGCGGAGCGGAAAGATGAGGAAGATGGACGGAATCATTTTAGTACAGTGTTTATGTGTGTGAGAGAGAACGGAGTTTACAGTCTGGAAATTGCGAGGAGCAACGCCGGGGAGATAGAAGGCGTGGGCAAAGGAGATGAGGAGGAGCGGCGGCGGAAGAAGAGGAAGAAGAGAGTGAATCCAGAAATGAATAAGAGGAAGAAGAGAGTGAAAGGAAATTCTAGAAAACGATTAATTATACCATGAGGGTATAATTATCCTTTCACTTGTTCTGAATTTTTATTTTTTAAAAAACAAGGGTATAATAGTCATTTCATGTATTTCCAGCCAAATTCAGCCTCTAGGGTCATATTAGCACATCCAAGCAAAAAATCTAGGTTACGATAACACTTTCCAACTTCACATAGTCATATTAGCACAAACTATCAAAACATAGGATTATATGAGCACTTTACTCATTGAAATATTAAAGAGCAATTCTGTCCTAATGCATGGAAGCATGTAGAACAAAATGTTCAGAAATTAGAGAAGTGATTAGGCCCGTCAAATGGGTCAGGTGACCCGTTGGATAACCGTTACCCATATACTATTTTC
This sequence comes from Rubia yunnanensis, assembly GCA_037428765.1. Lineage (NCBI taxonomy): Eukaryota > Viridiplantae > Streptophyta > Magnoliopsida > Gentianales > Rubiaceae > Rubia > Rubia yunnanensis. Next base: position 45,069,877 of record CM075064.1, read on the forward strand.
ACTTATTGGATAAGACTTATTGGATAATGACCCATTGGGTTAATGGATATAATTGGGTTGTAGTTATTGGATTTAGTTGGATTGGATAATGGATTATCCGTTGGATAATTTTGGTGGGTCGAGTTGGGTTGGGTAACGGGTGACCCGTGGATAATTTCATATCATAAGATAATAAAATTTTCACAAGTTTGATTACGAATGATTTAATTTTTCCCTAACACATATAATCATTTTAGAAACGATCAAATTCTCGATTCATCATATTTATCGATTTCAGTTCATGTCTTAATCAATTTTAATTTGAACCAATTAAAAATTGATAAAAGATCTTGACGAAAGAAGTAGAAGTAGTATTTAAGAAACTTTTACTAAATTTGAAAAATCTCCTCCATGAAATATGAAGATTTTTAAAAATATTTTCTTTTATTGAACATAAGAAAATAATAAATAAAATCCCCACATTTAGCCACTCGAATAAATATTTCCTCTTTTGTAGTTATGTACACGATTCAACTTATATCAAAAAATGATTAGAGTTAATCGTAATTTTTCACTCCAAGTAAAATATTACGTGACTTATCCATTTAAAGTTTAAATAGTTGAAAACACCAATTATCCATTAAGTATATACTGAATTATCCATTGGGTATATACTAATTATCCATTGGGTCTATACTAATTATCCATTGGGTCGAACTAAATGACCCATTGGGTATAGGCCATTTATTTGGGTGAAACGTGAATTATCCATCAAGTCCGTGCTCTTTCTCAGTTCTCAGTTCTCACTTCCTAGTCTGCGTTTTGTTTCATCCGTCCGTGTTTTGTTCATCAATTGGTCTGCGTTTTGTTCATCAATCGGTCTCCGTTTTGTTCATATTCGATTTCATAATATTATGTAATATAATATTATGTACATTATATTATATTATAATTATTAAAAATAGAAAATATATAATATGTTGACTTTGTAAACTCGAGGAAACTAACGAACGGTATTACTTGGGATCTAGCTCGAGCTCAAATACTATACGAACTCGAATATTGTACGAGATTTAGCTCGAATACTGTATGAGATTGAGCTCGAATACTGTACGAGATTGAACTCGAATACTATACGAGATTGAACTCGAATACTGTACGAGATTGAACTCGAATATTGTACGAACTTGAATACTGTACGAGATTGAGCTCGAATATTGTACGAACTCGAATATTGTACGAGATTGAACTCGAATATTGTACGAACTCGAATACTGTACAAGATTGAGCTCGAATATTGTACGAGATTGAACTCGAATACTATACGAGATTGAACTCGAATACTATACGAGATTGAACTCGAATACTGTACGAACTCAAATACTGTACGAGATTGAGCTCGAATATTGTACGAACTCGAATACTGTATGAGATTGAGCTCGAATATTGTACGAACTCGAATACTGTACGAGATTGAGCTCGAATACTGTACGAGATTGAACTTGAATATTGTACGAACTCAAATGTTGTACGAGATTGAGTGCGAATTTTGTACGAACTCGAATACTGTACGAGATTGAATTCGAATACTGTACGAGCTCGAATACGGTACGAACTCGAATATTGTTCGAGATTGAACTCGAATAATTTGTGAATTATAATTTGTATAATTTGTGAATTATAGTGAATATTTATGTTAAATATTACACATGCATTTAATTGGATAATTTTGGATATTTATTGGGTATTTGTTATGTTCCTATTGAGTTAACATAATATGGGACCCATTGAGATCAAAATTTCCCATTAACATAATTATTCTCATCCCAAATTCTAAAAAATAATGAGCATTTAATACCTGATCCCATTGGATAATGATAATTTGTAACCCAAATCGATAGAAAATGTTTAATGATAACTTATTGGGTTCATTATATAATGATTTATTAGATAATGATTTATTGGATAATATATTTTAGCCCATTGGGTCATATGAATATCTCATGGGTTATCCAATGGGTTATCCATTTAGTGACCCAACTCATTTATGACCCAACTCATTATGACCCATTTAATAAACGGGTTAATTGAATAATGACCCATTGAATAATGATTCATTGGGTTTGGATAATGAGTTTATCCAATTAACCCATTTGACGGGCCTTGAAGTGATCCATTAAATAGCTTGGAAAATCTGAATTTCATAAGCTTCAAGAAGTAGTAAAAACATGTCCTGAGGATTTTACAGACAAGCAGAAAGTAGTGGGAAAATTACAACTTACATACGTGGCATATAGCTCAATCTTAGCATCGGACATGACGCTCCTCAGCAGCTTCTCTCCACTTATAGCCGTGGTCTTCTCTACTGGGTCGCTTTCTTTAGGCTGCAACAACAATCACAAATCACAATTCACAATTCACAATTCACAATTCATTCCGAATCAAAATGCAAAAGCCAAAAAGTGCAGATAACAATGAAATCAAGGCAACGTGTATAGTGTATACCCCAAAGAATTCCAGCTCGATCACGGCCTTCTCAGAGGATCCCGGTGCACTCGCGGCTAAGCAAATGTAGGAGGGACTAATTCGCGTGGGTCGCCAATGGTTTTTCACGGGAGGCATCGGCGAAGACAGGGGAACGATGCTCGTGCTCGCCATAATTAGTACGCAGTGACAGCCCCCCTAGTAAGCTTATTCTGGGTTTGAGGCTATGCAACTTCCAAGTTTACGCCACATCAAAATCATCACACTATTGTTTAAAAGGCTCAGGTGAAGCCACGCCAACACTTGCATATTTATTCATTCTTCACTCTTTATTCCGACACACTTTTCATTCTTGTGCTTTTCTTATAAAAATTTTGACACTTTTCACTTATTATCCATTTATATAATTTAACTATTCATTTAGTTAAAATTGTTTAACTTTGAACTCAAATTTGAATCGATAAATAAGTTAGGATATTGTCATATGTGATCTTGTTAGATTCGTAATATTAGTAGCATAAATTTTTGAAATATCAACTTTTTATAACTTGCATTTATACACAATTATAGATATCAATGATCAAAACTTTTTTTAAGTCAACTGACGAAAGTCAACTTATGCAGAATTGGTTGGGACGGGGGAGTAGTATGTTTTAATATAGTTTGAACCACTAATTGTTATTTTAATTCTTCTAATTTAATTTGCTCTACCATCAATGTAATATTAGAGGTTTAACGCAAAATATCTAATAAAGGGAAGTTCCGGAAAATGTGATAGTCCATAAACTTATGCACGTGTCACTTTACTCTTTAATTTAATGATTTTTAAAATTTAAATATTGTATTTTATCAATTAAAATATGTAATAAGTTGTGTGTGAGTGTCAAAATATAAGAAATATTATACTTCCTCCGTCCCAGGGGAATCTGCAGAGAAAGAATGTTAAAGATTTAATTTTTAATAACATAAAATGTCTGTTTTACCCATGTCTTCTTCATCTGCCCAACCCTTATTTTTCCCCACAGCTCAGCCTCCACCTTCAAACCCATCTCCGGATGAGATCATGATACAATATCAAAAATATCATTTATTATAGTTTTAATTTATTTTTAAATCAGGGGTTTAGGAGGATAACACTATACTATTTTTTTCAATTGGATTTTTTTAGTGAGGTAGTGTAATCATTTATATTTTATTCATTTTAGAATAAGAACCATTAACTCAGACATGTTGGCGTTGGAAGAGTTAATTTTGGTCATTCATTTATTTAAGAGTTTAGAATATTCAGTTATGATTTGATTAGAATTAGATTTAGTAAGATTAGATAAGACAATATTCATTCAAGATTTATCTTGAAGAATATAATATTCATTTATTTTAGGAATTTTAGTTGGATATGGTTTTAGCTTCTTAAAGCTGTCATAAGTCAATTCAGTTTCCAGTTGTGATTAGGGTTTGGGGCTGAGATCTAACCCTATAAATAGGGGGGGCTTATCCACGAATTTCAACACCTTTTATCAATCAAATATACAATCTTTTGAGTTCATACTCTTTGCTTGCGAGCTAATTTCATTGTTTCTTAATCCCGATGGCTAGTTAAGAACCAATAACCCCATGATTTGATTTTGCGGACTAATTAGAGAGCAAGTCGAGATTGAGAGCATCTCGAGGGCTAGGCTCTTGAATTTTGTGCGACTTGGTGAGGGTTTGTAGATCCCTTCATTCGGTCAAAGATTTTAATTCTGCAATCCAGAGTTTTCGCAAGGAGATTCATATCACAAACAAAGAGAAACTTTAAGAAAAAATCTAATTGGAAATTCAAGATCTCGTCTCATAACAAAATCATTCAAATCAACAGCAATTGGAAAAATTCTCAAAGGCTCATACAAGGTTCTTTTCTTCCCAAAATCAAACAAATCATAAAAAATGAAGCACACTAACTAGGATTGCGGAACCCCCTCCTGCGAAATGAAGAGGGCTTTTGGGGAGAAGAAGACATTTTTGGCTGACGGGGGTGAAATGACTATTGGCGGAGGCAAAATGAGCAGAGAGGATAGGTGAGATGAATGAGCTCATCTAGGGTTGAAAAGTTTGGTGGAGATGGGCTTGGGCTTATTGGGTAAAATTTTAAGGTTAATTATGTCTTTTAGAATGTTGAAATTTTCTTTAAATGAAAAGTGTGCAGATTTGTCTTGGACAAACAAAAAAGGAAAGTGCGCAGATTCGGCTGGGACGGGGGGAGTATAAAATTACAACATTGAACTTAAAAAATATTCCCTCTGTCAATGGTTAAAACAGACAGTATCGCTTTAAATATTATCTCATAACAAACAGTTAAAACATGTAATAAGGTCGCACTTTAAATATTATCTCATAGTATACCGTGCTAATAGTAAAAACTCTTAAGTGACCGATTCTCTGGTTTTTTCTCAAGCACGACAGCGTCTGTTTCCAGCAATTTTCTTCATAAGGTATTGAAGATCGTTGGTGTAGAGGCACTTCAAACCCTCCCAGCAACGACATTTTATTAGATCATGTAGCGTGGAGGTCATCGAAGGTAGATTGGCCGCAATGTGGGTTGGTAAACTCTCAACAGTGGTGAAGGCAATGGTCGGTCAACTCTCAACAGAAGTAAAGGCCACAACCTAGTGAAGGATAGATGGAGATGGGATATATGCTTGGGACTTAAAATGGATGTTCCACGGTTGGTGTGATTATGTTTTTTTTGTTTATGTCGTAGATCTGATTGTTTGTGTCAAGTTAGGTTTTTTACTCGATCATTTTTTTAAAAAAAAAACTTGGGTGGTTTCATATATGCTATCCTAAAACAATTCAGGATAAATCCAAGTTAAAATAGTCTAAAAAAATGTATTTTGGTGTTTGTGGGTCAGAGTCAGATTTATAGATTTTGGTATGTTTGACGTTTCAAGAAGGTTATACCAGTTCTTCGATTATACCAATTCTTAGAAAATTTATACGGGAGTCATTAAAGTTTGGGTTAGAGACATTTTGACGCACAAAATTGACTCTAATATACCCAAAGAAGAGTAAAATTTGAAGATTAACATAATCGGTTTTAGTCTCATACTTTCGAAGGGGTCTTAAATTTGTTGGATATGAATCCAATTTTCAGTGGTGAAGCAGTTAATTATTTCATATTCTGATTGTCTCAATGTTTATCACAACTGTAGTTCAAAAGGTTTTTGTGTCTATGGTGTATCTCTCTAGCGAGATTGCAACTTAAAAATAAGAAACAACAGTTTTGATGCATGTTACTATGACTGGTTAGAGGCGAGACACTATCTCGAGTTAGTAGATTTAGCTTGGTGGGCTCGGGTCAAGCTTATGGGATAGTTCCAGAGTAGAGGACCATTCTACGAGTTTAGATACCCTTCTTTTAGCTAGGGGTATTCAAATTTGGATACTTGAATGTGTGGGTAGTTTAAAATGCAACCCATGGCTCGACCTGGAATAACTAGTCATCCGGAAGAGCGGGTGATGAGAAGTCAAATGCATGTTTTTTTAGAGAATTCAACATCTCATTTTCAATGCTTTTGTTGGTGGATAGTTAGGTTTAGATTGGTTTTGCACAATAGGGAATTAGAACCATTATCTTTGGTTTTCATATGTAACTTTTCTATTTTTGTTAGCCAATTATGAACCTAAGTGGATTTTACCCTTGTGAGTATCTAGATCCGCTTTGTGAGCTTTGAAATGTAGGTCACTCATGAGTGAAGGCCATCCGCAAGAATGGTAGTAGAGTGAATGTCATCGTCAAGGATGGTAGTCGATTGAAGGTCAATCGCAAGGTTGATAGAAGAATGAAGGCCATTGAGTTTAAAATGGTAGAAGATTGAAAATCGCGGAAGAAGGAAGCCAAAGTCTGGAAAAAAATCAAGAAGACACGGGGCTTGAAGTTTTCCATGACCGTGCAAACAATTTGTGCCTATGGAAACTCTATGACACAAGTCATGCAGATTCACATTGCCCGTGCAATTACACGGAATGAAGAAGGAGTTCATGACACAGGTCGTGTAATTTCGCACAACCCTTACAAGCAACGGCACATAGCCAAGCTCCAGGACACAGGTCGTGCAGATGCGCCCACAAACTGTGCACAACTGGGCACTAGGGTTGAAGAATTGGGCTTTTGGACCTTTTACTCTCTTTAACATATATATAAAGGCCTAATTTTTCTAGGGTTAAAGAGAGGACGACTGCTTTTAGTTTAGATCTAGTTTTCTCTCTCTCTCACTCACTCTTCATTAATTTCATATTCCCGGGGCATTTACTCCATTGAATGTCATGGGTTTAATCTTAGTATCTTAATTTATGGCTTCAGGTTATTAGTAAGCATGCTTTATAACATTTGATTTGTGAGAATTCAAGATTCGTGGCTAATTAATGTATTGAATGTGTTTATGTGTTTTAGCTTCTTTTCATAATTAATGTATTGAATGTGATTACGAAGTACACCTAGTTAGATTCTTGCATGATTTAGTTCTAGGATTTGAATCTAGCTTGGGAGTGTTACCTTACCAAATTTTCTTGTAGCCTTGTGAGAATACAGGGGGTAACATCTCGCGCCCCCCCCCCCCACATATAGCATAGAGTGGTCGCTTGTAAGCACTTCTCTATGCTATATGTGGAGGGGGCGAGATGTTAAGGAGTGGGCATAACCAACGGTGTGACGCCTGTGGGAGTTCCTGGGGAATTAACCTCTCCACATCGTGTGATATAGAAAATAGATGGAATCATAGTTCTTGGTTGTGGATAGAAGTCTAGGATTAAATATTATATGTTAAACATGTGATGAAAATACCCCAAAGGCTAGTCAACCATGTCTTTATCTATTTGTCTTTTATATGCTCATAGTTATTAGTTTAATCTCCTCAACACAAAACCCTCTTATGTTTGGTATTCCCAACACACACACTTGGAGTGACGCTCAAGAAGGAACTTTGCAATGCTATCTCTTGAACCCCTTTATCAATGTGGATGACACCTGGACTTACCACTGTCTATTCTATGGTAAATTGGAGTGTGACACGGGAGAAACATATAAATCTCTATCTATGACTGTGATCCCGATGGTTTCTAACGGCGCCTGCGAGGCCCTTTCAGATTTTGGTACCATTGTCAAGGATTTAGGGCATTTTTAATTGACAACTAGCTTAATTAGTTAGTTGAGTAGATTTTTATTCTATTTTGTCCTTTTGTATTTGTGTTGAGCTCTTGTTTGTTTTCTTGAAGTATTCTTACATATGTGCTAGTGATTGTTTAAGGACGAGTACTGTTTAGCTTCTTGTTTATGGTACATACTCGTACCATAAACTTAGAATCTCTACATTGCTTATCTCAAACCACAGGTATATGTAGAAGAAGAAGGAAGAGGAGCAGAAGAAGGAGAGCAATCGAGGAAGTTCCACAAGAACTTGTTGATGTTGAGACAGTGAATCCAATGACTGAGGATAACAAAACCCTTATAGAGTATACGGTACCTAGGGATGGCAGTGGATTGTATTTTGGAGGAGGTCCGCCCCGCATACACCCCAATGGGCCGGTATGTAGGTAACTTTGATTGGGGTGGGACGGGTATGGATATGAAAATGATACCTGTCATGGGTAGTGGTTCGGGTGTGGATACTAGTTCAAATCCACTCCATCCACGCCCCACCCGACTAGACCCGCTATGTACACAAATTTAATACCTAATAAACTATTATTTATCCATAATGCACATATTTTACCTGTAATATTTCTATGTAAACAATAATAATTTTTTAATATTAAAATTATTACTTTAAAGAAAATATTTAGGTGTTTTTGGAGCATTAGATGGGGTGAGTAAATGAATTTGAAGTGGATATTGAGACCCAAGGGGGTGATGGGGCAGTGGTGAATTTTAGATTATAACCGATGGGGTGGAGGTGAATTTTAATGTTGAACCTGACATGGGTGATGAGACAGGTTTGGGTATGAAAGTTTTAGATGGCCTTAGATGTGTAGGGACCATAATCCATTCCCGCACCGCCCATTGCCATACCTAATGGCACCAAATATGGAGAATGACCTCTCATTTTCCCACCTCTGCTTGCAAATGTGACATGAGAGCTCAAGTCGAGAATGATACAGTGCTTGCCTACTTTTCATGGCATGGACGGAGAATATCCAAACAAGTACCTCTCCAAGTTCCACCTTGTTTACAAAAATATGAAGCCCCATGGTGTTTCGAAAGAAGATTACAACCTTTGGTCTTTCCCCTTGTGTTAAATGTTTGGTTGACGCATGTATTTTTTTAGTGGTATTTGGTCCATTGTGATATGAATTATGAGTGGTGTTTCACGTCGAACTTCCATTTTATTAATGCGTACGATTACATTGTGTAGTTATACCGGCATCGGGCGCTCTTTGATCCCATGTTTGCCCAAGTGAAACCAAACTACAGACGTCGATAAACATGTCGCATGAATATTAGTTACCGACGCCGCATCACCATTGGTTTCGATATCGTTACAGCCGACATCACATACGTAATCGGTTAATCCAATGTCACATAAGCTATAAGTTGCACCAATAAAAAGGACATCATGTCTTCACATCACATGGGACTCATTTCCAAAATCACCCTGAAATTGAAGAGATGTTTGTTGATGATGCAAATGAACCTTGAAGGAAATGATTTAGAAGTTTTGTGAAAGACAACTATAAAGTAGATGTTGGGTTACTTGATTTGAATGAATTTAAACTATGTTATTTTTAATGACTTTGATCAATGATGAACACTTATGCTCTCAATGTTAAAATCCATGGTTTTGTTATGTTTTCAAATGTTTAGAAAATTAGAAATCTAAATTTCTTAACACTTTGTAGCATAAGAATCATTTTTACATAATTCAAAACTAGACCATAAATCCAGACACAATTTCGAGCTCTGAACCTAGTCCCCGCTGTTAAAAAATGGTCCAGGCAGTTTTCCTTATCCAGAAGTAGTTTCGACCAACAATGTGAAGAGCTGATTGTTAAGAGTTACGAGTTCATAACTCTAGTTCTGACCTCTGACATTGAATCCATTCCACCACCATCAAAAGACACATCTTTCTTTGTTGAATTAAACCAGCTCCACACTCAGAAGCTGAAAATTAGCCCTTAGCTTTTTATGCCCATAATAAGTTACGAGTCCAGAACTGTAAAATGGACTTGTAAAAAGAATGTCTGAGTATCTTCCAAACTTGTAACTAGACCAAGTATATAAAAATGCAATCAGAAATCAAAAACCTCTAATCACAAACCCTAGATTATTCTTCCGATGCCGGAACGAAAAAATGAACCCCACTTTCAAACCCAAATTTAAGCGAGAATATTGAGTGAGAATGTCCACATCCAACCACCCTGGCTCAAGCAAGAAACGTGGGTCGAGTTCCCAATCAAGGAGCTCACGTTCTTCCAATCCTAGGTATGAAACAATGAGTTTCGTATCACTTCTTTCCCAAGATAGATATAATTCATTGCGTGACATTGGTAAATTTCTAGATTATTATAGTATCGATCTCAACGTATATCATAGCATAGGGTTAGCCAACCTGGTCTTGAAATTTGATGGGCAACTTGTTCTCCGCCTTTTGACTTTGAATGAACCGTCTTATTTTGATGAGGTGTGTCAATTGTATAGTAATTTGAGTGAGATTGATGGTGGATGTTTTGGAACAAGAATGAACGTGTTTGATATTGATATAAGTCCATGGGAGATTAATCATTTCCTTGAGAACCCATATAAGAGTCTGTCGGATGTGTATCTGTTGGGTGTTGATGGTCCTTAAGATGATGTGTATTACAGAGAGAAATGACCTCTAGATACCGACTACCAGAATATTAACCCATTTAAGTGTAGCGCTAGGTATTTTCAAAGAAATGCTCACAATCTTGGGAGGCCGGTGATGAGATGTGATTTTGATGTTTTCTTAGTACAATTAACACCTTTTTACCTTGTTATTTTGGTTGTTAGTTAGATTATTAGGTGTTTTACAGTATAGGGGTTTAGAATCACCTTGTGTGGCTATTTTCCATAATTTCCCTAGTTTGTCATAATTTCCCTAGTTTGTAAGCATTTGGTGTCTAACGTGTTCTACCTCTATGATTTGGTCATTCCCTATGTGTTTTGTGAGCTTATTTGAAGACCATCGTGAAAAAGGTCATTCTTTATTTATAAGAATGGTAGAATAAGGAAGACCACTTATAAGTGGCAAAAGATAGATTGAAGAAGGCATGAGGAGAAGACAAAGTAATGGGTGAAGAACTTTGGACCAGGTTTTGATAATGATCCGAGATAAATTGGCGTTTGTGGATATCATCATTGGATTTGCCTTTGCGAGTACTATAAAAATATGATAAAAGAACTCTCAAAACATATCAACAATTCACTCATGGGAAGCAAAAAATATGCTGCAAATTGCAGCCCGCCCAAACCAAGATCAGAATAATATATCGAGGCCTCCACCACCCAGGTGAGCCCATTTCCACCCGGGCGGGCTGCAACTGCACTTTTCCTTCTTTCTTTCTTTTTTTTTCTTTTCTTTTCCTCTCTCTTGTACTATATAACGCATTTTGACCATCCATTTCATATCTTATCATATTGGCTGAAAATCCTCTTCTCCAAACCCTAGTTCTTCATTTTTTTCTTCATTTTTTCCATCTTTATTTTTGCATGATTATGCTTGGGATTTGTAGTATGACTTGTAGTAGCTTAATTTAGTCTTGGGAGAAATTGATTTGAGCTCCCTTGTCCATGTCTTGAGAACGCTAGTTATCTATTTAATTATTTGACTATTATGCATTTATGGAATTTTGAATGTGGTTGTTAATGTCATTTATGTGGTTGGAAGTTTGATGATATGAAATGCTTGTATGATAACTTGTTAGGAGTTAATGAAGGTATAAAATTTCTTATCTTTTGACATGGAATCCAAGATCATGAGTTATAACTTCTAATTGGGTTGATGATATTATAATTGCTAGATGAATACGATGATGTTGAATTGTTTGTCATGTTTATCCTAATGTAGCAAGTAGGAGAAATTAGTGAATGTTGAACTTTCTTGATTAATCCTAGTAAATGCATGAGTTGGTTCAATGCTTATACATTTATTTTAATGGTTATAAGTGTTACCAAACTCGTTGATACTTCGTACATAATGCCATTAATGGGATGTCTTAAGGCGTTTCTCAACTAAAGCGGTCATTAGTGAGGTTTACAAGAGATGTCGAAGTCGCTCTTGTAAACTACTACCAAAATAGAATGGAAGGTTCATCTTCAAAATAAGTAGTCAATGTTGTAAATAAGTTGTGGATTCAAGGATAGATAAGAGGCTCAAGGATAGATAAGAGACTCAGAAGTAGAAATCAATTGCGCACAAGGTCCAGTACTTTGTGTTTAATCAAATCATTATAGTTTGTTGCATGATTAGTTTAATTTCTCTTTTATGCTAGTTTCCTTGTCGTTCCATTTCATAACTTAGGAAAACCAAACCAAAAAAAGCCCTCTTTAATTGCTTTTATATATATATATATATATATGTATATACATATACATACATATATATGTATGTATATGTATATATACATACATACATATATATCTTCTTCGTGAACAGTCCATCTTACCACTATCTACTTACTTGTAGTATAGGACGTAATTGGAGTTATAAATTATTTATTTGAGAGACACGGCGACGACCTCCCAGCTGAAGTCTTTTAGCCAAAATCACCTCACTATAGTCAACGGATTGTGTATGAGATGATAGCTAGAACCCTTGTACCGACACCCAGCCACATCACGGAGCCCACCTATACCACACTTATGATGTTTTATTATATTATTGAGGGTAGGAGAATCAATCCCGGGATAGCGATATTTATACATATTATGTGGGTTGCATCTTCAAAGAAGGTAGTCAAAAGTCTCCCCTATGGGAACTTGATTACTTTTATTTTGAGGAGCGTGGAAGGGATGGTGTTCTATAGGGAGAAGAAGTCGTGTAAGTGGTTTGATATGCAGTATTTTGTCAAGAAGAAGTGGGTCCTCTTTGAGCAAAATGGTCTCATAAGAGTCACAATGTGACTGACCATAACAAGAGGTTGACGGTAGAAAAAGGCACATTTCTAAAAATATAAAATTAAAATATTACTAATGTGCATTATAGTTAAATTTTATAATTTTGTGATAAAGAGGAATTGGACCCAATATTCATTAGAGGGTTCAAAACTTGTTACAAGTGGATACAGAGTGAAATTTGCCAATTGAGGGAGCGTGTTTGGAAGCTTGAGAGTTGACAACCCGCTCATCAAGAGCTTCTTCAATGTGATATTGTTACGTTGGCTACAAGTTGTTAAGAGGTTGTTAGGATATTATGATGATTAATTTGAATGGATGTTTATTTTCTGTATGAAGATTTAAGAAATGCTTGAACCAAGTGATGATTTCATTTTTTGAATGATCTAATTGTAATACATCTTCATAACTTATTTGTAGATTGATTCATTTTCAATAAATATTGGTGTGATAAGGTTGTGAATAGATGATTACCCAGTGAAAATGACCATATAAAAGAAATGACCAACGGAGCAGACGAGTTTCCCATGTGAAAAGTGACTCTGGACTTAATGTTTAAATACAAAATCTCAACAAGGAAATCTATCTTAACTTCCTTTTTTCCTTCTTTGCTTCTTTTTATTTCCCCTTTTCTTCTTTTTGATCTTACCTCGGCCATCAACCCAAATACCTTCCTCATGATCTGTGTGACCTAAATAAGTAGACAATGTTGAGTCATCCTCTTCAAGCACAATGCCATTGTTAGAGCTTCCCATAACACCATTTCGACCGAAACCAACCAAATCTTCAAGTTCAAATTCCTCAAGGAATGCTCTTTTACCTTCAACAACAATCTCCCGTCTAGGGTCAAAATGATCTTTGACATAGAAAAATTGATGCGATTATGCGGCCAATATAAATGGATCATCTCTCCAAGTGACCTGACTACAATCTACTAGTGTGAATCCCATTGGCTTAGTACTTTTCCCACCATGTACATCAACCCATTGACATTTAAATACAGGGACTCATAGAGTTTCATAATCAACCTCCCTAATTTCTATTAATGTCCCAAAGTAACAAGCGTTGGCATACATGGGTTGTTATTGCTTGCACTACAAAGATGTAATGCCTCTGAGATGAGGGTAACACCATTGTTCTGTGACACGCCCTTATTATCACTAATAACCATTGATGTCATACCCACCATGGGAAAGCATGGTACCAAAGGGTCTATGTGATAACCACTTAACAGCTTCAGGATAACTACCGACATCCATGTGACTTCGTAGCCAAGTTGCGAACATTAAAGTGTGTTGTTGTAAAACTTGTACTTTGTTGAAAGTTGGACTCAATATTATTATTGCATCCATGTGGATCTCAATGTATGGGACAACATCCTCGCGGTTCCAAAGAACATAAAGATGCGCAACATTTAAATCTTCTGCAGTCGGGTTCAATAGCTTACCATGTTTTACCTCTTGAACCTCTTGTCTCCCTTCATGCTAGATCTCCAAATGCCCACAGAAATAACCTCTTTAAAATAATCAGTAAAAAACTCGATTACCTTATACACCACATAATGTTGAATAATACTTGCATCTAGCTTGTACCGGTTCTTCACAAAGTACTTAAAGTTTTTCATATACCGCTGGAACATCCATCTCAAGGATACGGGACCGCATAGCTTAATCTCTAGTAGAAAATGAATAATCAAATGGACCATTATATCAAAGAATGATGGAGGAAAATACATCTTCATACGACACAAACCTTCCACAATCATCGCTGACAAACAGTTAAGTTTGGCAACACTAATGTTTTTCGCACAAATACTCTTGAAGAACAAACAGAACTTCGCAATGCACAATCTTACATGGGGTGGCAGAGATGACCTTATGGCAATGGCATTCAATTCTTGCATCAGGTTGTGGCAATCACGGGATTAAATCATTTACCAAATGCCTAACCCTTTCAAAAATCTTGGCACCTAATAATGGAATAGGCGGTCCTCTTCTCTCCATTTCTCCATTGAACCACTGCCTCACCAATTGCCACAGGTGACCCTCGGGAAAAATGCCTATGCCCTTGATAGCCAATTTTACATCCATGCTTGCTTCAATTGGGAAAAAGCATGTTTCCTTCTCACACACAGGACATGCATCGTGCTCTTTCACCGAGTATCCAGACAAATTTCCATATTCAGGAAAATAATTTGTGGTGCAAAACAATAATGCCTTCATTGTAAAAAAAACAATCCTCCACGCTACCATCGTACGTGTGGACACCTATCAACAAATCATCAACAAGAGAAGCAAGGTAAACATCTATGTCATTAGCCGGTTGCTTGGGCCAGAAATCATCAGCGAAAGTATGACATATTTGTGTTTCATTATAAGCCATGAAGGGAGATTGTAGATCACTAATATACAGGCCATAAACTGTGTGTGTTTCTCATATTACCAAAAGGATTCATTCCATAAGTTGATAAGCCTAACCTCACATGTTAAGGTTCCGCTCCAAACCCTGGTTATATGACATCTAGCTTCTTCCATTGCTCACCACCTAACATGTGCCTAATCACGCCATCTTCCATTATAACTCTTTATGATTGCCAATACAACAACTTGGCGTCTTCCTTGCATGCAAACAATCGTGGTATAGTAAGGAGATACTGCAAAATTTTAGTCGGTGTCCTCTTCTTCAAACCAAACCCCACTTCTGCGCCCACAACAATTTCACCTTGCTTCATCTTGTGCCTAGACTCAACACACACCCGAATTTGGCCTTTAAGTTAATCATTCTCAAAATCGCACTCAAAACTGAATATTTAGAGCCCATTATATAAAGTCATCATTTTGTCATTATGTGGGACGTCGTCGTCGTACCCCTCTCAAATATAAAATTTTATAATCCCTAAGTGCTTCCTAAATACAACTAAGTTGATAGTGGCAAATCGGAGTCGTCCACGAAGAAGAGAGATTTTCCAAAGGGTTCGTGCTTATAAGGGTGGATATAAGAATGGATATAGATATATAAAAGTAATTAAAGAGGGGGTCTTTGGTTTGGTTTTTCTAAGTTATGAATTGAAAAACAAGACAACTAGCATATAAAAGCATTTATGCTAATCATGCAACAAACTAAGAAAAGAGGATAAAAACACAAATGACAAGGCTTGGGCACAATTTGTTTCCACTTCCAAACCACTTAAAAGTTTATAGAAGCAATTACCCACTTATTTATCTTGATTACCTATTGTGAATGCTACAACTACTCTTTTGAAGATAAATGGATTTGATAATAACTACAAACATTCTACCAAATGTCTCTAGTTGTTTAACCAAACAATGCATTTCTTAGTGTACCCTAAAAAGATCGACATTCAAGACTCTCCCATTAGTGCCTTAGGACAAACATGACAAAGATAGACATTATCAAATTCATCTAGCAGCATTAACATCATTTACACAACAAGAGGTTGTAATTCCATGTTCTTGGATTTCAGGCCAAAAAGATAAGAAATTTGTACATCTCTTAGAGCATCTCCAGAGGTGGTATTTTTGGACCTGCTTGCAAAATTCCATAAATTGCAGCAGGTCTTCCCACTGTTGTTGCAGAGTACACATTATCAGTTTCCAAGCAGCTGTACCTTGCGGGAGCAGGTTGCTTGATGTCAAATGCATTCAATACTACGAATGTAAAAAGTGTATCCCACATTCAATTTCCATATTATCAAGTGTACAATCTCCACATACAACAAAAATAATAATAAATCTATTCAAAGTACAATAATATTATTTTATTTTACTTCTCGATGATGAACGAAATTCTAAAATAATAAATAAAATATATTTAAAAAATAATAAATATATAAAAGTATGCAATGAAAATTATATAAAATTGCATTGTCTAAATTCAAAATTAAACTACAAAATTAATTAAAAAATACATCAATATTCTATCAAGACATTTCATTTTTAGTTTTAGTGATTTCACATATTTTCTTGTTATCATTTTTAGCTCTTTCATCCATACTTGATGTATCCTTGAAGAAAGGGATGAAATCTTGTAGTTTATTAAAAAAATTATATTTTTAAATTTAAATAAATTTAATTTTAAGTATAACAATAATACTTATTTTATTAATTATAATTGTAAGATATATAACAATTATATCTAATTAAAAAAACATGAATATTGTAAAAATATGTTTGACCTATCAAGCTACACGTGAATGTAGCTTACCATTGTGGGAGTTTGTAGTTTGACACATCATTAGCTTGAAAAGATGATATGACAAGCCAGACTATAACCCTTTATATCTTACCATTGGGGATGCTCTTAGAGAAAGTCCAACAACTTCCCTAAATTTTTTGCTATAATAGGGAATGAAAATCAATATTCCCTTTTTTTAACCCAACTCATACAGCTTCTCTATTTTACATGATCTTGAATTAATTACACTATAGTTACTTTTTCATTTAAAACTAAGAGTACGTTTTTAATCACTTCAAAATATATTATACTTAAAAACTAAGTTAGTTTTTAAAACAATCAATATAACAAAGGGAGAATGGCTTTAGGGGCCCTCAAACTCTTCCCATCGTTCACCTTTAGCCCCCCCCCCCTTTTTTTGATACTTTTTACCCCCTGAACTAAATAAAAGTGTTGATTCGTAACCCTTCCGTCTGGACAGGTAAATTAGAACTTTGACCGAACGGAAGGGTTACGATTCAACACTTTTGTTAGTTCAGAGGGTAAAAGTATTCAAAAAATATTGGGTGCCAAAGGTGAACGATAAGAAGAGTTGAAGGGTTTCGATGTTAATTAGAACTAGTTTTCTTTTCGTATTCTTTTTATGTATTCACCTGGCTTGAAATAAAAGGTAACAACATCCAAAAAATTTAAAAATTCATAAATTATAAACTATAAACTAGGGGTAGCAAATGGGCGAACGAGTCAAATATGGGTAAACCCTTCAACCCATATAACCCATATAGGTAAAACCCGTAGGTTTTGACCCATATGGATAAACCCGCGGTCAACCCACAAACCCAACCCGCACAACCCATATTTTTCAAATTTCCATTTGACCCACTACCCATTTAACTCATCACTCATTTTACCCATACCCACTTGGATTCAACAATAGACAACTCGCTTGACCCGCGGGTTACAGGTCTACTTTGTCACCTCTACTATAAACCAAATAGATTAATTCCAATCTTCTAAACAAATCATTATTGACAAAACCCTACAAAAAAATATAAATAAGAATCCCACATGAGCTTGAGATTGTAGTAGTTTTCTCCATGAAAAATTGTTGGAAGTCAAAGGTAATTTTTAGTAGAAATGGAAGAATGAGGGAAATATGAGTATTAAATTTTTAATAGAACAATAAAAATTGTGTTATGATTTGATGCATTCAATTGGAATTGCATTAAATTTCCATTCCCTATAATATTTTTCTCTTTCTACAAGTATAGGGAAACAAATCTTCTCTTTCATCAAAATCTCTATTTTAGGGAATGAGATATGGAAACTATTGGAGTTGGAAAACATGTAGAATCCCTATAATTAACGAAAATCCCTATTATAGGGAAGCTGTTGGCCTTGCTCTTAGTTTTTAACAAGACATGATACAAACATTTCATATTCTCAAGCACCCCATCTTGTAAATAAAGTAAACTATCACATTAATTTCACCATAAATGCAAAGTAATGAAGACTTCATAAATGAGCGAATAAAGTTTCTCACTATATGGGGTTGGATGGCTTAATCAATTGCTCCCAAGAGATATGTTTAGCTGCTAGAAGT
This sequence comes from Rubia yunnanensis, assembly GCA_037428765.1. NCBI lineage: Eukaryota > Viridiplantae > Streptophyta > Magnoliopsida > Gentianales > Rubiaceae > Rubia > Rubia yunnanensis. The sequence goes on from CM075064.1 coordinate 45,088,245, forward strand.
CATACTGCAAATCACAAACATAATAATCTAAAAGAAAGATGAAAAAGAAATGAAGAATCAGGGTTTGGAGTTGGGAGAACAGCCAAAATAAAGTGAAGAAGATAGATAATAAATGGTCCAAAAATGACGAAAAAGGAGTCTAGTGGGCCGGTAGCCTGTCTTCGTGGGTTGCGTTATATGTCGCGACCCGCAAAGAGCCTTCTGTCCCGCTTCTACCAACTCTTCAAACATTTGGCCTTCTCTTCAAATTCTTCTCATCTCTTCAATCTTGTATTCTTCAAAACTCGAACTCTTCAAAACTCGAACTCTTCAAATGGAAGTTTTCAATATCTTCAAAACACTTCATAAATTAAAGAATTGGGATGTAAACATATGATATCATCCTAACCCTCTAATTGATAAAATGTCAATTTTCTCCAAATTATGTCGCTAATCTATTACAAAATTATACTTCGAATGTGTTAAAAATGGGTATAAATTGAGCACATCATTATGCAAGCCTTCTAGAGCCTCTGGTTTTCCGTGAAATTCTCTGGCATCAAATACACCACCGCCCAAATCACCAGCTTCCTTTCTTTTATTATCTTCAAAGCTCCAACCTCCCCGTGCCACACCCAAGTAGTGTAAGTAGTATCAAACCCAAGCGTAATTAGATGTTCACGTAACTTATTTCTCCCCAAAAATGCATCATTCTTACAATCCCTTCATAGGCATTGTGCATGCACCATGCCATTCTTTGATGCATGTTCGAACGCCAACACAATAAAATATTCAACCAAAGGAATGTAATCGGTAAAATTCTTAAGATCGTTACAAATGAGTTCAATACGATCCATTACTAACAACCTACATTCAAATGTCATAAATTAGTGCAACTCAACAAATTACCCTAACAAAAACCTAAATCTTCCCCATTCATGCAACACATTACCCTAAATACCATCTAACTCTAACCCATAAACTCAACACAATTAAACTATTATCACTACATGTAATCAAGTAATGAATGTGACAAATATCTTCCTCAATTACTTCCTCGTAAAGCCAAAAATTGTGGTTGCTTTACAATTCTTTGGTTTTTTAAAATGATAAATCTGTTTAAAAATCAGCTATAAATTGACCAAACTCGTTAGTTCTGAGCCCGAGACTTAATTTTCACGTCTCACCATAAGCTAGGACATTGTTCCAAGTGCGAAACTAGGAACATAAATAGTTCTGACTTAGAAACAATGTTCCCTCTTTCATTGGTGGTTTAACCAACCTTTACGAACTCGAAAGTACCATCGGACATACGGTTCCGAGTTCGGAACCTCGGATGAACAAAGTCACCTAGGCATAACCGCCTTTAAAACCAATTGATTAAAGACGGTTATTAAAAGAATTTTCTTTAACAAAGAACCATCACTACAAGAAACAACACTTTTTACCTTGGTTTTGCAGGAATTTTTTACCTCGGTTCTTAATCAAAAAAACGAGGTAAATGTAGCCAGAGTAAAAGTATATTTTTTACCTCAGTTTTTAAAAAAATGACTGAGGTAAATATTGGGAACGTCAAAACCAGGTGCGACATTACACAATACAAACCGCATTAAAATTTTCAGTAAACAGTGAGCGACAACGCAGCTAATTTTTTCAAACCACGGTAAAAAGTAAATAAATGATGAACTGTGCGATGTCGCACGAATATTTTTTTGTAATTAAAAAACTTTATAGAAAAAAAAATTGACGTCGATTCTGCTTTCGGTAGTTCATAACCAAGAGCTTTCCAGCAAGTTATCATAACTCATTTCAAATAGTAAATCAGCACATATTACATTCGGATTCAAAAAAATACAGAGGATTACTGACTTGATTTACAATCTAACAAAATCATATTACAAATAGAGACTACATCGAATTAATATATATATATAATCACCAGAGCTGGGTTTTGAATTGAGCATCAACAGATGGAGAAGCGCGGTAAGACATTGACGGAGGAGATGCGTGGTGGATCTTCGGCATGGTGGAGCAAACATGGAAGTGGAGAGACGCGACAGGCGGCGCAGCTACGGATCTCTGGTGACAACAAATGAGCTCTCCGGTGAAGGCAATAATGGCGAAGGCAATAACAGCGTGGAGATACTGTGAAGTTGCGCTGAAGAGGCAGTGAGACATGTTGTATACAGAGATGCCGGACGTGCTGGAAAGGAAACGTCGGACGCGGTGGAAAGGAAACGTCGGAAGGGGTGGTGATGCACTGGAAGCTGACACGCCAGAGGCGGTGGAAACGCGCTGAATACAAAGGCGGCGGGGGTGGGTGTGAAGACGCTGGAAACAAAGACGCCGAATGGGGTGGATGTGGTGGAGACATAGTGGATCAGGTGGAGACAGATCGGTCGAGGCGGAAGGAGAGAATTTAGGGTTTGGTTAAAATATTAGGCTTTAGGTGTTATATAAAAGTAGGGTTTGGACTTGGAGTGGGCTTCTGATTGATTTCATGTTTACATATATTTTTTTGAAATTATATTCAATTTAAAAAAATATGTTTTATTAATTAAAACTTTGAAAAAAAATATGACATGTAAATTCAAAAAAAGTTATTATATTTACATACAGAATTTAAAACAAAGTTGATGTTGTTGCGTAGACTTATATAGTGTTTATATATGTAAGTAAAGTAAGAATTGACCAGGTCGAACTAATTTAATAATGTTTATATAAGTCGAGTAGGGTTGACTGTTCAAGTCAAACCATTTTATTAATGTGTGAATATATATGTGTGTGTGAAAATTCAAGTAAGGATTGATCGTTCATTAGTTTAAGTCAAACTAATTTGATAAGGTTTATATAAACAAAGTCGAGTAAGCCTGACTGTTGATAAGTTCAAGTCAAACCATTTTATTAGTGTTTATATATGAAAAGTCAAATAAGAATTTTTCGTTCTTTAGTTAAAATCAAACTAATTTGATAATGTTTATATATAGAAAGTAAGATAAAGGTTGATCATTGATTAGTTAAGTCAAACATTTCATTGGTGTTTATGTATAAAAAGTCAAATAAGGGTTGAGCGTTTATTAAAAAATTACATTATGGCCCAAAATTGTGTCACCCTATAATCCATTGCTCCAAAATACATGATTTTTGTTATTCTTGCATAAATATAGAAATATTAAATATGCATTTTTTGGTGAAATGTTTGAAAATGCTAGTACATGTTCTAGATTAACTTAGAGTTGGTTAAATAGAAGTAAGAAATGGGGGATTAGCCACGTGTCACACGTGGAATTAGCCTCGTATCAAATGAAATAAATTAAATGTAGTGTGCGAGTCATATGTGATCAAAGTCGAATATTAATAAAATAAACTCTATTTTTCACCAAATAAAATTTTATACACTACTTATTTTATATAATTATGAATAAGTAGTATATAAAATTTTATAATAAAGTTTATTTAGTTATATTCAACTTTGATTATGTATTACCTAAACTCTATGTTTAACTTATTTCATTTGAAAATATAAAATAAAGTCATAGTCAAACGTATAATTATAAAATCTTTTAAAATTCAAAAGAAATGGAGTTGCATAAAAAATTAAAAATTAAATTTTAGTTTTATTAAAAAATAGATTACATTATATATATATATATATATATATTCAATTATTTTAAATAATGCATCGCAAGGGTGTTAACTAGGTATTCATATACTTATAAGTACCATGTCTGCGAGAGTGACATGAGATGTCGGTCACAAAAACACAAGCGACGTAGGTGAGCGAGAAAGATGTGTGGTGTCGGTCATTTCATGTCTACGATAGGGACATGCGACGTCGGTCACAATATTACGTGACGTCGGTAAGCGAGAAATACATGTGACATCGGTCATTCATGTCTGCAAGAGTGACGTGCGACGTCGATCACAAAAATAACGGACATCGGTAAGCCAGACATGCGTGCGACGTCAGTCATTCATGTCTGCGAGAGTGACATGCGACCTCGGTCACAAAACACTACTGGAAAACAGGTGCATAAGCACCGGTTGACATGTACCAGTGTTGAAATACTGGTGCTAAGAAACCAAAATTCATCACCGGCATACAAAAAAAATTGGCGCCTATGAATAAATTCAGCACCGGTACACTAAATACTGATGCTACAAAACAAAAATTCAGCACCAGTACACAAAAAACCGGTGTCTATAAATAAATTTAGCACTGGTACACTGAATATTGGTGCGACAAAACTTAAATTCAGCACTGGTACACAAAAACCGGTGCCTATGAATAAATTCAGCACCGATAACACAATTTTGGGCCATCGAATAATTTTCCAAAAATTTATATAAGTAATCAATCTTGACTTTCGAGACTCTTTTGTTCACCCATACAATTCCAAATTGCAGAGTTATAATCGTATATTATTGAATTGCATTTTAGTTCCGCCAATTTCGTGATCCGACGACTCCAACTTTCTTAGAGGGACCTAAGTGCAAAAAGTAAAAAAGTTTACTCATAACTCCAAATAAAAATCTGCTCGAACGTGATGCTACCGTATACACCCTCATTGTATTTTCCAAGTTTATAAAAAAATATATCAATAATCGGGCACAAGAACATATCTATAAACCTTTCCGATTTCCCTTTCTATCTTCTAAGTAATCAACTATGGGTTACTATAGAACATGCAGTAGCTCTTTTCAAAATTTCATCAAAAGCATAATTTATTTTCTATTTCTATATTTATGCAAGAATAACAAAATTCATATATTTTGGACAGGAGGATAATGTCGTAATAAATTTTTTGGTCATAGCATAATTTTTCAAAAATATGTTAGAGGTGCTTCTGTTCACCCATTGTACCTCAAATTTTAAAGATGCAATCATCTATTATTTAATTACATTTTGGTGTCTTCAATTTTGTGATTCGCCGCCTCCAAATTTCTTCTATGGACCTAATAGTACAAATTAAAAGGTTAACTTAGAGATCAAATAATACTAGTACCGGCATTGATTTTCATTCATACCGGTGCTATGTGATGCCGGGATAATGATTTTTTAAATTTTTCATTCCAAAATTTGTAGGGATTGTTTAAATTTTTGACTTTTAGAATTAGCACATGTACTAGTTACTTAGACACCGGTATGTGTACCGGTGCTCCATACTTGGAAAAAAGTCCTTGGGTTTGCTCTCAGGTTCAATAGTTTTTTATAAAAAAAAATCATTCAAAGCAGCCTCAAGCAGTTGCTTTTTGTATATTTAGGCACCGATATTAGCATTTTGGGCACCGATATTTGTACCGATGCTCAACACTTAGAAAACATTTCCCAGGTTTGCTCTCGGGTTCAATTTTTTCTAATAAAAGCCATTCAAAGCAGCCCTAAGCAGCTGCATTTCAATTTCTTAGGCACCGGTATGAGCATTTTGGGCACCCGTACCGGTGCTCAACACTTTAAAAAAATCCAACTTGGTTTCATCTGAACCGTTGATTTCTTGTGTTGATTGAATCTCAACCGTTAAAAATTTGCCTATATATACTACCCCCGGAAACCCTAAATCTACCCACCCTCATTTCCCTCTCATTCTCTTCTCATCTACCTTCTTTCCATCTTATCCCTCCTCCTCCACAACCTCTCCCTCTTCGCCGCCACCGACGAAAGCGCACCCCCTCTCTGCTTCAACGCCGCAACCGATGATCCCTCTCTGCACGGATGCCATCTCCTGACGCCATCCTTGATGCCATCTCTGGATGCCATCCCCGACATCATCTCACAGACCATCCCAACTCCATCTCTGACCTCCCCACGGTGCACCATCCCCGACATCATCTCCCCACACTTACTAGTTGGTCGGAGTTGCGAGCTCCACCAAGATCTGAGCTCTCCTTCACTGCTTTGGTTCGTTGATGTTATCTAGGGTTTTTGGAAACTAGGTTCTAGTTTTTAAGATGATTGATGTTGTTAATCTATGTTTAGGTATAGCTTGTTTCATGAATTGAGAGGTGTTATGTATTTTCAATTATATGTAATGAAGCCCAGTTTTTTACATGAGCTTATGTTTTTTTTGTGTTTTGTTCGTTCTAGGTTTCATATTCCGACCGGTGAGTTTATTCTCACTGCCCGGATTATTTTTTGAATTGATCTCCTATTTACCAGTACCAGTATTTCATGCATGGGCACTGGTAAATGGTACATGTTGAAATATTCTAGCACCGGTACGACTTACCAGTGCCTATGACACTACACCTTTTGCACCGGGTCACTTAGGCATTGGTATGAAAATTATCAAAATGCCGGTGCCTATGGGGTGAAAATACTGGTGCCTATGTGGGGTTCTCCCAGTAGTGAAAAACAACCAAATTCGGTAAGCCAGCATGTATGCGACATCGGTCATTTATGTCTGTGAGAGTGACATGCAACGTCGGTCACAAAAACTACCGACTTCGGTAAGGCAGACATGTGTGCGATGTCGGTCATGTCAGTCTTTTACCTCAATTTTTTTAAAATTGAGGTAAAAAAATGTTCTTTTAACCTCAATTTTTTTAACCGAGGTAAAAAATATTATTTATTTCGAAAAAAAAGAACCAAAGTAAAAGAACTTTTACCTCGGTTATTTGGGGTTAACAAATAAACCGAGGTAAAATAGGCAAAGTAAAAGGTCAATTTTCTTGTAGTGCATTAAAGGCGGTTGAAAACAAACCGCATTCCAAACTTATTGAACCACCTTCTAAAACAATGGTGGTCTGATTCGAGACATTTCTGAGCTTAAAAAACTTTTGCAAATGTGGTTCATAAAAAATCGTACGGAACCGTATTTGAAGTGGTCCATTTAATAGGCCTTTCTCCACTAGTGTAACCCCGGCCACTCGCACCACCGTTGTTGTGGTATTCCCAATTTGGCCAAGTGAGCTTCGTTCACCGTAATGCTCTTGCAAAAGAGATCCTGGAAGTGATTCCGAGGATAAGACTTTGATTCTCAAGTCAGTAACTTTCCTCTTGAGAATTAGGATTTCTCAGTATAGTTATACTTACCTTGACTGGCGTTCTTCTTCTTCCTTTCATAGCATGTTACAATCGTGGTTCCGCCTTATTAGGATTCACCATCGTGGGTTATGTCGTGATTCTGATAAATGCGGTTCGTGTCTTAAGCTTGATTGTGGTCTCCATTTTTCTCAGTTCGTGGCCTAGCTCGTTCTAACTTAATTCCACCTTTTCCAATTTGCATCGTAGATTAGTGTAGAGCTAAGTTATAGGTTGGGCCTGAAGTCCAATCTTATGCGGTTCATGGGCTAGGTATACACCAACCGTCCCAACCCAATTCCCCATCGTCGTCGTCCCAGTCTAAGCCCCCGTAACTACCCATCCCAGTCCAAACCCTACTACCATTGCTCGCCACCTCGACTTCACCGAAAAGAAACCCTAGCTCAGTTGTACGTCCCGTAGAGAGCCCACCGCCGTCCCAGCCTTTATATTGCCTCCGCGAGATTGATTTAGGATTTGTCAGTGACGAGCCAACCACTATCCCAATCGGTCGTCCCATCGCCTCTCATCCCACTACCACTCTCTGCCGCCATTTACACCCTTCGTGCCTCCTCCTCTGACCACCCGCTGTTCCGCTTCACTTGCTGACACTAAGTGAGACAACGTGTGGGGTGGAATACAAAGCGGAGGATAAAGGGGGGATTCAGAAGGTGGAGAACGGAGGAGGAAGCTGGTGGTGGGGGACGAAGGCAAAGAAAGGCAGTGGTGGTGAAGGTGAGACGACGACGACTGTAGGTGTGGCGGAGGGATGGAGTCAGGAGCAGGAAAGGGGAAGGAAGGGGGAAGGAAGGGGGAAGGAAAGAGAAAATGGAAAGAAAAGGAAAAAAGAAATAAGGAATATGGAAAAGAGTCTGTCTCTTGAAAGACAGTCTTTCCATAAGATATGAAAAATCCAAGGTTTAAAGTGCAAATTAGTAGAATTGAAGATAAAAATTTTGGGTTGCATGAATCTGGTTATAAACTTTATAAATACTACATGTTGCATAATAAATTTTTAATATTACAACTAAGACATTGTACCTTTTATTATTTTAATTAAACTACATCTTTCCATAACCCTATGGAAAGACGGTCTTTCCCAACAATTTGCCTATGGAAAAAGGAAAGAGGAAAAAAGAAAAAAATGAGAAATTACTATTTTACCCTTAAAATTGATGCTTTGAGTTGATGGAAAGGTCACGACTCATCAATTGTGTTAGTTGAGGAGGTAAAAATGTTTAAATAAAAATAAGGAATCAAAAGTGAACGATGGAGGGAGTTTAGGGACCTCCCAAATTGTTCTCCCAATATAGTAAATTTTTTGTTAAATTTAACTGCATTTAGGTATTCTTAACTTTGTACCTAGATTTTGTATAAATAAAAATAACTTGCTTAAAACGAAATTGCTTAAAAAGAAAAGAAAACCAAGATAAAAACTGAAGAAATCTGAAACAGGGAGTACCGTTTTTCTCAACCGTTTTAACTACCCTCTTGAAATTGGAACCTGAAAAGCATATGGTCAGTCCTACCAAGATATCTGCCTTTTGCTGCTCTCTCTCATTACACCAATGGGGTAGCTCTCAAACTGAGAGGCATAGCCAATAATTGTCATCAAGTTAACTACAGCGCACTCAACCACTATTTTTAATCATGTAATACTGGGTTTGGTGCCCACATCCGATGTTACCAATGCATATCTCAAATAAATCATCCCACCACTCCAAGTTTAGCTGCACTTTGTTGATTGGTAGGGAATGATTGTTTGCGCAGAATGTGGAATACCTCGACAAACATGTTCACAAGAGCAACAGAAAGTAGCATCGGTGAGGATGAGCAGGCCCTCTGGTTGGCTGCATTGCAAAGGTCTCCCACTTATGTTAGAGCCACCACTTCCATTTTCCGTAGCCTCTCCGGTGGCTTTTCGTTAGTGGATGTTGGCAACCTGAGGGACCAAGAACAGCATCAAGTTTTGGATAAGTTGGTTAATGCTATGATTCAAGATACTGACTTGTTCTTTACAAGAGTCAGGCAAAGATTTGATGCGTAAGTCGAAACCATTATGTGAAAAAAATTTACATGGTAGCAAATGTTGTATTTTAGGTGTTGGACAAATAAGATTTTACCATGCGTTCAACAAATAATTCTTAACTTCCTAAAAAGTCCCTCACTTCACGAAATATAGAATTTGCAGAATACATGGCAGAATCTGGTTTGCCCAATACCTTATCCCACAACATTTGCTAGCATGAAAATTTCCTGGTTATGTATATACTCTTACTGCTAAAATAGTTTGCAACTGTAGCATTCTCAAAATTGGCTTATGCTTTGTGCCAACTGGCAGGGTTGACCTGCAATTTCCAAAAGTTGAGGTTCGATTTGAGAACCTCAGTGTGGATGCTTTTGCCCATGTTGGGAGCAGAGCATTACCAACTATTCCCAACTTCCTCTGTAACATGACTGAGGTAGGGCTAGCATTGGATTTTCGTCGGTTTTCCGTACGAGTTTTGTCTTGATAGGATAACTTCTGTCAAATAAAATAATGCAAGGTATTCTTGAGGCAACTAAGGATTTTTCCAAGCAAAAGGAAGAAGTTTTCCATCCTAAAAGACATCTCTGGCATAATTCGACCTTCAAGGTATTGCTGATCTCTTCCTAAAGCATTTCAATGAATTATGAGCTCAATTTTGATTCTTGTAATGTGATGTTGTCATTCAGGTTAACTCTGCTTTTAGGTCCTCCAAGCTCAGGAAAGACAACATTGCTTTTGGCTCTCGCTGGCAGACTCAGGCCTGGCTTGCAGGTATTATACCATGTTTTAACATAATGCATAGTTGTTAAGTGATGAATCCTTGCAGAAAAATAAAATTTATCTAAAGTTACAGCATGTAAGGCTTTGCTGATTAGGGCCATTAGGCCAGGGTGAAGTTTAGATACTAAGCTAACTAATGGAGTGTAAGTGCTATCATCTTTTACAATAGATCAATCTTGCTGACTTGTAGAGAAATTCTTATCCTAATCAAAACTTGTTACATTTATGTCCAATTCCAAACTTAATGCAGCTACCTTGATCTTAAGATGACAGGAAAAGTTACCTACAATGGGCACGCCATGACGGAGTTCATTCCTCAAAGGACTTGTGCATATGTGAGCCAACATGACCGGCATGTAGGCGAAATGACAGTTAGGGAGACACTTGAGTTCTCAGGCGGATGCCAAGGTCAAGGATACAAACAAAGTAAGCTTTCTGAGTTTTCACTGTTTATCATTGCCATTGAAATTAATTTCCCTAATATTTTTTCAACTGAATGTGAAAGATATGCTCCTGGAACTTCTGAGAAGAGAAAAACATGCAGGGATACCACCTGATGAAGAACTTGATTTGTTTATCAAGGTCTGTCTTTTATTCATGGAATAATATGCATGAGTTCTTAAAGATTATATATGTTTTGACATCATTTTCTACTAGGCAGTAGCACTGGGGGAAAACACAAGTCTGATTGCAGATTATGTGATAAAGGTACGTAAAGTTTCATACTTGTCAGCTGCTATTCATTGAATATTTGTTTTGCATGATTGCATGGTGTTTTTGACCGCATTCATATTACATATTTGAAGATTTTAGGTCTAGATATATGCGCGGATACACTGGTTCGAGATGATATGATGAAAGGTATATCAGGAGGTCAAAAGAAGCGCCTTACCACAGGTACTTATTCAGTTGTCTACTTTCAGTTTGATCTGCATTTTCGCGAACTTCAAATTGGCGTAACTGAAACTCCTGAACTTTCTACCAGCTGAACTTCTGATGGGAGCATCTCGTGTGCTTTGCATGGATGAGATATCGACCGGCCTCGATAGCTCTACTACCCATCGAATTATCACATATCTTAGACATTCAACGCGTGCGTTTGATGGGACAACAGTTGTTTCCCTGTTGCAACCTGATCCAGAAACGTATGACTTATTTGATGACCTTATTCTTATAAGTGAGGGACAGATTGTGTATCAGGGACCAAAGGAAGCTGCTCTTGAATTCTTTGAGTTTATGGGATTCAAGTGTCCCCCAAGAAAAAATATTGCTGATTTTTTGCAAGAGGTATGCAAATTTCTTCGATGTTTATCATCCAAGAAATCAGTCCACAACTAATAATAACTATATTATTATACACTGATAATAGGTTGTATCAGAAAAGGATCAAGGGCAGTATTGGTTTCTCAGTAGTCCTCACCAGTTTGTACCTGTCACTGACTTTGTGGAAGGCTATCAATCTTTTCGTGTTGGTGAAGTTTTGGCCGCGCAGTTGTCCGTTCCATTTGATAAAAGTTGTAGTCACCCAGCAGCTTTGTCTACAGATAGATATGCTATTAGCAAGATTCAACTCCTCAAAATCAGTTTTTCTTGGCAAATGCTTTTACTAAAGCGCAATACATTTGTTTTTGTATTCAAATTTGTTCAGGTAACACATTTCTGGAGTCAAAACTTCGTTTTAAACTAATTTTCATCGTTATAAATGTCCCTGATGAGTATGTATGATCTTGGTATTAGGACTAATCTCTTTTTGTTTTGTTTGGCAGCTTCTTTTGATTATTCTGATCATGACGAGCGTGTTTTTCCAGACCACAATGCATCATAACACACTTGATGATGGCGGTGTATTCCTTGGTGCTATATATTTTGCTATACTCATGATTCTTTTCAATGGATTTTTAGAGGTCCCAATGTTGATAGCTAAGCTTCCAATTCTTTACAAGCATAGAGATTTGCGCTTTTATCCTTGCTGGATGTATACTCTTTCTTCATGGCTTCTGAGTATTCCAGCATCACTCATAGAATCAGTTTTATGGGTTGCAATGACATACTACACAGTTGGCTTTGACCCTCAAATAACTAGGTGCTTTATCTTCTCTATTTGCTCATTTTTTTTGCTTCATGAAGTGTGAAGAAATTGAAGTATCTGCCTTATTTGATTTTCCCATCAAATAGATGCATACGGCAGTTCTTTTTGTACTTTTGTCTTCACCAAATGTCGACAGCACTCTTCCGCGTGATGGCATCCTTAGGCAGAAATATTGTTGTTGCCAACACATTTGGATCTTTTGCAATGTTGGTTGTTATGGCGCTTGGAGGTTTCATTCTTTCAAGAGGTAATGGAGTCAATTCTCTGTCTTGTTTTTTACTTGTTACTTGCAATATATTTGGTAAGACATTCTGTTATCTCTTCCTGTGGAAAGTTAATTGTTAAACATTTTTGTGTCTTAATACTCTCATATGTACAGATAGCATACCAAGCTGGTGGATATGGGGTTATTGGTTTTCTCCTTTAATGTATGCCCAGAATGCAGCCTCGGTTAATGAATTTCTAGGCCACTCCTGGGATAAGGTAACCTGATCCTTTGTCTGAGACCTGATGTTGTCCTTCTTTATCTATGTATCTGTGTTTCTTTACAAGTCATGCGTATTTATGATCGGACAAAGTGAACTCAACATGTTGGCCAACAATGTTCACATTTGACAGCCTCATGAGGCCTTTTGTATTCCAGTGACATTTCTGTTCTCAGATTCATTTAGCATATAGCTGGTTTCTGGACTTCAACCACGATTATTTTCACTCGCAGTTTCTGGTGTAAGCTTTTGATTCCAAACTGAAACTTTTTCCCTTTTTGTGGTGATGCCTGTAGAAAGATGAGGACAGCACTTCTATGTCCTTGGGAGTGACATTATTGAAGGTTCGCAGTTTATTTCCCGAGAGTTATTGGTATTGGATTGGTGTTGGGGCTTTGATCGGATATACAATTCTGTTCAACTTGCTCTTCACACTCTTCTTGACTTACCTGAACCGTAAGTTGCTTCCACCTGGAAATATTTCGCTTGTTTCTTACTAGCTTACTATTTATTTGAAATGTAACATTAATGCAGTAAGGGAGAGGAAAAGCTAGCTCATGTCTTGAACAGCTAGCTAAATGATCTGCATAGCACATCGAATAACTAATAACATCCGTGTCATGCAGCTCTCGGTAATGCACAGGTAGTTGTTCCTGGAAATAAGAGAGAACAGGACAAATCACTTGCTGAAATTTCTCTTGGTGACTTCTTGCAATACTCTCGTTCATATAATGGTATATCTAATGGACCGTACTAACTGATTTAGTTTTACGAAACAATCTCACTAATGGCTTTTTAATTGTTCACCGTGTGTCAGGAAAACAGATGAAGTACAAGAGCGGCATGGTTCTTCCTTTCGAGCCTCTTTCAATGTGTTTCAGTAACATTAGTTATTACGTCGATGTTCCACTGGTATTGTACCATTTTTAGCAGCTTCATTCGACAACTATTGTTCTGTAGCAAGTTAATTAGATGGTCTAAGAACAAGATGCTGTTTGAATTGATCTAGGAAATGAAACAACAAGGTATGGTGGCAAACAGATTGCAACTACTGAATAATGTTACTGGTGCCTTCAGACCAGGGGTGCTCACTGCATTGGTTGGTGTTAGTGGTGCTGGTAAAACAACCCTTATGGATGTCTTAGCTGGTAGAAAAACAGGTGGATATGTTGAAGGCAATGTCTACATTTCTGGGTATCCAAAGAAGCAGGTGACATTTGCTAGAATATCCGGCTATTGTGAGCAGAGTGACATCCACTCCCCATGCTTAACTGTCAAAGAATCCCTTCTGTTTTCTTCTTCCCTCCGGTTACCTTCAAGAGTCGAGCTCAGGATACAACGGGTAATATTAATATATTCTCCCTGACTCATTCATTTCCTCTAATGTTATCGCAAATCTTGATGGAAATGCAAATGCAGGCCTTTGTTGATGAGGTTATGGTTCTTGTTGAGCTGACTCCACTGAGTGAAGCTTTAGTTGGTCTACCCGGGGTTGACGGTTTGTCAACGGAGCAAAGGAAAAGGCTGACAATAGCGGTGGAGCTGGTTGCGAACCCGTCCATCGTGTTTATGGATGAACCTACTTCTGGTCTGGATGCAAGGTCTGCTGCAATAGTGATGAGGACTGTGAGGAATATTGTTGATACTGGAAGGACAATTGTTTGCACCATTCATCAGCCCAGCATTCATATTTTTGAATCCTTTGATGAGGTATGCATCTCTATTTTCAACTTGTTGAATGCAGTTTTTCATATATCTGATCTGATCAGTTATTACACTCTCAGCTTCTACTTATGAAAAGAGGTGGGAAGCTGATTTATGCTGGTCCTTTAGGGGAGCGATCTTGCAATCTTATGCAATATTTTGAGGTGTGCTTAATCAAGGTTAATTTTGCTGTGTATCGCTTCTCTTTTAAGGTCTCTCATAAGTGTTTTTCCATGTTCTGAAGGCCATACAAGGGACTCCTCAGATAAGAAATGGAGGGAATCCTGCTGCTTGGATTCTTGATGTTACTTCTCCAACTGAAGAAACCCGCCTTGGTGTCGACTTTGCTGAGATTTATCGCAGATCAAGTTTGTTTCAGTATGTTTGTTCTCTTCTTTTAACTACTGCTGCTTTTCGTATCTCTCACTTTTACTTACTTTTGTATGCACCGTCTCAGGCAAAATAAGGAGATGGTTGATGATCTAAGCAAACCAGCCAACGGTTCTACTGAACTGAGCTTTCCAAGAAAATATTCTCGATCATCTTTCAGTCAATTTCTCGCGTGCCTTTGGAAGCAGAACCTTTCTTACTGGCGAAACCCACAGTATACTGCTGTTCGGTTTTTCTACACAGTCGTCATCTCAATTATGTTTGGGACAATGTGCTGGAGATTTGGTTCTAAGAGGTTAGTCGAACTGTAGCTATTTCATCCTAAGAGGTTGTAATGCTGAAAATTGTTTTACTCAATTTCGATGCAATTTTGTTGCCAGGAAAAGCCAACAAGATATTCTGAATGCCATGGGTTCGATGTACGCAGCTGTGTTATTCATTGGAATAACAAATGCTACTTCTGTACAACCTGTTGTTTACGTTGAAAGGTTTGTGTCGTACAGAGAGCGCGCTGCAGGCATGTATTCAGCGCTGCCCTTCGCATTCGCACAGGCATGTATTTGTGCCGGCCTCTTATTCTCTTGCCGGCCTCTTATTCTCTTGCCGGCCTCTTATTCTCTTCTTATGCTTTAAGTGAAATGCAACACCAGTTTCCATCTGAGAAAAACAACTGATATTTTTAACTGCAGGTTACCACTGAACTCCCCTATGTATTTGTGCAGTCAGTTATATATAGCTGCATCTTCTACTTCATGGGATCTTTTGAGCTAAACCTAGTCAAGGTTTCGTGGTACATGTACTTCATGTACTTCACCCTGCTATACTTCACATATTTCGGCATGATGACAACGTCAGTCACCCCAAACCACAATATAGCCGCCATCATTGGAGCGCCATTCTACATGATGTGGAATCTTTTCAGCGGCTTCATGATATCGCGTGTGGTAACGCACTTTTATTCTCTGTAATTCAATCATGTCGTGAAAAAAGTTACGGTATTCATCTAAGGTGTGGCCTTACAGAGAATTCCGATTTGGTGGAGATGGTACTGCTGGGCAAATCCGGTGGCATGGAGTCTGTATGGACTTTTGACATCGCAATACGGAGACCTGGACGCTCTTGTGTATGTTGGAGGTGGCACGAAATCAGAGGCAATAAAACAGTTGCTTAAGGACCAGTTTGGATACAGGCATGAGTTTTTGCCTTGTGCTGGGATTGCAGTGGTTGGTTTCTGTTTGTTGTTTGCTGTGACTTTTGCTTTAGCCATCACATCTTTCGACTTCCAAAGAAGATGAAGCGAGCAAACACTATGAGATATAGTCTTGACACTCATACTCGTCCATCAAAAGGCCTCATTAGCTCACACCGAATTTTTCTAAAGTTGAATTCAATTTGTATGCATAATAACAAATGTGCTGTTACATACTATACTTACGATTTTTTTGAAGAAAACAAATTCACATAATCAACGGGAAGAGGCCAATGGAAATATAATAAGAGTTCATTTGATGGATAAATTGAAGTATATTTCTCAAAATTAGAGTTTGCTAACTAGAAGCGTAAAAGCAGAATATAACAGTTTGTTCACCAGTTCAAAAACCTCTTAACAAAAGGCAAAAAGGCACACATTCAATAAAAATTTCCAAAAACATCTAAATACAACAATTTAGGATCAATCAAAATACCAACAATCAAAATTCAATTCCAATTCTGATCAAACCATGCACGACAAAGATCTTGACAGTAAAGAAAAATATAAAAAGAACACAACATTAGAATGCCATTAAAGAACTGAGACAATAAGACAACACCTAAAAATTGACACCCTCATTTCTCCCAAGAGAGTTGGAAAGTTAAAATATCTTCTTGCCATCAGTCTATTAACACTACGCTAACACAATTCAAGGTCAATACTTAAATTCAAAATACATCGAGATGGCTTATTGAAAAACAGTCACACCGACCCACACAGCCACACACAGCTCACATGTACAAACCTAATGCATCACCATCACTAATTGGTTTAGACGTTAGCACATAACAGTAGGCTCAAATCATTCTCCTCTTCTATTTCTTATTTGTTTGCTAGTTCTATACAGGGAAGTACTTACCTGGCTCTATGATCACAAAGATCCAATGGACTGAGCAGAGTTCTGCTTCAGCTGAATGCTAGAGCTATGATCCAGCATAATATAAAATCTCCATGATACTGCAAGTCATCTGAATGTATAAAAGGGTAAAATATATACATGAGACTGAATCATGAATCAATAGTGAGAAGAATATAAATCATAAATCTCAAGAGTGAAAAGTTTTAGCTGGTCCTTCACGGATGGCAATGGTTTCATACATTAAACTACAGAAACAGAATTCCCTGGAATTACTTTAATTTGTTTCGGAAAGAGAGAACTACACACTTCTCAAAACTAAAATCCAAAAAGAAAAAATTAACTGGAGAAATTTTGAATGCCAATGAACTACTATAGTTGAGAAAAGAGTAATTCCCATCAGAAAATAAAGCAACCGGTACCTATATTATCTGCAAATTAACCATTGGTGATCAGACTCCTGGCGCTCTACTGTACTCTTCAACCTTGAGGGAAATGTAGAGAATCCATCTTTGTGCATATGTTATACACGAAAGTAATTTCAATTCATGATCACCTCTTTTGTTGCTCATCAGCTGATCTTTTTGAGCTTGATGCAGTAGTCTGACTCACTGTTCTACGCTTCAAAAGCTTGCGGGGGTTCCTACATGTCTTTAAAACATCAGACATTCCAGCAGCTCTCTGCATTATGGATATCTTTTTAGCATGAGAAAAATCTTTGCGCACACTAAATGTATTGGGCACTTTCTTTGAGTGGGGAACTGCTTCCATCAGAGCTGAGAGTTTCTGGGCAATGTCTTCTTTTCCCTGTCTTCTTAATTCAAAACTCATCTTCTCGTATGTAAGATACTGGGGAACCAATCCTCTGCGAATCAAGTCCTCAAATTCTTCAAAAGCCATGTTCAGGTGGTTCATTTTAACTTGTAAATGAATAAGCATAGTTGACGTAGTCAAGTCCATATCACACCCTCTCGACCTCATTTCCTTGACAACTTGCATCGATAAATCTAACCTTCCTTGCTCGCATAACATCTTCAACAAAAGATGATAAGTAAGCCTATCTGGGGCATATCCCGATTCGAGTATCTTTGTGTAGAGGTTGAAGCCCTCTTCAATCTTTCCAAATTTTGAGAAGTGCCTAAAGAAATAATTGTAAGTAGTTGTTGTAGGCATGATCCCTCTATTCATCATAACCTTAAGGATGTTACTAGCCCCTTCCAAATCTCCGGCCTTGCAAAAGCCCTTAACTAGGGAATTATAGGTCGAAACAGTTGGACCCACAGAATCGAGCACGAAAATTTTCTCCATCAGCCCCAATGCATCATCAAATTTCCCAGCCTCACCTAGAGCATCAATCACAGGATTATACACGATTGCATTCGGCTTAAGTTCCTCCCTCCTCATCTCATCAATCAATTCCATCGCAACATCAACTCGACCCATTCTGCAAAATCCTTCTACCAGAGTACCATAAGTAACAACGCTCGGCTTAATGTTTTCCTTTTTCATTTCCACAAACAGCTCCTCAGCCTGTTTCATATTTTTCAACCGCAACCAGCCATTTAGTAAAATATTAAAAGCTATGACAGACGGAACCCAGCTCGCATCCTGCGCCCTTCGCTTTGTGAAACACTCCGACGCTACCCTAACAAGTCCCTCCTTGCACAAAGAATCTAGCAAAATCTCAAACAGCTTCTGCTCTAAATCCAAACCCTTAGGAAAATCCAATTTCGACGCAAACTCGTATGCATTAATAGCCGGATACGGTAATCCTACAAAAGCGAAACGACAACGCAAAATTCATAAAACAAAACATTCAGCAAATCATTTCTTACACTGTAATTAAAGTAAAGCGGTAAAGTTACCTGCTCGGGCATGTCTCCTAATCAAAATAGCAAATGTATCCACATTACAACCGTCAACATTACTATGTATCAAAGCCCAAGCCCGGTCGAAATCTCGAGCCTTCCCGAGCGCATTTATGACACCATTAAACACCGCCACGGAGAACTGATGCCCGGCCCGTTTCTCGGCCCAGAGGAAGAGAGTGTACAAGAGTTTTGGGGAGCAGCCAAAGTGGTTGAAGATTTGCAGCAGCAGCTCCGGCGTGGGGACCACTTGGGATTGTTGAAGGGCATTTTCAAGGTCTGGACCGGGGTTGGAGAGAATGTCTCGTAAGTGGGTGAAATCAGAAGAGTGGACGAGATTAGAGGTTTTCGGGTTTTTGGATTGGCAAGGTACAGAGTTCGGTAGGTGCGGTTTGGTGGAGAAGAGGCTAATGATGGTGGTGGTGGTGGTGGTGGTGGACTTGTGGAGGAGGACGTTGGATAGAGAAAGAACGCTGCGGCACGTGGCGGGGAAACGGATTCTATTTTTCATTGTTCAAGAGGTTAGCATCCTCCTCTTTGAAATGAAATTTGAACACCCTCCATCTCATCCTATTCGACATAGGAAATTATTTTATTCTTTTATCAAAAATATCAAATTTTGATTACCTATTTAAATAGGTATATGAACAATAATTTTATCATTAGAGATATGGTTGATTCATTATAAAATGTGATAGTTTCTAAATATTAATTTTTTGTGTCATTATTGTCTGTAGCTAAACATATTTAAATCAAACATATTTACTAAAAACCGTAAAAAGATTTTGTGTAAAATGTACTGGGATGGAGGGAGTACTCCCCGTTCCAGGAAATTTTGTATCGGGGAGAAATAAATATATGTATGTGAGAGTCCTTAATTGTCAAATATAAAATTTATAGGAAGTCTTAAATGTGGCCTAATTTTTACTTTAAATGTTGTAACATGTTATAAAATTTAAAAATTATATTTCAAAAGTTAAAATAAGTAATAATGTGTATTGAGACGGTCTCCCATTAGTCAGCCTAAATTTTATCCATGGACTTTTATGCAATTCTAACTCTGGTGACCTATCTCTAATTTTTTTTCTGGGACCTATCTTCGATATTTTTCCAGGAACTTTTCTCTAATTTTTTCTATCATTTTCCCACCAGCTACAATCTGGAAAAAAAAATCAAAAAAACAATATATTTAAAAACTTTAAATAATCAATATGACCATCGAACTGAAAAATAATAAACATCAGCTACAACTATCAAAACATCAACTGAAAATCATAAAGCAAATTTGCAGCAAAAAATATTTTGAAAATCAACAATAAATTAAAAACATCGACTGCAACTAACAAAACATCGACTGAAAATCATAAACATCATAAATGAAATTTATAAAACATCAACAAACTTTAAATTATCCTTAAAAAAAACAAACATCAACGTATATCATCACCCAAAAGCTACAAACATCAACTTCTACCACCTAAATCTCACCCGAAAATGAAAAAACATCAACATGGGAAATTTTTTTTTACAAACATCAACCTATATCACCAAAAAAAAAAACTATAAACATCAACTCCTATCACCTAAACCTCACTTGAAAAATGAAAAACATCAACATGATAGGGAAAAAACTACAAATGTCACCTTATATCACCAAAAAAAAAGCTACAAAACATTAATTCATATCAAGTAGACCTCACCAGAAAAATGAAAAACATCAACATGAAAAAAAAAAACTACAGTACCTCAACCAAAAAGCAAAACTACAAACATCAACTAATATGAGAGAAAACAAAACTACAAACATCAACCAAAAAGGTACAGGTGCTCAAGAGTATAAATTCTTCAATCTAGAAATTATAAAATATCAACAAAGATTAAATTATCAGAAAAAACTTTTTTAAAAACTACAAACATAAAACCTATATCCTCCAAAAGCTACAAACATCAAATCCTATCACGTAAACTTCACAAAGAAAATGAAAAAACATCAGCATGAGAAAAAAAAACACAACAAACATCAACCTATATCACCAAAAAAACTAGAAACATCAACTCCTATCACCTAAACCTCACCTGGAAAATGAAAAACATCAACATTGAAAAAAATTACAAATAACAATACATATCACCCAAAAAAAACTACAAAACATCAACCCATATCACCTAAACCCCTCCCAAAAAATGAAAAATATCAACATGAGAGAAAAAAACTACAAACATCAACCAAAAAGCTACAGTACGTAGTATAAACTCTTTAAAAAAGAGGTCCCAGTGGGAATTGAACTCAGGTCTATGATTTCAAAGTTCATAGTACTAACCATTGCACCAAAGAAGCATTGTTGAACATGCTCTTAGTGAATAAAATTAATAATCACCATGTCTTAGGAAAAAACAAAACTCAAAATTAAACCTCACCAGTTACCACGCGCAGAAGCTTCGTCGCTGTCAGCGTCAGCGTCGCCCTCGGTGTGTAGAGGCCTGGAAGTCTAAGGTTTCTCCGCAAATTAGACGTGTGTTGGCATAGCTTCGGGTTTCCCACGATGTCGCGGCGGTTAATTACAGAGGCGTCGTGGTGAAGCTAGAGTTTCAGCTCTGGTGTAGGAGCTCAATTCTGGCAGAGAAGAACCGTCGTTAAAATCTTGTGGTTTCGCTATAGAGGAGGTAGCGCCTCCACCACCGTCGCGATAGCAAACCTGGAGAAGAAGAAGAAGAAGCGCGACAGCGGTGTCGCATTTACCTCAACGACGTCGCATCGATTTCGCCGGCGGAAGAAGAATAATTGCATCGGCTGTGCGCGGCGGAACGGTTGTGCCATGGTTTATGAGAAATGGATGAGGAAGATGGAATGACGACAAGAAAATGTGGTTGCTTCTGGCAGTGCTTGCTTCAGGTGGCGGTTTCTGGTCGGCGAGAAGGTTTCCAGTGTTGCAGAAAAAAATGAAAATGAAAACTCTGAACATTTTGCAATATATAATATATATATATAATTTTTTGATAACTTCACAATAGGTCCCTATATTTATTAGTATATTTTTTAAAAATTCATCCCAAATTATAATTTATTTTAATTACATAATAGATCATGCCTAAAGTTTAAACAGTGTAAAACAAGGTAATGGAATGAATTGCAAAATGTTTATAAAAAAAAAAGGAAAACGGCTTTGACAACAATGGTGATTCGACGACAAAATCTTGACCTTATATCTGCAGCTAATACCGGCGTTTTGTTCTTCTGGCCAGGTGGAGTTATGTAACTGGGCGGGTAATGGTCTAGAATCAGACATTCGAGTTGCTTAGTGGGCCAGGTTTTATGATTGGGTCTTGTTCCTTGTAATTCACATCTAAATAATAACAAATTAAATTAAAGTAGTTAAACATCAATTAAAAATATTGAACACACTCATTAAATTAAAATAGTTAAAGAGAAAGTTTTAGCAAACGCAACATGTCCATATGGACAAGCTAAAAACTGAATTGCAATTAATAAAATTATCGATTAAATTATTTTTTTGGTCTCTAACATATGATCTTATACAATCTTTTGGCCACTGAGATCAGCACCGCTTCCTTTCAGTACCCAACAAAATCAAAATGATTTGTTTGGTTTTCAAGGTGGTTTTCAGTAGACTAAATTATTTTATGATCCCTAACATATGATCTTGTACCATCTTTTGGTCCCAAAATTACCTGAAAACCACCTTGAAACCCGCATTGGGGACCAAACAGATCATTTTTTATTTGTTAGTTGTTGAACAAACGTGGTATAGCCTTGGGGACCAAAAGATGGTATTGCATCATATGTTGGAGACCAAAAAATAATTTAGTCAAAATTATATTCAAATTTGCAGGCTTAGCCCATTAGTTCAGGTTTGAAAATGTAGATACAATCTTGAATCGACATATACGTCAACTCCTACTCCTCGGCGCCACTGTCTTCCTTCTCCTCTTCGATGCCACTTCTCTCTCTCTCCTTCTCGATGCCACCTATTTCCTCCTCCCCCCAATAGAATTGTCTTCTCTCTACGGTGATCTCTCTCTTCTCTCTCGGGTAATTTCTCAGCATCTTCTTTGTTTCCCATCGTCGCTCGTTTCTCCACCTCTTCTTTGTGTTTATTCGCCTCATCTCCATGAATCTCCGTCCACTCGTTTCTGCGACTCTTCTTCGGCATCATCGTTGGTATGTTCTTTGGGTTTTTGAGTGTTGGAAATGAATCATTTTTCTGTGTTCTATGTTGCTTGTGCATTTTTCTGTGATCTTTTTTAATTTTCATCTTGTTGTTACAAGAAACTTGTTGATTGTTCCTCTTGAATTACGAGTTGTACTCGTTTACTTATACGCTGCAATTGTTATTATCCAGTGTGTGCCTATTAGTTGTACTATGAATAACCTTTTATTTTTCATTCGTTGTTGATTGTTCTTTTTGAATTACGAGGTGCATCCATTTACTTATATGTTGCACCTGTTAGTATTCAATGTGTACTTGTTAGTTATACTGTGTATGCCTTTTTATTTTCATTTGTTGTTGATTTTCCTTTTTGAATTAGGAACTGCACATGTTTACTTATATGTTGCAGCTATTAGTATCCAACGTGTACTTGTTAGTAGTACTGTGAATGACTTTTTTTAATTCGTAGTTGATTGATTGTTTTGAGCTGCATCGGTTTGCTTATAAATTGTATATGTTAGTATCCAGTGTATACTTGTTGGTTGTACTATGTATGACTTTTATTTTCATTTATCGTTGATTGTTCATTTTGAATTAGGAATTAGGAATTCCATCTGTTTGCTTATATATTGTAATTGTTTAGTATCTAATGTGTATAACTTTTTGCAGGACTTCGATATAAACTTAAAGTGGTTTTATCTTTAAGGAATTGAAAAATACTGAACATTGGACTCCACAAGACGTTCCAGCACGAGAAAGATTTGGATGAAGATGACACTGAACTCGAGGAATTCGAAAATGATCCACCATTGAAGATTAATGATTGATTCATCGGATTAGAGGTTGTTAGTTAATCTTAGATAGGAATATTATTGTAATTGTAAGTTCTCTAATGAATTTTTTTTTGTCACAAGCACTTGTAGTATTTATCATGCATTTTTCCCTTTGTTCAAGTGTTAAGAGTCCTCTCGTATATGAAACCGAAAACATTTGCATGATTTTTATACAAAGTATGCAATGCTTTCATATGTGTTTCTTTCATGCCGACAATACTTTTAGTGGCATCTCTTTAATTGAAATCAAGAAAAATTGTTCTTGTGTTTGAAAACAAATAGAGGTTTTAAATGCTATTTAATGTAATCAGTACACATTTTAAGGTATTAAATGCAGTTCATATGAAAATTATAAAAAAAAATTTATGTAGCCTCTTTGTATACTATAAGAAATACCTGTTTTTAAACTAACATATGCATGTTTTAACAAAATGTAAACGATTTATAAGGTAACTCATGCACTACCTCCTGACAAAGTTTTGCTATTAATAAAAGGAATTGACATTTTTAAATCAGGTGTGTTTTTTTTAAACAGTACATGATGTAAAGTAATCAATGCACATATAATATGAAAATTTTAAATTGTCAAATTTTAACTTAACTTATACATGACCTCCTGAAAAATTTTCATAATTCATATTCACAATTTTTAAAACATGTGCATGCTTTAATACATATGATAGGTATTGTAAGGTAACAAATGCATATTATATACAAAAATATTTTTGCATAATTTATTTTGTTTTTCAAATATTTGCCACATATTTTTTACATGTTCATAATTTAGAAGTCTCAACAACATTTTCATTTACATCGAAGGCAATTCAACAAAGAAAACTCATTCAGATGTGAAAATTCATATCTTTTACACTATTAGACAAAATTTCACCCTCTTGGAACTAAATTTCATTCGTCAAAATTGAAATTTATTGATGTAGATCTTGTTGCAGGTAGAATAGCTCATCGCGAATTTTGTCGGACACTAACCGGTCGTTTGAAGAGCTCATCGGAAAAAAAACATGAATCGATCGGAGAAGGATTTGGTTGGCTGGGAGAAGTTAGATTTGTGGAGAATGGAGTTGAAGTTTGGGAATTGAGATTGAAGGGAGAAGAATGGAGAAGTTTGCAGAAAATAGGGATGCACATCAATTTTGGGGAAAAGGGGTTTAGTATAGGTTGATTGTTATAACCCGATATTTGCGATCGGGTCAACTCGTGAATTTGGCTTATTTCGCGTTAATTGAAAATTGGTCCATGGTCCGTCCATAAGCTTATGGGCAGGCCGCCTATCAGGAGACCTACTTAAAAGAGAAAATGTAGTTAGTATTCATATCATCTCCGACGCATAAAAATAAAAGACAAAGTCTTGTGCGAGATGGTCTCGTAGCGAGACCGGGGATTAAATTGTTAAGAATGTAGCATGGGGTTTCAAATTGAAGTTTTAAAAGTTCAGGGGGTGGATGTGAAATTTTACTATTTTACATTTAAGTCCAGATATAAATATCAATATTTCCTCATTATTCTCTCATATTTTTCTAATCTCTCTTCTTTTTTCCTCTCTCTTGAGCATAAAACCTTCATATTCTCTCTCCTCTACAACTCAAATCTCATTCTTCTCTCTCCTCTCCATTTCTCTTCCATATTCTATAATTCGAGCTCACTTTCTTTCATTCAACCACTCATCATCTCCATTTTTCTTCCTCTTTCTTGTGCGCAAAGATTAGTCACGATTTTTTTTAGTTTTTCGGCAAATTTTTCGGTGAATTTTCCAACGACTGAACACAATAGAGCTTCATTTTGTGTTTATCTTCAAAGGTCATGTCTTTGCTATTATGTTTTATGCATATTTTGTTGTTTTTTTCCCAATTTTTGTTTGCTTTTTTTTTGTTCATGAGATTTTCTAGGGTTTTTGTTGTTCAATGTGTTAATATTTGAGGATTTCTCTATTTTTTGTGTTTTGTGAGTTGTTCTTATGGATTTGTGCTAATATTTGTGTTGCTGCTGCTGTTTGTTAGATGTCTAAGGAGATTTGCATCACTGCTACTGCAATCGAGAAGGAAGGAGGATTTGTAAGTCTTCTGAATTTTCGGCCGTGATGTTTTAGGTACAGGTATTGATGTTTCTCATTTTCACTTTGATGTTTCAGGTTTCAAGCTTTAAGTGCGGTTATCAGTGTTGTTGTGATGTTTTAATTTTAGCGCTTGATACTTGTGGTGTTTTCATGCTTAAGTGTGCAATTGATGTTCAATTTTGACTGTGTTATATCTTAGGGTTTTGTTATGATTTGTGCTAATTTTTGTTGTTGTTGTTGATGTTCCTTAGAAGTCTAAGAATGATTTTGCCACTGTTGCTGCAATCGAGAAGGAAAGATGATCTGTAAATTTTGTTATTTTGCAGATGTGGCTTTTTAAATACTGTTGTTGACGTTTTAGGTTTTGTGTTTCATCTTTCATGTTTAGGTTTTAAGTACTATTTATCTGTATTTGTGTGATGATTTGATATTAGTATTTGATGCTTGTAGTGTTTTAAGTGTGCAATTGATGTTCAGTTTCGTTGTTTTGATTGTGTGTGTCATAGGGTTTTGTTACTATTTGTGCTAATTTTTGTGTTGTTGTCGCTGTTTCTTAGATGTCTAAGAGCACTTGCCCACTTTTGCTGCATTTGAGAATGAAGCAGGAACTGTAAGTTTTTTTCTTCTATATATGATGTTTTAGATACTGTTGTTGATATTTTAGGTTCCATCATTGAGCTTTCATGTTTAAGTTTTAAGTATTGTTATGTGCATTGCTGTAATGTTTTTAATTTCAGTGTTTGATGCTTGTGGTGTTTTCGTATTTAAATATGTAGCTGATTTTCAGTTTTGTTCTTTTGATATTTTAATGTGTACTGTTTAATTTTTTAAAATTTTGAGATTGATGTTTTAAATACGGTATTTGATTATTCTCAATGTAGTTGTCAGCGATGTTATCTGTGCTGTTGTGATGTTTTAATTACAGGCATTGATGTTTTAATTATTGTATGTGATGTTTTATATTATTCCTCCAAGACAGAGGTTTATGATATCATTGATGAGATACTAAAAAAATGCTATGAGAAATCATGCTCCCAAAGGTGTTCCTTTGAACAGAGGACCAGAAATAGACCTTTGATCATTGCTTTGATGGAGTAGAAGAGCCATCCTCTTTTAAACCAGTAGGATAGAAAACAAGTATGTAAAAAAGCCAGCGGCGAAGAGAAACAAGTCGAGAAAAAATAGAATTTGATTGTTTAGGATGTATTGTGGAGAATGATTTTCTATAAATATTGACTTAATTGTTAGAGCCGAGACACTAGTTTATTGTTGATGTATTAGGTTGCTTTGGATTTTTTTCAATATTTATGTTAGTGGTTTTTAGGGAATGAGTAAGTCTCAGGAAAGACGGCCTTTCCATAAGCTTATGGACAGTCCACATGGGCTGTTACCTTAAAAGTTGTATTTTTTATAATAAAATTTAAATATTGTATTTTTTAAGTTAAAACAAGTAATAATATGTATTTGAAGGTGAAAACATAAAAATATATGATATAAAAAATATTTTCAAAAATTCTAAATTTTGTATGTAATTTAACAAACGCAGTATATAAGATAAGAAATAAGTGGTCTGCCCATAAGTTTATGGACAGGCCGCCTGTCAGGAGACCCACTCTTAGGGAATTTGACCCTTTTGTACAGAATGATGTTTAATGGTTTTATAGTTATGGTGATTGACATTTTTATATGCTAATTTTATATGTATTTATAGAGCCAATGATGATTTAATGAATTCCTTCAATTTTGAGTTGTCGGTGTATGATGTTTTATGTCTTGTTTATCTGTAATATACATAAAGTGATACGCATAATTTTACATCTGTAAATTATCATGTAAACAAATAATAAGGTCAGTTGTTAAAAGTGGAACGTCAAAATACTTTTTTCAAATGCTACAACAGTGGAATGTATATTTTCAACATTAGTTTAATTTTTTAGTATTTTTGTATGATATTCAAATAATTAATTTAATGCTTTATATTTGATGTTTAAACACTTTGATTTGATGTTGAATTTTTTTTATAAAACATTTATGTGATTTTCAATTAGTTTTAATTATTTGATTTTTCAGTATTTTTGTATGATATTTAAATAATCAATTTGATGTTTTATATTTGATGTTGGCAGAGTCTTGGGAAAAACCATTTTCCCATGAACTTATAGAAATACAGAGTTTAATTAAATTAATAAAAGGTAAAAGGTCTTAGTTGCAATATTAAAAATTTATTATGCAACAGGTAGTAGTAATAAAATTTATAAATCAATTCGTGCAACCCGGAAATTTTATCTTCATTTCTTCTAATTTGCACTTTAAACCATAATCTTTCCATAACTTATGGAAAGACAGTGTTTCAAGAGACAAACTCGATGATGTTTGAATATCTTAATTTTATTGCATATTTCAAAATTTCATTTTTATTTAGTGCATTTTAATATTCTTATTTGAAGTTTAACTATTTTAATTTGATGTTAAACTACTTCGATTTGATGTATATTTTATTAAGGGAAAGTCTCGGGAAAGACGGCCTTTCCATAAGCTTATGGACAGTCCTCATGGGCATTTGACGTAAAAGTTGTAATTTTTTATAAAATTTAAATATTGCATTTTATAAGTTAAAACAAGTAATAATATGTATTTGAAAGTGAAAATATAAAAATATATGATATAAAAAAATATTTTCAAAGATTTTAAATTTTGTATGTAATTTAAGAACTGCAGTATATAAAGTAAGAAATAAGTGGTCTGTCCATAAGCTTATGGACAGACTGCCTGTCAGGAGACCCACTCTTTTATTATTTTATAATTTGATGATATGAATTTTTTTATATAATTTTATACAATATTAGTTTAATGTTTTGTTAGTTAGTTGTAAAGTTATGAGCATTATACCCAATTACCTTTTGGTCAAACCACAAACATTATTTCAACCCAAATTTAACCTAAACCAGATCCTTCCTACCCCACCCGAAAATAATTCATACCCGGCCCGGAATCTTCATACCTGATCTAGATCCTTCAAACCCTAACCACCGCCTTCCGCCGACAAATGCCGCTGAACGCCGACGAAGCTTCGCCTTTCCGCTGACGAACGCTGCGATGATCAGACTCACCCTTTTCGCACTCACCAGAATCACGTCTTCCGTTGCAACCACTGGAATCGCAACGAAGAAAGGTGGCTGCGGTAGTAGCAGCAAGAAGAGCGCGAGGTTCAACATCCCCGGCGAAATGGCTAGCTCCAGCACCAACTCCAGTGACGACTAAATGAAATTGAAATCGGAGAGGTGGTGGATTGGTCGGAGAAGATGAGGGATTGGTGACACGAAATGGAATTGAAATCGGAGAAGGTGGAGGATTGGTTGGAGAAGGTGGGAGATTGACGCGATGAAGGTAGGAGCGGAAAAACGCACGAGAAATCGCCATGATTGGCGGAAACCGCCGTGAATATGAGCTCTGGGATTCCGATATGAATCCGGCGTCAAATTGATATGATTTATCTAATTGCGACTTTGGCCATTGGATTTCAGTTTGTTTTTACACTTTAACCCCGAAAATAAAATATTTATAATTTGACCACCAAATTTCATTTGCCATTTAACTATTTTCACTCTACTTCTTGATCTCGCAGGGAATAGACTCAACACAAAAAAAGTATGCGAACATTTCATTTATGTCAATTTCCAAACCAATAAATTATTTCCGACGAGTATACCATATATTTATGAAAATTCTTTTACTTTTAAAACCATATATTTATGAAAATTCTTTTACTTTTAAAAATTGAGTCAGTCTCTTGAAATACAGTTGTTATGGAAAGACCAAGGTTTAAAGTGTAAATTAGAAGAAATGAAGATAAAATTTTTGGGTTGCATAAACCGGGTTATAAATTTTATAACTACTACATGTTGCATACTAAAATTTTAATATTGCAACTAAGACCTTTCACCTTTTATTATTCTAATTAAACCCATCTTTCCATAAGCTTATGGAAAGACAGTCTTTCCCAAGGCTTTGCCTTAAAATTTTTACTGTTACAACTTTAAATGTAGGCAAAGTCTTGGGAAAGACGGTCTTTCCATAGACTTATGGAAAGACGGGGTTTAATTTGAATAATAAAAGGTAAAAGGTCTTAGTTGCAACATTAAAAATTTAATATGCAACATGTGGTAGTTATAAAATTTATACTTTGAACCCTGGTCTTTCCATGACTTATGGAAAGACCGTCTTTCAAGAGACGCACTCTTAAATGTAAACACACCTTTCTAAATTTGATTCCATATAAATATATTTAGATCAATTTAATGCTTACGTATTAATTTAAAAGATGATATTTTAACA
This sequence comes from Rubia yunnanensis, assembly GCA_037428765.1. NCBI lineage: Eukaryota > Viridiplantae > Streptophyta > Magnoliopsida > Gentianales > Rubiaceae > Rubia > Rubia yunnanensis. Next base: position 45,118,106 of record CM075064.1, read on the forward strand.
TTACGATTATAAAGTATATAATACATAAAATAAGTTAGAATTTAATTTATATAAGATATAAAAATAATATAAATCATCATTTCATAATTTTAATCAAATGTTTTAGAAGGTAAATTTCAAATTAAAAAAAACTCTCTCATCCATTATTGCAACTAAGACCTTTTACCTTTTATTATTCTAAACAAACCCCGTCTTTCCATAAGCATATGGAAAGATCGTCTTTCCCAAGACTTTGCCTTAAATTAAAGACAAAAGACTGTGTGAAAAATCGTCTTTCCATATACTTATGAAAGATGAAATTTAATCATAATAATAAAAGGTAAAATATCTTAGTTGTAATATTAATAATTTATTATGCAACGTGTAGTTATAAAGTTTATAACCTCATTCATGCAATCCCGAAAATTTTATCTTCCTTTTTCTAATTTAACCCCAAAAATTTTATTTTCATTTTTCTAATTTACACTTTAAACATTGGTTTTTTGATACGGACTCTAAATTAAATTAGAGTTTCTGTTTCGAATACTCTCACGTCTATAATATATTGATTTCAAATAATCGAATTTCAACTCTGAAAACATTCCTATCCTAGAAAAGAAAAAAAAAGTTTTGACAGGATCTCTATTCTCCAACTATGTTTAGTAAATAATTAGCAGTTAAACATGGTCTTATATTTACTAGACCATTAAAAATGGAAATGTAATCATGTATGTTATCATAATCATATTGATGGCAAGTACATAGATGAATTACTTTCTTGTATTCCATGTTTACATTACATTCATTTAAAATAGTGAATTGATAATATTATTATATGCGGTTTGAGATAGAAAAGGATGAAAAGCCATGCATACATATCGTGGTTGGATTGAATAGAGTATAATATTAATATTTAATGCTATCGATTTTGGAGTGCGTCTATTGAAAGACGGTATTTCCATAAGTCATGGAAAGACCAACATTTAAAGTGTAAATTAGAAGAAATGAAGATAAAATTTTCGAGTTGCATGAACCGGGTTATAAATTTTATAACTACTATATGTTACATACTAAAATTTTAATGTTGCAACTAAGACCTTTTACATTCGAATTAAACTTCGTCTTTCTATAAGCCTATGAAAATACCGTCTTTCCCAAGACTTTTTCTCGAATTTAAACGCTTCATTTTCTTAAATCAACATCCACACGGGTTGTTGAGTGGAATACTAATAGTTGAAATTCGTTTCCATCATAAATATAATGCATAGCAAATGATGCAGTTAACCTCGTTTATATACATTTCGAACGCATCTTTTGTTATACACAAGTTTCAAATGTATCAAATAAATGAAATACATAGCAAAATGACGTAGTCAGCATCGTTGATTTACATATCTCAACCAGTGTATTATTTCCAACACATATTCCTTAATATTAATGCACTTTCCAAATATATTATTTTCAACGCCTATTTTTACGGACTAGCTACAATACATAAATTTTAGGCAAAGTTTGGAAAACACCGTCTTTTCATCAACTTATGGAAAGATGAAGTTTAATTATAATAATGAAATGGTAAAATATTTGACTTGCAATATTAAAAATTTATTATGCAATGTGTTGTAGTTATAAAGTTTATAAATTTATTAAGCAATGTGTCTAACTTATAAAGTTTATAACCCGATTCATACAACCCAAAATTTTTATCTTCATTTCTTCTATTTTATCATTTAAACTTTTGTCTTTCCATAACTTACAAAAATATCGTCTTCCACGAAATGTATTCTAAATTTTATCGATGCATGAATTCAAGGGTATACTATGAGTAAATATAGTGCATAGTCCAATATAACACTACTTTAGTAATCTTCCACCTACCAATTTATGGATTTTTTTAAAAACAATTAACCGTTTTATTATTTCAAATTGGCAAAGTCTTGGGAAAGACGGTCTTTCCATAGGCTTATGGAAAGACGGGGTTTGATTAGAATAATAAAAAAGAAAAGGTCTTAGTTGCAATATTAAAGTTTTAGTATGAAACATGTAGTAGTTATAAAATTTATAACCCGGTTCATGCAACCCGAAAATTTTATCTTAATTTCTTCTAATTTACACTTTAAACCTTGGTCTTTCCATAACTTATGGAAAGACCGTCTTTCAAGAGACGGACTCTTTCAAATTTGGATCCTAATATTTTAAAGGTATAATTAGATCAATTTAATGCTTTTATAATATAAAAGCATTAAATTGATCTAATTCTAATTAGGATTACCTTATATATAAAAGGATATATATATATTGATATATATATATATATATATATATATATATATATATATATATATATGAGTCCGTCTCTTGAAAGATGGTCTTTCCATAAGTTATGGAAAGACCAAGGTTTAAAGTGTAAATTAGAAGAAATGAAGATAAAATTTTCGGGTTGCATGAACAGGGTTATAAAATTTATAACTACTACATGTTTCATACTAAAATTTTAATATTGCAACTAAGACCCTTTACCTTTTATTATTCTAATTAAACCCCATTTTCCATAAGCCTATGGAAAGACCGTCTTTCCCAAGACTTTGCCTATATATATATATATTAAACATGATGTTTTATAATTAAAGTAGGTCTCCTGATAGGCGCCTGTCCATAAGGTTAATGACAGACCACTTATTTCTTATCTTAGATACTGCAATTGTTAAATTATATACAAAATTTAAATTTTTGAAAATATTTTTTTATATCATATATTTTTATATTTTCACCTTCAAATACATATTATTACTTATTTTAACTTATAAAATGTAATATTCAAATTTTATAAAAAATTATATCATTTAAGGTAAATGCCCTATGGACTGTCCATAACCTTATGGAAATGCCGACTTTCCTGCGACTTTCCCTTAAAATTATAATGTTAAAGTATATGAATAATATAAAAGAGAGTGTTTTTTGTTAAACCGCTGAACAATTAGATCAATTATGGTAAACCTCGTTTTTATAAATTTTACAAGTCAAATGCTAATTATTTATATTTTAAGATATAATTTAAAAATAAGATCCTTGTTGGAATAAAGAAAAATATATCAAATTATTCCATTAATTATGTTAAATTTAAAATGACCTTTGCTAATGGTTAAGTGGCGTAAAATAATATTTTTGATAAAATAATATGAATCATAATATCATAATTATAATTAAATACATTAAAAAGTACCGTTGTATTTAGAAAATAATTATAATCCCATTAGTTATATAATTATAAATAGTAATTAACCTTTTGAAATTGAATAGTATTCAGTTACACAAATTTAAATTTCAGTCTAAATAAATGAAATTAAGTAAATTATAAAAGAAAGCGTTACTTGTCAGGTTTTCGAACGGTTAGATCAATTTTAACAAAATTGTTCCTATGACTTTTAACATTCGATTAATTATTTATATTTTAAGATATATTTGGAAGGATTTCAAATTTATGTAAACTTTGTTGTAATAAATGGAAGCAAGCATCAAATCACTAATACAAATCCGTCTAATTTGTAGATGTTCTAACAATTTTTTGTGATTATAAAAAGAGTCTGTCTCTTGAAATACGGTATTTCCAAAAGCCATGGAAAGACAAATGTTTAAAGTGCAAATTAAAATAAATGAAGAAATTTTTTTGGGTTGTATGAATCGGGTTATAAACTTTATAATCACTACACGTTGCATAGTAAAATTTTAATATTGTAACTAAGATCTTTTACCTTTTATTATTCTAATTAAACCCATCTCTCCATAAGCCTATGGAAAGACGGTCTTTCCCAAAACTGCCTTAGAAGAATAATAAATATTTGCATATCGAGGTGGTATTGAAAACTAATTTTAGGTAGCCAAATTTTTGAGAAATATCGTCTTTCACTCTTTCCGTAAGCTTATGGATGGACATATTTAATTAGAATAATAAAAGGTAAAAGGTCTTAGTTGCAATATTAAAAATTTATTATGCAACGTGTAATAGTTATAAAGTTTATAACCCGATTTATGAAAACTGAAAAATTTTATCTTTACTTTTTTTATTTACATTTTAAAATTTGATTTTTCCATGAATTATAGAAAGACCATTTTTTCAGAGACTGGAATCCAGTTAGGTGATTAAGTACTAATTGTTCTTGAAAACCCATTTTCAAATTTTGAATGCATCCCTTCCCCATAACTCTCCACAAATGAAAAGTTGGTCATCCCAAATTTATAGTGTGATTCATTAACTATTATATCTAACTATTTAATAGTTTCAAATTCAAATTTTCATCATTCATTCCCAATACACCCTCTCATATCCAACCGTTTTTAAAATCCAAAATTTGCTCATTCATTTCCAATACACTCCCCACTTCTAATGCACCCCTTTGTAATGAGTTGCACAACAACAAAACACCATCCTAAACCCTTACTACTGAGTTGCACAACAACACGAACACCATCCTAAACCCATCCTTAAATTAACAAGATGGGTAGGAGTACCAACACCATCCTCAAACTAACAAGATGGAGGGTAAGAAACATGGCAGCGTGTTTCTTTGCATGCAAAATTTCTGAACCAGCAGGTTATCTCTAATCCTTCTCAAAACAATTTTTCGATTTTGATGTATTTGAGATGAGTTTATAGTTTTGTATTCTGCATATGTTTACAAGATTCGGAAGTGCAAAACTCCTATACTTCACCCATTCCAGTTTCAAGAAATACTCTGTCTTTCGACCCGATTGGTAATGATAGAAGAAAAAGAAAGAAAAAGAAGGGCAAAAACCAGAACAAAAACAAGAATGATAAAAAAAACAAGAATGATAAAGAGAAGGCACATACTCCTCGTCAAATCAGAGAAAGTGAGAGAGGTGACCATGGACATGAATCAAGCAGATACTGTTTTAGGGAAAATGATCAATACATTGTGTTCTCCTTCGACAGCGAGAAAAGGCAATCTGATGCTACGGTTGGTGAAATATATTAACGTTTTACATCAAATTAAATTTAAGTTGTTGTTTTGAATACACCTATATTAATATATAGAAGCCCTTTAATATACTGATTTCTCTGATTTCTCTCTAGGATGACAAACGATCGAGTTCCACCTTTGAAGACATCGGTGACGTGAAAACAGAGGAATCCATTCAAGATGCTGGCCCTAATCAAGAAGGGAAAATGTTATCCTCCCTGTTTTCGGCTAGACAGTCAAGCGATTCTATTCATTCAGATACAAGCACGGGTTCTTTTGCCTTTCCAGTGTAAGAACAGATTGGATGTAGATGACTTTAATTTGTGTTTCATTTCAAAATGTCTAGAATTTTCATTTGAAATGGTGCATTTATAGCAGTGTCGATCCGCAGTTTGAGATGGGAATGGATGGGAAGCCCAGTTCACATGACGCGGCCAAATGAGACTACACAAAGGGATATGGTATTGAGTGTATTTATTGCTATAGATTTTGAACACTTCATCTTCTGAACTCAACAGGAAATAATGCTTGTTTCCTGAACTCAACTTCAAATAATGTACTCTGATACCTCAATATTAGCTGGTGGAATACTCAGGGTTCTTGATTTTTGCATGTATGAAATTTAAAAAATGAGTGCAGGTGTGGTTGTTGGTAAATCTGAACGAGGGTGGAATGTGTCCTTAAAATGGCCATTTTTTTTCCAGCTAGATGTAGAGGACGCATTTCAGAAATGCGTCCTCATTTTTGGGCAAAATTTATTTTCCGTAATATTTAGAGGACACATTTCCGAAATGCCTCAATTTTTGGCAAATATTTTTTTCTGTAATATTTAGAGGACGCATTTCTGAAATGCGTCCTCTATTTTAGCCTTTTTTTTTTGTAATATTGAGAGGACGCATTTCTTAAATGCGTCCTCATTTTTGGCCAACTTTTTTTATCTGAATATTTAGAGGACGCATTAATTGTTTTCTAAAAATGGTGAAAATGCGTCCTCAGTTTTGTATTTTTTTTTAAAATGGTGAAAATGGTGAGGATTTTGAATTAATTTTGGTGGAATTTTAATTTGCAAATTAAATAATGTTTTTCCTTGTTGGTAAATTTTATATATTCGGGAAAATGTTTATTCCCGCGGGTAGCCATTTTTTTTATTCCAGGTATTTTATCTCAGTTTGGTCCTTATTTTAAAATCGTGTCCTGAATTTAACAAAAGCGTATTTTTCAGAATGAGTCGTGAATTTAAGTAATAAATTATCTTTGAATGCTGCAATGTATAACTTATTATTTTAATAAGATTGTGCATAAGTAGACTTGTGTTTATTTGATGATATTTTTAAAATTAGTATAACGATAAATTAGGATCGTGTGATTTGCAATTGTTTAACTAGTCTTGAATATAGGTGTAGGAATGAATTATTGCATAGTTAGAATTAATACAAATTAGCATAAATGTACAGTAGCCGAACAATACGTGTGAAATGTAATGCAAATAAGTGCTGAATGGCATGTAATGTCCTAATCACGACCTCTGCAAAAACTTTTCACCCGTTCCACAGGGGGGAGGACGTATGGTCTTGGATGTCCGTTGTGGAACAACCATCTCGGCAGGTACATGTACTTCCTCACGTGGAGCTCCCTCTGGTATTTCCTCCTCCATTTCGTCTCCTGCTTCCTCATTCGAATCATAGTAGGCATGTGGAACACTACCTGTATCTAATGGAGCGGCATGCAAAATGTATGCATGACTAGGTGTGGGAGTGACATATGCAGTATAATCTGAAGTAGTCATGTCGTACTGAGAGGGTCCACCCTGTGATGGTTCGCCAATCACTGGACTCGCATGTGAGGGTCCAACTTGTGATGAACCAATGTGTTTTGTATGGCCCCTAGCACGCAGCCTCCGACCTCTATGTCGACCAGGTGGAGCTTGACGGTGGCTTCTAAGGTTAGTATATCTCACACCAAGGGGAGGCTCCTCACAGTGCACAAACGGCTAATAATACTGCAGTCTAGAGGGCTGATGCGAATAGTGTAGACTACGTGTGACAGCACCATGTATTCCCCTGATAACGTTCGCGAAACGTGGGAGACATTCATCCAAATTAATATCCGAGATGATTTGCAACTCGGTCATTGCCTGAAACTACAAAAATGAGATAAATATGTTAGATATAATTTTGAGGAAATCCGAAGTATTATTTCTTAACAATATTAGAAATTTAGGAAATACCATATACTACATAATTGCACAATCTCCATGGAAACCCTCTGTAGTTGTTAGAGGCCGTCCTGGCTAATCAATCATGGTCACCGTCTTGCGAAAGTACCACTCCATGTATTCACGGCTGGGTATGCATGGATCCGCACACCCAAGTGTGTTTACTTGTTGATCGGATCGATGTTCCCAAGCATTGAGATATCTTCTCAGTTTGACACACCAATCCATGCCAGGCCTTCCTCGACGGTCTCTAGTATGAAGCAGTTTATACTCATCCCTACTGACCAATTGGGTGGGTATTGGCTGGATTAGGCCGAACTGCCTGAGAACACGATGTGAATGATGATACTCTACGACATGCCAGCAAATGAGGTCAACGCAAAGTAGTCAATTGTTGCTACCAGCTGTACAGTAGCATGGGAGTTGTTCCATGACATCCTCTGTGTATGGCTGCCAAATAAACAGAAACAACATGCAGGCATTGCGGTTAGGTAACTAAAACCATTTTACCCACGAAGTCAAAAAGTCATAATCCAAATTGGCCTATACCTGATTGTGATTGAGAGATGTGAGCTGATCGCGGTAAACTTTCAAAACATGCATCGATGATTGTGATAAATCGTAATGGGCTCTCCACCTTATGAGGAACAAAGTGAATTATATTAGCCAGAATATGGATCTGCCTTTGGTTTAAAAAGAGTGTCTCTTGACTAATTCGACACGTACCGGGACCCAAGAGCACTCATCGTCACTATTATTGGTAGAGCACCGGCAGGTCGGATGGATGGTATGCGCTCCCATGCCCACAACTGCCAAAAAATATAATTAAATGTAATATAAAGTAATATTATGGATATTATGTACAAATGACTAGATTGACCAACAATTTTACCTGTAGCAAGACAAGTGGCCCAGATATGGATTTAGCTTGTGGGATTGTAGCATCACATAAGCACCGGTACAAGTGTGCAAGAATGACACTCCCCCAACTGTACTGATGTGCTGCACCTAGATCCATCAATACCGACAAGTAGAGCAATGGGATTAGGTGGCCAGACGTGTCTGACATGAGCATTCCCCCAACCAGCAGTAGAATGAAAACTCTGGCCCACTGTTGACATTGTATCTCAGTAGGATCAACAGGGAACAGACTGTGCAATAAGTTTCCCAACCAGCTTGCCCTAATGTGACCCCCTCGTATAACACTGGGTTTGGGTGTAGCACCCAGGTAGTCTGTGCACACTCTCATCCAGTCCTCTGTACGCCTACTAGTGTCTACACCTGTGACTGGGATCCCATCGATCGGAAGACCCCATAGCACACCTACATCCTGCAACATAACCGTAGCCTCCCCCATCGGTAGGTGAAATGTGTGCATCTCCGGCCGCCAATGCTCCACTAAGGCAGTTGTGAGGGAATGGTCTATGTGAATCGGTGCGGAATCCAGGAGTCTCTGTAATCCTTCTTCACACATATAGCGCATAACTCCGTCAGGCATTCGTTCAGTCCAACATGCCCCATCGCACCGCCTCACCTGGAGTGCCTCATCCTCTAAATAACCATTGTACAATGCACGTGATCGATGCTCCTGATGAAGGTACAACAAATCCTCCTCATTGGGTCCTGGATGATACATTGTGTCCCTGTTAACAATTATAATCACATGTCAAAATTAGTTATTTAAGATTACCACAAAGGCAACTTATACTACATCAGGTCATACATATTCGACAAATAAAAGTTATACTACATTATGTGATAAATATTCCACATTAAAAAAAGTAATACTGCAAGTACCATACTACAAAGGTAATTTTACAAACACCCTATTACATCATGACACTAAGCATAACCACACCTACGGACGCCCCTGGATTCACCCGGCACCCTCTTATCCATCTGATTCCTTATCCTTATCTCCACAAACTGACCACGCCTCCTATTGTGAAACTTTTTAGGATCAGGAATCAACCTCCATCAGGCACATTGCTAAAGTGATGGATCTCGTACATGCATGACACCCTGACTATATTGTTGCACATAGGTGGTCGTGTGATACACCCTGTCACATAGACTAGCAGGATCGTCACGCCTATGTCGACAGACGGTCAAGGCATGGGAACAAGGGAAATGAAATATTTGCCATTCGCGACAAGTACACTCCCTTCTCCGGTATTTGACTTTGTACTGTCTTTCACTAATGATCCCATCAATGTTCCTTGTCACAACCCTATAAGTCTGCGACGCATGACCAAACAAGATGACGATGTGTTCCTGTGCCCATGTAACCTGCTTCTGAAACTTTTTCCAATGGCTCTTAGGAAACACGAACCTAGAAAAACAAACATGATTTTAGAATCCAGAAACTGCTCTGTGAACACATAAAGAACTGTAATGAATAAGGAAAGTACCTCCAATTCGTGGCGTCCATAACCCTTTGGGCAAACATTTCAACTGTTCGCTCGAACGTCGCTTTGACACACGCTGTTATCGGGAGATGGCGTGCGCACCATAAATAGTTGTTGAAACTCTCTGAAAAATTCGTTGTGAGAATTCCCCAACGTCGATCACTCTCATCAAAGGCAAGACACCACTTACTGCTGTCTTGCTGTACCAACCAAGCCCAAGCAGATGGATCTATACTCTCTAGCTCCTCCTTGTACTCCTTCCACTTGCTCTCTCGTCTCACACCACCAAGCTGCCACACCAGAGTCTTCATAAGCGCATTCTTGAACCTCCCGCCATGAGCAATAAGGAAGTTGGACTAAAATGCCGTAGGCAAAATCGGTGGTATCCAACTGGCTCCATCCACTCCTCTATATGTTTCATTGCATTTATAATACCATCATGCCTATCTGATATAATACAGATTGGCCTTCTATCACCACCAACAACGTAAAGATGTAGTCTTCCCATGAACCAGTTCCAACTTTCATTCGTTTCGGCATCAACAATTGTGTAAGCGATGGGGAGTATGTAGTTATTCGCATCGTGCGTCACGACGACTATAATTGTGGCCTTATATGCACCTCTCAAATGAGTGCCATCCACACTAATGACTGGCCTGCAGTGGCGAAAGGCTTCAATTGCCTGACCAAATGCCTATAACACAAATTTAAATTTCCTATACCCGTGCCCGTGTATTCTGTCTGGTACGTCAGCCCAATCAACAACGGTGCTCGGATTAGCCCTGACAAGCTCATCTATAAACGTTGGAAGCTGTTCAAATAATTCCTCCCAAGTTCTGAATACCATGTCAATTGCCTTCTGTCGAGCATACCACGCCTTCTTGTAGGAAAGGGTGACATTGAACTCCGTCTTGACTTGAGCTTGTACATCTTTCACTGTGTATGAAGGGTTTACATCAATGTGGTGGTGGATTGAACATGCAATCATCATCAACGTCAGATTAATGTTACCCGTAGATCGACTAGCACCAACACACCCATGGCTACTTGCCCATCTGGTGATCTCCCACATGCCATGCGAAGCCTTTTTGGTAGCTCTGGCAACCCAAAGACAATTGCCAGTTCCTTCGACAACGTCCTTGCATTTCGCATACCATGTTCGTGACCTGCTCTCTATGACTCTATGTTCCATGTTCATCATGGAACTCCACCTAGAAATAGCTTCAACCAATTCTGACTTAGTCTGGAATCGCATACCTAACTCCACTTCACCAGTCTCTTGAACATAAGTAGCAACTCTGGCACCAAAATGAGTTGGATCATAGCTATCCTCATCAGGGCTCCCATAATCCCTATAGTAGGCCCGTGTATCAGGATTCGCCAGAATATGAAACGACGTGGATACATTGTTCGTGAACACCACTTGTTCATCGTCATCCCCAGGATTCGAATTTGTTGATAAGGAACGATCATCCTCACTTCCACCCTCAAGTTCAACTTCCTCACCATTGTCTTCGCTACCAACATGCGAACAACATGGTCGCCGATGTCACCCACGTAATCATCATCGAAGACATTCTGCTCGTTATGGTCCATACCATACATACCACCACTTGTGGACGACGTGGATACATTGTTCTATGAAAATGCTGTATATTAATTACCAAGCAAAAAAAACTTTTGGTACCTCACTCGAAGCCCATTAAAAAATAGGATTCAACAAAATTCAACCCATTCATTCTCCCTTTACATCAATCCCATACTCTTATCAAAATTGAGTGCTGCATATTGTTCAACTTCTTCTTCCATGTCTTTTGCTCCATCCAATCTCACTCTGATGCTGTTTGAAACGCCAATGTCTCCACCTTCAATTGTTTCTGATTGAAGACCCTTCTATTTTCTTCCATCCATATCTTATATAGCTCGATACAAGACATCAACAACTTCTTTGATTTTCTTCTCTGTGCCATCTGACATAGCCTTCTATTCAAGTGTCTTATACTGCTGCAACTTTCAATCTTTGAAATCTCAAACATCCTTTTGACATAATCACGGCAAACAAAATGATGTTGTGTTGTTTCCTTCTCCCTTCCACACAGAAAACAATCAGTTTGATCATCTAAAATCCCATATCCCTAAAGCCTCTCCTTTGTTGCCAATTTCCCATTGATCAACATCCATAGAAAGAATCTATGCTTAGGGTGTATCTTCTTGTGCTAGATCAGTCGAGCTTTAATTTCTTTTTTATCTCCTGCTCCTTTCATCTTGTTGTAAATTTCCCCAGTTTTTACTTTTACAGTTTTACTGACAAAGTCTCCCAACTCAGTGTATATTGAACCCCCCAATTTAAGCAAAACCTTCCATGTCCAACTGTGAGCACTAGCATACTTACAATCAATGAAATCTTTCCCTTTTAGATAGTAATCATGTACTCATCTTATCTAAAGGATATCCTTTTTCTAATCCTAATCCCATAAATGCTTATAGAGCAGCATAATTCCATAAAGCTGGACCTCTTATGCCCATTCCACTTTTTTTCTTGTCTTTGCTCAGTGAACTCCTTGTAACAACAGTGAAGCCTCTGTGTCCCTCTTCTCTTTCCCATAAGTAGCTAGTACAAATTTTTACTATATTGTCATGAACCCCTTCTAGAAGCTTCATGATGTTACACCAATAATCTGTAATGCTTAGAGGAACAGAATTGATAAGTTGCAGCTGTCCTACATACGATAGTGTTTTTGAACTCCAGTTCTTTATCTTTCTTCTTACCTTCTCAATCATGTTTTCATAAGAATTTTTATCCCACTTTACAATTGATAGAGGCAGTCCTAAATACTTCAAAGGAAGATCTCTCTTTACCACCTATAAAACTGCAGCCAACATATCCTTATCCACTTCATCCATATTTGAAAAATGTATTTTTGACTTAGCTTCATTTATGCCCAGACCAACTATACTATGAAATTTTTTCAGGCACATTTTCATACTTTCTACTATTTTCTTGTTTGCTGCACAAAACAAGAGCAGATCATCTGTAAACAACAAAGAGTGAACTCTCACCTTTCCACATCTTTGGTGATATTCAGCCTCTCTCCTCATAAAGCATATGTTCAGAAATCTTATTAAGTACTCCATAGAAACCACAAAGAGAAGATGTGACATTGGATCTCCCAGCTTCACACCTTTCCGTGCTTTAAAAGTTCCTGAATATTTCCCATTAATAGATAGACAAAAAGGAGAGCTGGTGATGCACCTTTTTATCCATTCTATCATAGGATTAGGGAACTTTAACACACTTAGCCATCTCTACAAAAACTTCCAGCTTATACTATCAAAGGCCTTACTTACATCCATCTGAAGCACACAACTAGGTCTCATGCTATCATTCTTATTCCTTTGCAACAATTCTTGTGCTAATAAAAAATTATGTGCTATATGCCTTCCTTTAACAAATGCACTTTGATTTGCACTTACTATGGTTGGCGGTATATCACTTAATCCCGCACAAATGATTTTGTAATTTTTTTATAAAGACTAAATTGTTTTTTGATTCCCTAAATAGCATCTTATACATATTTTGGTCCCCAAGGCCAAACAAAATGATTTGTTTGGTCCCCGAGGTGGTTTTCAGGTAAACCGGAGTTGTTTTTCGATATAGTCAGGGGTATTTTTGTTATTTTAGTAATTAAAAATATTTGAAATTAATTCTTAATTTTAAAATATTCTTTTTTCTTTTATTTTTCTTAATTTTCATATCTTTTTAATTTTCTTTAATTTTTTCTTTTAGGGTTAACCCTTATCCGCCAGCCCTTAGCACCGCCGACCACCGCCACCGCCACTGCTCTTCAACTGCATGCTACACTGGTTCACTGCAAGGCTCGCTAGAGGATTCGATGGCATCAATTTTGGGAGGGGAATTAGGTGGACGAGATCGATGGAATTCTTATTCTGCCGGTCGGGAACGAAGGTGGCAGAGAAAAGGGTTTGGGTTCTCAAATCGCTGGCAAAGATTAATTGGTAGCGACGGCAGAGAAGAGGGTCTGGGTTCTCAAATCGCCAACGAAGAGGAATTGGTAGCGGTGGTGAAGAAGAGGGTCTGGGTTCTTATTCTGCTTCCATCGCTGGCGGAATTAGTAATGGGCAAGGGTCTGGGAAAGAGGGTCTAGGTTCATCTCGTCGGAGATCTCTAATCGGAGCTCTCTTTTATTCCAAATTGCCGTTCATACTGTGGCCTCACCGGTGGTCTCTGTCGGATTTCTCTTTTGCCAAGAAGATGGTTCAACGGGGAAGATGATTTGTTTGTTCACCATGAAGATGGTCGACAGGGCCTCCGTGAAGATGGTCGGCGAGGAAGAGGGTTTTTCTTCTTTTTTTGATTTTTTTAAAACTCTGGGTTATAATGGTAATTTTATATATTTTGACCAATTTTACCATTGACTTTACTTGAAAACCACCTTTGGGGACCAAACAAATTAGTTTTAGTATGTTAGTTGTTGTACAAATGCGGTATTGGCATTGGAGACCAAAAGAAGGTATTGTATAATATGTAGGGGACCAAAAAAATAATTTAGTATTTTATAAATGACAGAAAAACATGCAATGGACCTGAAATCATAAGCTACTTGAGGTTGAGAGATTTTTAGAATTAAAGTAATCATTGCACTGCTTAATCTGTCTGGAATCTCATCTCATTGGAATAATCCTTTCACTCCGATAATCACATCATCTCCCACTATATTCCATGCTTCCTTGAAGAAGTGTCTTGAAAAACCATATTTCCAATGACTCTTACAAGAGTGGATACCCTTAAGAGCATTTTTGATCTCTTCGTCAGTAATTGGCCCGATCAGTTTTGCATGTTGTCGAATATTCAGGGTTTCTCCATACTGCAACATGTTCATCCAATGTTTCAGTTTCAACCCTTCTTCCCAACTAATTTGCAAAATGAGCAGTTAACTTCTCTTCAATCTCTGAATTCCCTCATTCTTTCAGAGAAATGATCTGATTTCCGTATTGTCTGGACATCATGATTTTATAGAATAATTTTGTGGGCCTGTCTCCTTCATTCATCCATTGTATTTTTGCATTTTTTTTGAAAAAAACTGAATTCGGCCTCCTGAAAAGTTTCCACTTGTTTCCTAATTCTGCTTTAATCTATCTGCGACATTTAATGGATCTTCATTCAGTTTCTTCTTGGCTTCATTCCATATTTCCACACTTCTCCACCCTTTCCCCTATAGCATCAAATTCTCTTATGTTTAACATTGATAAAGGCTTCTCCAAGTTCATCAATGCCACAGCAATACCATTCAAAGTTCTATTATCTCCAATACTCCAAATCGGCTTCACAGTACCAACAAATACATTAGATAAAGCAAAGAAGTTATTAATCCTGAAAGGTCTTATAATTTTCTGATTGTGTCCTTTGAATCTGATTATTAATGGTAAGTGGTCTTATTTGTTTGATTAAACACTCTAAATCCATCCATTGCTCTCCTTTGCTTAGCACTTTAACCTCAAATAAATCTGAATTCCAGGCAACCCATATCCTTCCTCCCTATACAACCTCTCCATTTGTCTCCAAATTCCATTTCGAGCCAATAATTTTCCAGACTTCATCCTGTTTTTCTTTTTTAATTTTTGTCTCAAGCAGTCCTAGTAAAAATTTTGTAGACCAACTCCATTCTGCATTCAGAATTTCCTCACTAAGGCCATGCTTACTACCTTTATTTAGACCTTTTATGTTCCAGCTCAACAAATTACTCATAAGGAGAATACGCAAATTTCTGGTGCTTCTTTCCAGCCACAGTTCTAAGCTCTATTTGTTTTCCATCTTTTCCCCTTTCTGCATTACTTATTCCATGTTCAACTATTGAACTCTCCCCATTTTTAATCTTCTCCTCATCATTACTCTTCACCAGCCTTTTACTACTACTTCCCATTTTAGTTTCAGTTTTTTTTCTCTTGAAACTGAGATTTAATAGGAACATATATTCTCTTGGCTTTCTTTTTCAGTTTTCAGACTTTTCCCTTTTCTACATTCAGCTCCTTCATGTCCTAGAAATCCACAACTCTTAAATTTTATAGGTTTTCACTCAAAGATTATTTTCTGTTGCACAATCAATTTCCTCTCTCTAAGGTATAATACCTTATCAGGCACAGAACCTCCAATTTCCATCTCAATTTTCACTCTGGCATAAGTTAATCTTTCCTTATCTAGAATAGCTCTATCTAGGCATATAGGCTTACCAATGGGCTTATAATTTTACTAATAAGAATTGAGTATTTGAAAGCAAGACTACACAAGGGTGAAAATGGGCAACCCGCCCGGGCGAGGCCATTCCCGCCCTGGCGGGAGCCTGCTACACTTTTGCTTTTTGCTTTTCTTTTCCTCCCTCCTGTATTATAAAAGGAATTTTTGGCCACTCACTTCATATCCTCATTCTCAAGGCCGAACTTCCTCTAGGAGAAAGATGACGGCGTGGAATCCGATGGTGGTGGAGGAAGAATCGGACATGGCTTGGTGCCGTCGAGAAAACCGTATAGTTCCTGTGGTTTGAGAATATGAACAACTTGCCATTTCCATAGCAAGTAGTTTGTTGAAGAAAGCTTGATGGTGAACATATGTAGAAGAGTTTTGTAGGGAAGCTTGGATGATTCAGTCATGGTGAGAGGAGAAGAAAAAATTCTTGAGGAGGAGAAGAGAGTGGGAGGCGATTTGCAGAAGAGAAAAGAAGAGCAGACACGGCTGCTGTGAAAAAAAAATCGTAAACCTTATTCTGATACCATGTGAATGAAGCAATTCTCCATATATTAATGTTTGTGAATGATGAAATACATATAGAAATACTAGCCTAGACATACAATGTATCTAGACATAAGATTCCTATCATATCCCAATCATATCTCAATCATATCCCAATCATATCTCACCTTATCCTAACATCTCAATCATATCCCAATCATATCTCAGCTTATCCTAACAATAGTGTTTGGCGAGAACAAGATACCTGATCGATCAGAGTTAATCTGCTGTCCTAAAATAATTTCATAGAGTGTGATGGCCCATTGAAAATGTGTGGCTCCCTTGAAAAAGAGAGTGTCATCAGCGAAGAAAATGTGTGAGGACGCACCTATGTCGTTGATCTTCCCAAACTTCATTAGATCAACTAGGATACAAGAACATACTTCTGAGCAAATAATAAAGAGGTAAGGAGAGAGAGGATCTCCCTGCCTTAGGCCTCTCATTGGTTGAAAGTGCCCTATTTCACCACCATTTATAATAAAAGAAAATGAAATCTTACATATGAATTTCTCCACAAGATTAATGAAAGGCAAAGGAAAACCTAAGTGAGCAAGAGTTTGAGTGACAAACCTCTATTCGATCCTGTCAAAAGCCTAGCTCACATCAAGTTTAACGGTCATATGATCTACCTTTCCATATTTTTGCCATCAAATGGTGTGATAAAATTTGTGCGCAACAAGTATCTGTGATTAGGCATCATGGGATGAAGGCTGATAATGACTTTGAGATAACTTCCAGAGTTATTGGCTTCAACTAGTTGCCACCACCATTGAAGCCAGCCTGTAGATTACATTACAAAGACTGATGGGTTGAAATTGTTAAATAAGCTCAAGCTGCTGGAACTTTGGGATGAGAACAATATGAGTATTATTTGCCAAAGGTTCGAGAATATCTTGGTTTAAGAAGTTGGGCACAAACATGGTGACATCTCCTCCCACAATTTTCTAAAATTTTTGAAAAAACACAGGGCTCATTCTTTTCGTACCTGGATCTTTATATGGATGCATTTGTTTCACTTCTTTTGTAACTTCATCATCCTTGTATTCACGAGTACGTCTGTTAGCTACTTCAGGGATAATTTTACTATGAAACTTCCTCATTCTACTTTAGCAGTATTGCCTTTGGATCTCTAGCACGTAGTTGTACAAGTATACTCACGTGATCTGAAAAAACCATAGGGATAGAGAATATCGATGACCATGGGAAGAGATCCAATAGCTCTTGATTGCACATAGTATGGTCCAACCTTCCTCGTTAAGTATCAGGATCTCTTATCAGCCCGTGCCATGCGAATATAAGATCGTTGCACCCTATGTCGAACAAGCCACATGTAACTAGTGTTTCCTTGAAGGAATTGATTTGCTAATCAGTTCTCATAGAGACATCCCAAAATATTTCTTGGGATGGGACCTCGCTGAAGTCACCCAACAAAATCCATAAGACATTTGAGTTTGATGCCAAACATTTAAAGCTTTCCCAAGCTTGGTGGCACCGAGACACATTCCTATCACCATAGATTCCAATTATTTGAATATTTTGGCCAAGAATCAAAGCATCAACATTAATATATTGAGAAGAAATAGTTCTTAATTTCACTAAAACATTCTTATTCCATAACATAGAAAGCCCCCCTGAGTTTCCTTGTGCCGCTACTGCTACTCCACACAAATTAAAGTGTAACTTGAAACTATCTATGAAAGAAACTCAGGACTTTGTTTCACACAAGAAAATTATTAAAGGAGACTTTAAATGCACTACAGTGCGTAATTCCTGAACTGCCCGGGCTCTACCGAGCCTATTGCAGTTCCAACTAAAGATACTCATAAATCTTGGAGGGGATGGTTTTAATAGACAGTCTTTTCCTAAATGCTTGCTTCTGCCTCAACATGAGGGATCTTCTTTTCTTCTTTACCCTGCTTCGCTGGTTGTTGCTTGCCACCTACCTCTTCATTTTGCATTAGTTTCCTTTTAGTTTTTTTTTGGTTTTGCAGCCACATCCTTTTTTAGATTGTTCTTATTGTTATTGTTTTGGAACCTCTTATAGCCTCGAATGATCCTCTTTGTATTTGAAGCTAGTTTGATAAGGACCTGGTGTATGAAAGGGCTAAGGGGGGTTGCAGGATTTTTCTTTGTTGTATCTGAGGTTTTTGGCTGTGGATCTTTATTGGCCCGCTCCTCCTAATCATACTCTATGGGTTCAACACCTTCTTCATCACTTGCGCCTGTAACATCCTCTATGATCGGCCCCTTTCCTGTAGGCTGGTTGTTGTCTTTCTCTGCAAAGCCCTTGAATAGCATTGTGAAAACCTCCTTTACTCTAGCTGTGGCCTATGAAGTGGTCAAATCCTCCGTGATTTTGATTGTGCTCAAAGCTTGCTGCATGGTTCCTGGGATTTATCCTAAGTATTTTATGTAAGTGTTTTATGTTCTCTAGGGTCTAGAATCTACACTCTGATACCATTTGTAATGCCCCGGCCTAAATTTACATGGGATGCTCATTACAATGATAAAATCTTAACAATTATTCTTGTCTACAACGAAAGAAAAAAAGTTCAAATGATAAATGCTAATTGCATAATCCAAAAATGTGTCTTCAAACGAAATAAATGAAACTAAGTGTGTAGGGCTGCGGGCATCCTCTACTCTAATTCATCACACTCGTACCTTACCTAGTGCTTTAACCTAATTTTTTTTTAAAAAAAGAGTGGGGGTGAGCCTGCGAGGGTTCCAAGTTCGCAACCATTTTTTATGATACAATCAGGATGCTATGCATGCATGGAGTTTTAAGAAAATAATTTTATCCACTTGAAATAGTAAGCGGGAAAACATGCCATCCATGATCAGTCACAAGTAATATCACACACAAATCATTTCCCACGAAATGGTATCAGACGGTATATTACTTAGCACAATAGTAACATCACATGAAAATGATACATGTCAGTGGGAGGTTATCAGGGCATTCTACTTATAGCCTTAGAACGGGATCCCCTAATAATCACTCCATGCTATGCAGAACTTGCCAAAGGCCATCAGGCCAACAGCTAGACCAACGTCATTGGTCACAGGAGGGTATATCTAGAGATAACCGATGGAACCTAAAGAAGCCTTCCCAAGTGATCATGCCCTATGGCGACCTCGTAGGGTTTTGGTTATTTAGTAGGGTTTTAAGATCCCAGGGCAGGCAGCACAGGTACATGCAGTACAGTAATACAATATAGGCAATGGGAAATAAAATACACCCATAGTACAGGTAAACAATCGAGCGCAAGTCAGGTTATGGGTGATAAGTACACCTATAGTAACAAGTAAACAGTCAAGAGTAAGTCAGGCTATGAGCGATAAAGTACACCTATAGTAACAGGAAAACAGTTACACACAATTCAGCTTATAGGTGATAAGGTACACCCATAGTTAACAAGCACATGATCAAGATCAAGATTTGCATATGCTATGCAGAAAACATTCTTGAGTAATTTATCTGAAATAAAGGAATACGATCATATAATTAGAAAACCGATTTTCAAACATTTGATTTTGAAACATCGGGATAAATTTTAAAATGATTTTAAAATAGCTTTTGGTTTTCAAAGTGTTTTCTTGAAAAGGTTTAGAAAATGTTTGGTTTAAAAACAGTTTTGATAATTTTTGCGAAAGTTAGAAATCCTCACCTTTCTTGCAACTTAAGGACTATGATTCTCGGTGAAACTTACGATTGTGATGTATCACGAACTCATTAAAAATTATTTCAAATTCTACATAACACAAGGAGCTGTAAAATTGATCTGAAATTCAAGGATTCACTGCTGATTTCCAGTACTCACGAAAACGACCATAACTCTCTACATATCAACCCAAAAATTACGAAATTTAAATCCTTAAAAACTATACTTCTATAGCTTTCCTTTGAAATTTTACACTTTAAATTCCATAGACCATTACCTCTTAAAGAAATCTCTATGACATGGATTGGAATAGATTAAGTTAAAACAGACCAATAGTCACAATAACAATTATAACTCATCATAAAATTTTCCAAATATTATGAAACTAAAACCCTTAAGAACAAGACTCGGTTAGCTTTTAGTAGATAGTTCACACATCGAATTCCATACACTATTGATCCTCAACCGTTTCACTTTAGCACGGACTGGAACCAGAAAGACTACAGATGACCAATACTAACGAAAACTATCATATTTAATCACAAATTTTCAGTTAATTATGAAATTAAACCCTTAGGAAAAGGATTCAATTAGGTTTCAATGGACAGTTCACACATCTAAATCCATACATGATTGATCCTCTAACAATTCACTTTACTATGCACTGGAGTCAAGCTGATCACTAGTTGCCCTCTCCATACTAAATCAACCATAACTTCTTAGTTGAACATCTTAAAAATCCAAATCATATATCATGTAAATGTTCTTATCCAAAAATTATTTGTCTTCAATGTTATTTTAGAAACTATTTTTGTTTTGTTTAAATACTGCATGTGTTAATTTTCATGTTGTTTTAGTTAAGTATATCATGTGTGACTGATTTTTGTGTGTTATATTTAAACTGACACTTTTCAAGACATGTATGCTTACACTTTTCATATTTAATAATTTTAGATTTGCTAAGAAATTCTCAAGTAGCTGATGTTCTTCCAGGCTTAAATCTTTAATTTCCGCGCTCACTCCCACACAAAAGATAGATGTTGATGATATAGGTTTTGGTACACTACTTGCTTTTGATATCTCATCCCTCCCTTTTGGAATCGTTCCTTAGCTCGTTGACAAGTTTGATTCTGTGGGCTGATTTCATATTGTTTTATGCTGACTTCAAATTGTTCCAAGCTGACTTCTTTTTTTTGTTCTAGGTTTGATCTTGTGGGCTGTGTTCAAGAAATAGCCAGCTCAAGGTACATCACTACCCCTGATGACGTGTTTGACATATCTTGTATTCCTAGGATTCCAGGTTATCCTGTTTGTTTGGTTAGGAACAATGGGATGGGTGTGTCAAGGGATGTAGATATTTGAGATAGATAGATGTGTGAGTTAAATGGTGATAGATATTGTATATCTCACATGCTAATGTTATTGAGGAGTTGGTTAAACTAAGTGACGGTAGTGATCATTTTAAGAGATTTTTTGTTATGTATGTCATGTGTTCTTTCTTGGCCCCAATTATAAGAAATTTGGTTGATTTTAAGCCGTTTGATGCTTTAAAGAATGTTGGAACTACGAAGAGTCTTGATTAGTGTGGATTAGTGCTTGATCATCTCTGTAAGGGTGTTAGTAGCTTCAAATCTAATTCTGGTGAAAGAGATGTGTCTTGTGTTGGTGGTTGTGTGTTTGTATTGTCGCTGGCTTATATTTAGAGGTTTCCTTTTAGTGGTCAGTCTGACCCTACTAGATTTCCCTTGTGTATGCATTGGTTAAACAAATCTTTGCTGTATAGGGCTCATTATCTTAAGAAGATGGGTTATGATAAGGGGGTTATGGTAGAGGGTGGGTATCCTTTGATCAAGGATGGGAGGGTGAAAGATAAAAGTAGCAGCCAATAGCAACCTAAGGGAATTCACAATGAGAAATTGGTTGTGAGCGGCTTTGTACTCTGGTTGTTGCGTTTGATGGTGTTACTTAGGAGCCTGGAATCATTTTGTATTGCATTCCAAATGGTGTGATGAGCAATGAGGATATTGTGGAAGCTACCAAAATGTAAGTTTTTTTTACACTTATTTAAATTTAGTGCGTGCTGTTTTAAAACTAATACAGATGTTACTTAATCTAATGCAATTTATAGTTCATATTATTTTTCATACATTTCTGATTTTTTGTTTGATTGACTTTTGTTCTTTTTTGCAGCCTCTGAATAGGGTCTATTTTGTTTTCAAATGAGACATGGAAGTCAGTATATGAGTTTTGGTGCAAAACCTTGAGAGGGAAAGTGCCAGTCCAATTGTGCGACCACAACCGAAGCCACAACCCCAATCTGAACTACAACAAGAAGGCAAAACCATAGCAAATCAGGATACTGAGCATGTCAAAACCACACAGGAAGTTATGGAAGACCCAAGCACACATGAGTGGGTTGATAAGATAGTTGAAGAATACATGAGGAAAACTCGTTATATGATTCCTTTATTCTCCCTTGGGATTGATGGACTTGAAGATCTGTAGCTTTAGCGTGTTTGAATTTTTTTGACTTGATGATTTGTAATCAACTTATTTTGTGACTGATTGGTTTAAGCAAATTTGAGACGTTGTTTTAGGATTTGGTTTTATGGCTGAAGGCTGTATGAAACAAATGCATGTTGAATGTTAAGGAGTTCTATTTGTATGCTTATTAATACCAAGTTGAATTTTCAATTATTTTATGTGGTTCATTGTATTGATTTTCTGAGCTTATAGGAAAACAAATAAAATTGTTAGTTTAACAAATTACAGGTGTAAGCTACGTAATTCTATATTTATTTAGTGGTTTTTATATCACTAAAATAATGTAAAATATAATGCAATTCGCTTCAAGGAAACAAGTGCATGTAGAATTTTAAGAAGTAATATTTGTATTATTAATACCAAGTTACATGTTAGGTATGTTATGCGGTTTAATGTGTTGATTTGCTGAGCTTACAAGAAAACAAATGCAATTCATAGGTTAATATATTACAGTTGTAGGCTAAGTAATTATACATCAGTTAATTGGTATTCAGTGATTGCATTTCAATAAAATTTTCTGAGACAAAGGTTAGTACTTGGGCAAGTAAAACAAATGTAAGTTATAGTTTGATAATTTGTAGCTGTAAGCTAAAAAATACAGTATATTATTAAATTAATACAAATCATTTAAGTTGATGAAAACAAATACAATATATAGGTAAATAAATGCAATATATATCTTAACCAATGCTACTTTTTACAGTGTCTTCACATCTGGTGTTTTTGTGCCAAATTCAGTAGTTTTCTTCCTTGGTTTTTTCTTTTCCATGCCTTAATTCAGCCTTTTTCGTATTCCTTTTGTCTTCACTTGGGCTGGATCCAGTTCCTTAGGTGCATTTGTTATGGTTGAGCTGCATTGACTACCTGTAGCTGATTGTTCAATGACATGGGTCTTTGATGCTAACAAGTATTTTATTCTTGCTGAGCATGTTTCAAACATCTCTTGAAGATTTCTTCTTGCTTTTGAGTTTCCTTCGCCCTTTAGAACTAAATTGTAGAATTTGTTGGACATATAATTCCTCCATGAAATTGCACCATTGATGTTTTCTGATAATTTTTTCCTTGGCAAAGAACCTTGTCCCATACTTTTGTTTTGACCTATTTTGTCCACCTTTTGAGGATGTACTTCTCAGGTATATCTTTGATGGAGTGGAGGTGCAATACTCTAAGAATGTGAAACCACAGCATACCTGACATCGCAAAGCATTTGCATTGTACTTCAGCTAGCTCATCTTCATTTTTGTACTCGACTGTCTCGTATTTAGATTCATCATGTTCTAGGATGACTTCATGTTTTCTTGATGGTGGTTCTGAGAACACTTCCTTGAAATTAATTGCCATTGCTAGAAAAAATTTCTTTTTGAATCCTTTATACAAAGAAAGTGTGTGAAAAGAAAACATGAAGGATCAACAAGCTTGGCAACACTTATAAACACTACACTGTGTCTAGCCATTTAACCAATGCATGCATTTACACAAGATTAGTTAAGATCGATTGGCATTTACAGACTTCTCTAATTTGCTACCTAAAACAAACATGGCAACGAGCTCAACATCATCACATCCATCTAGAAATTATCAATACATCAACATCATTTAGAAGCTCCAACTCATGCTCTTGAATTCCACATTAAAAAGGGGGAAAATTAGTTGGTGTTTCCTAACCCAAACAAGTAATTATACAAGAAATTCATATACTTAAACTTCCAAAAACATTAATGTCATTAACAATCCACACATAAAGCTCAATAAATGAACAATAGAGAAAGCAGTAGATAGATAGAAATGATTCTCAAGACATTAGCAAGGAAGTCTCAATAAATTTCTCCCAAGTACAAACTAACCTAGATAATGAAAAGACGTGATTAATATACAAAAACTAAGAAAAGAGAGAAGTAAAATCTAGGGTTTTGTAGTTCCAAATAGGGAAGAAGAAGAAGAAGGGTTCAAGAGAGAAAGGATAAGATGAGTATTTAAATACACAAAAGCAAGAAAGAAGTCTGGCCAGCCATTCGTCGCACCATGCCACGGACACCATCACACTGTGCAACACACCATCGCACCGTGCGATGAATGCAGAATCCAGAACTTTGATTTCTTCCTTCTTTTTGTCTCAAGTTCTCCTATTCTCTTTACTTTTCTTCAACCCTTCAAGTCTTCAAAAGCACAAATTCAAGTCTTGAAATATTTAAAGGTAGTCTTCAAAGAATTTTCTTGTCACACAAAATCCACTAGAAAAGAAATAAAAGCGTATAAGTCGCTCTTAACTATCCTTAGAGAATTTCAAGGCAAAATACCACATCTAGAACAAAAAATTGTACAAAAGAAAGCCCAAAAAGTTCTAAAATAACCATATAAAATGGGCACATCACAACTACACACAATCACATATGGGTTGTCGATCCGTTCGTGTGCTAGGAATATCTAATATTGCAAAATGGGGGTCTTTGGGATTTTCAATTAAAAACTACGAACATAATAAATAACACAAGAGAAAACTATATATGCAAGCACTTGGGGAATATTTGCATAACATGATTGACTAAATGTTTTGATCCTCGACTCCATCATATATAATACATTAAATCCTATTGTAGTATTCATAACACGTGGTGTGGTCGATGATCAACACTTCCCCATACCTGTCACGTAGGATGCTCTTGTAATCTTCCATCAACACCGCCTCCATAATTAGGGGAATGCAACAACGGCCCTGCCATTCCTTAGATCTGTTTCTCCCCTGTAAGATTACATCTCGAGCACTACACCACAAATGCTCTATCCTCAGACCTAAAGAGGCAATGGGGAATAGGTAACTTATCGATGGTACTAGGTTTGCTAAAACCTACTTTTGCTACTAAATTCTATCTCTACTCGTAACCCTTTAGACAAACTCGCCAGCTAAAACTGGTGTGCTGTCATTGTAATGGTAAAACTCAGAAAAGACCTACCTGCACACACCCACATGGACTGGACCCCACTACCAATATCACATCCAGGTTTCTCTTCCCATGGGGTGTCAATATGTGCACCAATATGAATGAAAACTGGAATGTGTGCTAATGGAGTGTATTATTCATGCAATACATAACAATTCAAGAACAAGGAAACATAAGATTATAAATACATAGAAATAGGTAGATATAAGGAATCTCACAAAACATAAGTCAAAACATGGCTATTAAAATACTACCTAAGCATTAAACCCATATATTTCATTGGATTCAATACTTTTGGGCAAAGCAAAAATAAAAAGATGAAAATAGGAAGTTCTAGGGAGAAGGAGAAGCTCTTTTTTCTCTCTACCTTACTTTAGAAATCTTAAATATGATCTAGAACATAAACCTTAATAGACAAAGGTCCATATATATAGTAGTAGGGAATTGGGCCTAAAAATAGGCCCAAAAATCCTAGCAGCCGCAAACGGCACAGGAGGGTAGCATCTGGCACGACTTGTGCTGACTGACGTGGCCCCGTCCTGGCACAGGACGTCGATCCTGGCACGGGTTGTGAACCTCATGCCGGCATAAGCCATCGGATATGGCACGGGCTGTGAGCCTCGTGCTAGCGTGGTTCGTGTCAACCGGCACGCACTGTCGTTTGGAGTTTCATTTTTTTATTTTCTTGTTTGCACCCAATGTTATTTTGTGTGGGCTGTCAACTAGATCCTCATTTTGCTCAGTATCATGGCACATGCTGCGTCATTCTTCACACCACGTATGCTGGTCTTAACATTTGTAACTTTAAACGACACTAGTCGTGTGAAATAGAACGATGCCAAATTTTAGGGTGAAAAGAAGACATATGGCACACGGCCTGCTAGAGTTGGTACGTGGCCTGCTAGAGTTGGCACGCGGCCTGCTAGAGTTGGCACAGTCCGTGCTCAGGCTTATTATAACCCATGTTAGATAGAACAACTCATCCCAAAACCCCTGACACGAGCCACGTTGCTTGAAACGGGCTGTGCTTGGTCTAGCCTCGTGCTGGCCAAGAGCGGTCCGTGCTGGCCATGGCTGGTTTGGCTAACTGACTTGTTTGCTCCGCTACGGATGAACTGTTGGTTCAATTTGAGAGTTCTTGTAGTTAATTTTATATCACTCAAGAAGATGAATTCAATGTTGCCACCTTCAAGGCCATATTTTTCTATGATATTTCCTAGAAATTTGTGCAACTCTCGGACAACAATTCTTCCGCTTCTTCCTTGGGCTCTTTGAACTTCAAATCTACCTTTCGTGGGCTCAATCCATATACTACCACACTTTAGAGTCCATGGCCTTCAATCTACTACTATTCTTGTGAATGACCTTCAATATCTTCTACTGTTCTACAAAGATGATGAAAAGTACCCACGAGAAACTTACTAATGAGATTAAAAAGGAAGATCTAGATATCTGTGGATACAAGGTGTCCATTAGTATAAATTAAGTCCACAAAACTCAGAATTTAGACAAGAAAACTGAACATGGCTGTCTAAGCCTCCTTGTCGTGTAAACTTAACTAAAACTATCAATCCAACAAATAAAACATGCCAAGTATTATGCTGAATGCATTGGTTATCACATGCAATACGGTGAACATCACTCAATCACATCTAAAATAGGAATGATAACCCCAACCTTGTCAAAGGATTTGCGAATGTGCACCTCACTAGTTGCCATCTTCGGCTTCCCTGTAGTGCAATAGGAAAAGGTGGCGGAGGGATCACCCTTTCCTTGGTGGTGAGGAGATCCTTTGAGGGTTCTTCTTCAAAAACCATCTCACGTTCTTCAAGGCTGGATTTATTGCCTTTCACAATGATATCATCCTCTTGCATGATTTCTTTCATGGCCTCTCGCATCTCCTTCCCGCTCCCTAGCTTCAACGCACTTACGCTTCGTGGATTTACTTTGGTTTAGGATAGTAGCTTATTGGATTCTCTAGCCTCAAGTCGGCTCACCGAAGTGGCAAGTTGGTTAACTTATACTTTGAGATTCTTGATACTTGAAAAGGCCCTTGTGCCTAGCTCCTCATTTTCTCTTCATGTCAGCTCCGCAAACATATCACTTTTCTTTGCCAATTAGCCAATTGCACAGTCCAACTTGTACAATGCGGCATTGTTGTTGGAATGCTCTTCTCCCCTTGGGTAGGATTGATATTTTCCTCATCAATTGTACCCTTTAACTTGGTTGTGCTGCGGCCACCAAAATTTGGGGTGATTGCAGTATTGATTGAGGATTAAAGGTATTTGTGTAGGATCTTTCCTATCACCACCTTGGGTCCATCGGAACCTTTATTGTTACCCCCTAGAAAATTTTAGGTTTCCACTATTAAAGTCCAAAGCATTCACTTCTTCAAAATCTTCAACCACTTGCGGATATGTATATGTAGGATGATCAAGACTACAAATGCCACACACCTTCACTAGTTATGCTCTCCCCTTCATAAACTTTATCGAGGCAACTGCTTGAATTTGTTATTCCAATTTAGGGGAATGAGTTTTCTCATTTAATGTCTTCACCTGGGATCTAGTGCCAAATTGTCTTGTTCCATTGGCCATTTCTTCAAAACAATGCCATTGCATCCTTAGTGATCTTGTTCCCTATAGATCCATTACATGCCTTATTGACCATTCTCATATTCTTATCATAAATGCCCTCAAAGAAATAGTACTCCTAATCACCTTCTTTGAACGGATGGTAGGGGAAACACGCCAACAATCTCTTGAATCGCTCCCAATACTTTCAGAGGTAATCATTTACAATTTAAGAGATGTTGGAAAGATGTTTCTTTAGGCTTGTAGACTTGGAAGCCGAAAGTACTTTTCAAGGAACCTCCATGTCCATCCACAAGGTGAAGCATCCCGAGGGAAAGTAGTATAGCTAGTCATTTTCTATATCCTGCAGCGAGAAAGGAAAGGATCTAAAGTTGTAATCTTCTTCCAATGCCCCAGGTGGCTTCATATTGGTGCACACAAGGTGAAATTCCAACAAGTGTTCGTTTGGATCTTTACCAGCAATCTCATGAAAGGTGG
Organism: Rubia yunnanensis; assembly: GCA_037428765.1. Lineage (NCBI taxonomy): Eukaryota > Viridiplantae > Streptophyta > Magnoliopsida > Gentianales > Rubiaceae > Rubia > Rubia yunnanensis. Next base: position 45,146,711 of record CM075064.1, read on the forward strand.
GTAGACATTGAATCATGTTGCTCTTCAACTCACAAGTCACATTCTGTGGCAAAGGGGGGAGAATAATGCATAGGGGTTGATTCTCCAAGTTAGGAGCCATTGACTCCCTAAGTGTGCAATTGTCTTCCACCATATCTGCAAACTCTTCAACAAAATCCACTAGGATCCAATGGATCCCCTACTCTAGCTCTACCCCTCCTTCTTCTCTGACCACCTTTGCTTTTCGGTAGGTGTTCTAAAGTACCTAGGTTCATGGTACATGTATGTACCATAAACTAGAAACTAGACAATACTAAACCATAGACAAACACTAGCAAGAGGATTAGAAGCAAACTGAATAACTATCACGAATTCTCAACACCAAAAGCCAAAAAAAGATACAAAACAAAAACAAAAACAACACTAACTACTTTACCAACAACTATGCAAGTTAAAAATTAAATCTTTAAAGTAGCATCCCAGGCAGTGGCACCAAAATTTGATCTGCACTTTGCGGGGTCATTAATTAGGTTTCAATTAACCCGCGGAATGCTAAAAAGATCAAAGATATAGTTTTTTTTGTTGTGGCTCATGTTCTTACTACTAAACTACCAACGGGTTGATAGTGGAAATTTCGGGGTCGTCCATAGAGATGCTATAAATTTAAAGGTTAACTATACAAAGTCACAATTGACTCATCAATCCGATGACATGTGAAGAATATCTAATGTTGCAAGACAAGGTTTAGGAGAGGGGGGGGGGGGGGTTATCCAACAACTACAAGCATGTAAGAACAAGAGAGTAAACTATATGAAGCTAGCACATGGAGATATTTGCGTAACATGACCGATAGTATATTTCGATCCTAGATTTATTCAAATACATGATGCATAAACCTATCCTAATGCTCATGCCACATAGTGTGGTCGATAGTCAACACTTCCCCTTGTCTGTCACACTAGGGTGCTCTTGTTTTCTTCTTTCGACACCAGCTCTGTAATTAGAGAAGTGCAACAACGACCCCTCCGTTGTGCATATCTTATTCTTTCCCATAATATTACGTCCCAGGCACTCTACTATGAATGCTTCTCCTTAGGCCTATAAAGGCAAAAGGATTAACACCTTATGGTAACACTACGGTTGCAATGGCATAGGTCAAATTACGCCAACCCTAGTTGCTACTAAACTTTCTCTTATATGTAACCTATTGAGCTCCAGTCCAGCTCAAACTAGCATACAATCATCAGAACGGTGACTCTGTGACCCACATACATACACCCACACCATCCCGGACTCTCACTCTCCCCATTACCCTAGAAGCACTCCCCATAGGTTAGAAATAATTCACCAACATGAAAGTATACTAAGTGTATGCCAACATAGTGTAACAATAATACAATTAACAAGATTGTAAGGCAAAAGTCAACACAATGTTCATAAGCCGAAAAGGATAGGGAGATCTTAGAATCTCACAAAATAACTAATACAATATAAATCCCCAAACTAAATCACAACTCACTAAGCATTGAACCCAAATATTTCATTAGATTCAATGCCCTTTGGCAAAACCAGGAGAATTAAACTAAGAGAGAAGGGTTAGGCCCTGTCTCTCTCAAGCTACTCTTAGGAAAAAACTGGGAGAATGAAAATATCAAAAAATAACTTTAAAACCTAGTAGACACAGGCTTCTATATATTGTAGTAGGAATTAGGCCTTGAAAAAGGCTAAAAAAGAGGGCACTTAAACCCTAGGAGTCACCCGGAATAATGCGTGTAATTACGCACAGCTTGTGTAGCACGACCCATGTAATAACACATGGCCCGCCGGTTGGTCACTTATCTCCAGAATTTCTGAGCGCACGATAGCGTACATCTCCGTGGGCCACCAGTCAGAGCACTCTTTAAATATTTGAAAACCACGGGCAGTGTAATTCATCACGGGGCATCAGTTGGATGCTTGATTTCCACTTCTGAGCGATGCGGGCCGTGCATAAATTTGTGAGCCACTATTTAGGAGTCAATTTTCTAGGCAACTGATGATGCGGGAGTGAAAATCTTCATGAGACATGGGCATGTTTTCTCATCTTGAACTCTGGGTTGCACGGGCCGTGCAATATGGCACGACCCATGCCAATACTTAGCCGCATGAGGCTCCCTTGAGCATCATGGGCCGTGTTAAACCATGCGGCCGGTGCCAAGGCATTCGGGTACCACCCATGTTGGCTAGCATAGTCTGTGTAGTTTTACACTGCCATGCCAGTTCTTTGTTTGTTAGACTTTGATTCCTTCTCTTCTCGTCTTGATTCCATGTACTACCACATTTTGACTCATGACCTTATGTCGACTACCATCCTTCCAAATGGCCTTCTACTATCTACTACCATCCTTACAAATGGCCTTCTAAAAACTACACTGAAGTACTTACGAGCAATCTACAAATAAGCTTTCAAAAGAAGATCTAGATGCTCGTAAGGACATAGTGTCCATTAGATTCAATTAAGTCTACAAAACTAAGGATTTAGATAAGAAAACCAACAATGGTCATCTAAACCCCCTGTAATGTAAACATAATTAAAACTAGCAATCTACCAACAAAAACATAATATTAATTGTTTCAAACAAATTATTTAACACATGATCGGCCACAAACTTAATGATCCAGCATGGAGGCTTGCTCATCGCAAACCATAGCAATAGGCACTGAAAAAGACAAAGAATCCTGAATATCAACAACACAGTTAATAAGTTCCTCCAAGCTAGGTGGACCAAGAAAACCCTTGAAGTAGTCAAGAAGCAGAAGTGTAAACCCACCGTCATCCATCCTTGCCTAGTACACCCGCTCAACTTCTCTCGGACGCCTGGCTAGACTTCACTCTATCTCTGACGTAAGTGGAAAATTCCACGCACTCTTGGGATTGTAGGATCGAACCTTCTCATACCCAACACACCTCCAAGCTCACAGACAGCTCCGATAACTTCAACAACAAAGTAAAAGGAACCTTAAACTTTAAAACATGACCAAATAAAGTCTTTGCATAACCAGGAGCATTAACACATGTGTTCTTCAGGCGAGCATTCTCATCCCATAGCCGAAGTGATTCCTCCTCAGACAAACAAAGACGCTCACGAACACACTCCAACTCATCCATAAGACTAGGAGCACCCTTGATTCCAGGCTCCAGAGCAAAAAAAACCATCCAAATTTTGCGAACATCAATGATAATATCAAATAATACTACCTGACAACTAATGATACATCAACAAACATCCATGTATCAATGTATTAAGGTATAATGCCAAGAAATGCCCTCACTTCCATAGACACACACTACAAAGGTATCCACACCAGCGTCAAGTAAAATTGTTTGCCGTTTTTTTCTGGGTGACCCTACGACACTATTGACCTGCCTCCACTTAGGGTCATTAAGGGGTAGCTAAATTATCCCGAGCTAAGGCATTCCAAACAAGATGAATGGGGTGGTCAAAGATAAAATTTATTGTTCTGCACTCAACTCACTACTAAGCTACCTATGGGGTAGTTAGTGGCAAGACCGGGTTTGTCCACGGAGATGACATAGTCAAATAGCCAACTGAACACACCCACGTACGAGTTATCAATCCGTCTGTGTGCTACGAATACCTACTATTGTAAAATGAAGGGTTATTGGATTTTTCAACTGACAACTACAAACATAAAACTAAAATATGAGAAAACTACATAGATAAACACTTGGGGAACATTTGCATTACATGGTTGATTAAATATTTCGATCCTCGATTCCATCAGATATAAGACATTGACAACCTAATCTAGTGCTCATAACACGTGGTGTGGTTGATGTTTAGCACTTTCTCACACCTATTATGTAGGGTGCTTTTGAAATCTTCCATCGGTACCGCCTTCGTAATTAGGGGAGTGCAACAACAACCATGCCGTTGTGCAGATCTGTTTCTCCCTTGTACGATTACGTCCCAGGCACTACAGCACAAATGCTCTACCCATAGGCCTATAAAGAGGCAAAAGGAGATAGGAACCTTATCGATGGAACTAGGACAACTGCTATCTCTACCTGTAACCCTTCAGACCAAATTACCAACTAAGATTGATGTGTTGTCATCGTAATGGTAAAACCTGAAAAAACCTACGTGCACACACCCACCTAGACCCGGACCCCGCTACCCATATCAAATCGAGGTTTCTCTTCCCTGGGCAGTATCAATATGTGCACCAACATGAATGTAGACTAGAGTGTGTTCTAATGGAGTATATTATTCATGCAGTTATAACAATTCAAGAACAAGCCAACATGCTATCACAAGCACATAGAATTAGGAATATCTAATGAATATCACAAAACATAAATAACCACATGAATACAAATATTATTCCAAGCTATAAACTTACTCCCTAAACATGGATTTCAAGTATTTAATTGAATTCCATATCTTTGGGCAAAAGCAAAAGACAGAAAATAAAGAGAAAGAACCTAGATAGAATGGAGAGTGTTTTCTCTGTCTAAGCTACTCTTGAAACCCAAAATATGATCTATGATATATACTCTAGTAAACTAAAGGCTATATATATAGTAGTAGGGGGTTAGGCCTAAAAATAGAAAAAAAGGCCATAATTCCTAGCAACCATCACTAACACGAAGCATCGTGGATGACATGACCCATGTTGCCAACGTGGCCTCATGCCAGTACGGCCAATTAGTCTTAGCACTGGCCGTGTTGCTCGTGCTGGCATGAGGCCCCGGCCTTAGCATAGCTATGCTTGTGTGATCCGTGTTGACTGGTGGGGGCCGTAATTTAGAGCTTCATTTTTGCACTTCTGATTCGTACCCCATGTTTGGAGTGGGACGTCAACCACATCTTCATTTTTCCCAGTGTCTTGACACAAGCCACACTATTGTTCACACCCTGTGGCCCGTCCTTGACATCTTTGACTTGTAACGATGTGAGCTGTGTGAAATGGCCGTGCCCATACTCAACCAAAATTTGAGCGAAAAGGAGGATCTGGAGACACAGCCAATTGAGCTTGGCACGACCCATGCTGGAATTTGGTACGGCCCATGTTGCTTGGCACGGCTCGTGCCAAAGTCCCCTGACACTGGCCGTGTCTTGTAGTACGGGCCGTGTGTGGCTAGGCCTTGTGCTGGCCATGAATGGTCCGTGCTACCCATGGCTGGTTCTGCTGGCTAACTTGTTTGCTCCGCTACAGATGAACCGTTCGTCCAATTTGATAGTTCATGTAGTCTATTTCATAGCGCTCGAGAAGACAAATCCAATGGTGCCACTTTTAAGGGATGATTCTTCTCGGATCTTTCCCATAATTTTGTGCAAATCCCGGGCAACAATCCCCCATTTCTTCTTTAGCCTCTTTGAACTTCAAATTCGCCTATTTTTAGCTCTATCCTTCTACTTACACGGTTTTGAGTCTGTGACTTTCTTCTATTACCATTCATGTGAACGACTCTTGCGAACGGCCTTCTATATAAAAATGATGGAAAGTACCACCACACCACCTACTAATGATGATAAAAAAGGAAGATCTAGGTTCCCGTGAATACAAGGTGTCCTTTAGTATCAATTAAGTCTACAAAACACGGGATTTAGACAAGAAAATGAAACATGACCATCTAAACCTTTTGTCGTGTAAACCTAACTAATTCTTGCAATCTAACAAGTAAAACAAGCCAATTATTATGCCAAATGCATTGGTTAACACATGCATAATGATGCACATCAACTATCACGAGAATCGACTTGAAAAACATTGAAACTTGATAATGATAAATTCACCTCACGACCACACCTAATCTCTGAATCACCAGTCTGGAGGCGGACAACTTCACCGCCTTCTTCGGAGTAGCTCTTGATGCAGCTGCAAGATATTGACCAATGAAAGTCCCATGCTACCCTAGTGCACAACGACATACCCAGAAAATGAAATACTAGAAAGACCCAATTCTGGAAAAAAGAAACAAGTGAGGAAAATCAATTTCTTAAGAGCAAGAGAAAAGATGATGAATACACCATTGGATTCAACTTGAGAGTTAAGTAGAACGTACCGTGGATCTGGGAAGAATACGCAGAGCAAGGAGGCACCACCAATTTAGGGAAAGAACATAAGCGGCGTAATCCAAATTTAAAATTTCATGCACAAGGAAATCACAGGCAATCCATACTGGATGCCTCAAACCATTTATATACTAGCACCCCAGCAGATGGAATTTCAAACACACCCAATCGATGCAACCGTTGCCATGCCCAGGCACTGCACTAAAACCGAAAAGTTTCCAAACGAGCAGTTCCTCGAGAACATAATACTCATAGAAGAAAACACCCACGTAATGATTATACCAACCACGCAAATACCAACTTAACTATCCATGTAAATTCACTTACACGCAAACTGTCAGCACATGCATTCCAATTAGCTCACCCACTCAAAGTTATTGCCTCACCCCTCAACACATGAACTACATCCACTTGGGGTCGTTATGATCGTAGCTAAATTAACACAAGCAAAGATATTCCGAGTCAAACAAGCAGGTCCCAAAAGGATGATGCAATGGGATGATGCAATGGGATGATGTCAAATTTAAATTTTTGTTCTGCACCCAACTCGATACTAAGCTACCAATGTGGTAGTTAGTGACAAGTTAGGGTTTGTCCAAAGAGATGCTAGGGGTTTAATAGTCAATTAAAGCACAGCTACGTACGTGTTATCAGTTCGTCTGTGTGCTAGGAATAGCTAATTTAGTAAAATGGGGAGGAGGGGGCTTGGGTTTTTCAATTATCAACTACAAACATAAAAGATAAAGCGAGATTCAACTATATAAACACTCACTTGGGGGCATTTTCATAACGTGATTGATAAATGGCTTCTATCCTCGATTCATTCACATATAGACATATAAACCTATCTTTTGCCTGTGTCACACAGTGTGGAGATAGCCAGGTGTTTCCCCTTGTCTGTCACATGTGGTTCTTACAACAATGCCCATATCTCACCATCTTCGTAATTAGGGAATGCACTCTAGTCCAGTGACGTCGCGGACCATTCCATGTCACTTCACTCCCAATGCTAACGGGCTCTAGCTTAGAGGAATACAAAGCCCGTGTAGAAGGGCAATTACTTGCATAGGTCGCAACGTTACATATTTAGTAAAGTGCATTACATCCCGAAAACTATACCATGAATCTCAATCCCTAGGCCTATAGAGAGGCAAAGGAAAAGACACCTTGTGATGACTCTAGAGTTGGCACAACCCTAGTCGCTACAAACAAACATGCTAATCTATCAGGGTAAGCCAGGGAATTATCTCCGTTGGGATTTTCTGAATCAATCGCCCAACATGTTTATTTCTAACACAACTAGCAAATTAGAATCATGGTATAACACATATAATGTTTTGTTCTCAAATGACATGAATGCACTCATCTCCCCGGTGTTCTTTACCTACTCCACAATTCTAACACTCCCAAGATAGCAATTAACCCCTGCACGATTTTATACTACTACCATACATGCATGAGTGCATCATCATAATGACATATAATAAATAAAAAATTCTTAGAAAGCACAAGTTCAAGCATAAATATTCATAAGAAAATAACATATGGAAATCTAAATCTCAAAAAGCCAAGTTCAAATCATGAATACAAAAAACCCCAAGCTATTAAACTACTCCCTAAACATGTAATTCAAGTAATTCATTGAATTCCACATTTTTGGGGAAAAGAAAATTAAAGAAAAGAAAGATAAAGAGCCTAGAGAGAAGAAATAGTGATTCTCTCTCTAAGCTACTCTTCAAATCCACCAAATTAACTAAGAAAATGATTCAAAGCTTTTAACCCTAATAGACTAAGGCTATATTTATAGTAGTAGGGATTTGGGCCTAAAAATAGGCCCAAAATAGACCAAAACTCTAACAGCCGCTGCCTAACATAGGGTACCATAGATGGAACGGCCCGTGCCACTGACGTGGCCTCATGCCGCTACAGTCTGTCAGATCTGGTACAGGCCATTTATCCTGTGATTACGCAGGGCGCCTGTCCTAGAAAGGTTGTGCTGGCACGGTCTATGTCAACCGGCACGACTCTATTTTTGCACTTCTAATCCTCACCCCGTGTCGTTTGGTGTGGGACGTCAACTGGATCCTCGTTTTGATCAGTTTCTTAGCATGAGCCGCATCATTCTTCACACTCTATGGGCTGGTCTTGACATTTGGCACTTGGAACAGTACGAGCCATGTGAAACGGAATGGTTCACACCTATACTTAGCCCTTTTTTGGAGTAAAAAAAGATCTTTCGAGACACGGCTAGCCGATATTGGCACGACATGTGCTGGGATTTTGTATGGCTCGTGCTGCTTGGCATGACTCATACCAAAGGCCTCTAAACCTTGATGTGTGACATGGTATGGTCCGTGTGTGGCTTGCTGATGAGTCCATTTTAGATGGTTATTTTAGGCTTTTTAGGATTAGGTTTTGTGCAATTTTGTGCTCTACATGTGGCATTTTGCCTTGAAATCATCTAAGGAGGGATAAAGGCGGCTTTGACGTTTTTATCACTTTTTAGATGATTTTGTGTGACAAGGTGATTTGTTTGAAGACTTTGAAGATTTGAAGACTTTGAAGATTTATCTTTGAAGATTTGAAGATTTGAAGAATACATTTGAGCTTTGTGAAGATTTGAAGAAGTGAAGAGATGAAGAAAGGAGAGCAAAGCAACGGATGAATGATGATCCAGGGTTCTCAGAATTTTTCGAGAAGAATCATCCCTCAAGAATGGCACCATTGGATTCCTCTTCCCGAGCACTATAAAATTGACTACAAGAACTCCCAAAACGGATCAACAGTTCACCCGGAGGAAGCAAAACAAAACAGGGCTGGATTTCACTGCTGGTCGCGACTCGCGATGGAACTGGTCGCGAGTCGCGACGACAGCGCGAATCCAGCTCTGCAGCAGCATTTTTCTCCCCTTTTTTCTTCCACTATAAATACCTCTTCACCCCTTCTTCTCCACAGCTTTTGGCCCCTGTTTTGGGCCAAAACCCTAGGTTTTATCTTCTTGTTTTCTTAGTTTTTATGCCTTTTGTTGTTCTAGAGTAGTTTTTGTACTTGGGAGCAAAGGATTGAAGCTTCCACATCTATGTAGCAAGAACCATTTTTATCTATCTATTTGGTGTTTTTGCTATTGTGCTCTTATTGTGCTTTGAATGTTAATTGTTGATTTCATTGATGTTGTTGGAAGCTTGAGGATATGAAATACTTGTATGAATTGCTAGCTAGGGTTTGGGGGATTTGGGTTGATTTCCCCCCTTTTCTTGTTAGGAATGTATGAGTATGATTTAGAGCTTTTGATTGTGTTGATGGATTGATAATGTGCTAGATGAATGTGATTGATGTTGAACTCTTCGTCATGTTCGTTTGTGTAGCAAACGAGAGAGTTATATGCTCTTGGATGAATGTGCGTTGCACGTTCATCCAATCTCGTGTAATTGCATGAATTGGTTAAATGCTTAGTCACGGTGTAGTGGTCATAAGCATTGCTAAGCTTGTTGGTTCTTCGTGATTAAATGCCATCAATGGGATACCTTGAGTCGTGGTCGCGACAACGGGAGTCATTGGTGAGGTTTGACGAGAGATGTCGAACTCACTCTTGCAAACTACGAACTAAGAAGGATAGGAGTTTAGTCTCCACAACAAGTAGTTGAAGTATTGAATAGATGATTTTAATTCATCCTTGAAGTATTTGTTATTTAGCATTTGTGTATTCTTGATGGTGTGTTTCACTTCATTTGTGCCATGAGTTGCTTGAGCATAGGGAGTGCTTGTATGATTGAATTGGTTAGGTGTTAGGAACGTGACGAATTCCGTAGCTCCTTTGCATGAAAATCTATGAGCGTGAACTTAGAACTTCTTGTGCATAACATGTTGTGATTCTTGCTAGATGGGTATGTTGATGTTGAGTCATGTAATGCTATATGATAGAATGAGTGAATGATTCAATGACCTACATTAGATTGGAAGTGGATATCCCTTGCCCCCAAGGCTTTTTATCTTTGTAGTTTTAAAACCCCTTTTCTTAGTTTTGTTTGATGATTAGCATAGTCACTTGACCTTGCTAGTTATCTTGTCTTTTTACTTTCGTAACTTAGGAAAACCAACCAACCAACCCCCCCCCCCATTTTACTTGCTTTTATGTGTGTGTATATATATTATCCTAGCATAATATTAACCATTTGTGCTTAAGCGCTTAGGAAGATCCCTCTTCTCCTTGGACGACCCCGATTTGCCGCTATCTACCTAGTTGTAGAAAGTAAGCAAAAAGGGCTTACAAATTATCTTTTGCATAGGGGTGTGACGACCGCCCGCTACCACTTGCCCTCATGCTGGCTATGAATGGTTCGTGCCACCCGCAGCTGGTTCATCTGCCTGACTTCTTTGCTCTACTACGGATGAACCGTTGGTCCGATTTGAGATTTCTTGTAGTCGATTTCATAGCGCTTAAGATGAATAATCTAATGGAACCACTCTCAAAGGCTGATTCTTCTTGGATGTTTCCTAGAGAACAATCCTCCATTTTTCCTTTGCCTCTTTGAACTTCAATTCCGCCTATCTCTAGCTCAATCCTTCTACTACCATGATGTAGAGTATGTGGCCTTCATCAATTACCATTCTAATGTGAATGACCTTCGACACATCTACTGTCCTCGTGAATGACCTTCTATACAAATGTGACAAAAAGTACCCACGATCCACCTACCAATGATGATAAAAAAGAAGATCTAGGTTCCCATGGATACAAGGTGTCCATTAGTATCAATCAAGTCAAAAAAACATGGGATTCAGACAAGAAAACCAAATATGGCCGTCTAAACCCTTTGTTGTGTAAACCTAACTAACACTAACAATCCAACAAGTAAAAAAGCCAATTATTATGTAGAATGCATAGGTTAACGCATGCCTAATGATGCATATCAACCCCCTGCACTTAAGACTAGACTCGTCCTCGAGTAAATAAAAATAAGAAAAGGCCTAAACAAAGTTTAGCATACAAGTATAAGTTAGCTGATGCATTTGGCTTATTCCTAGATTACCCAATTTCCCCAAAGAAGCAAGAATATCACAACTCTCACACTCCTCGAAGGTCCTAAAGTAACCTAACCACACATATCTGTAAGTGGTTGCACCGCCATATAACCACACATATCTATCGTATGATGTTGTAGTCACTATCATAGAAGCTTTAGTTAGCTTCTCAATAGTGTAGTTTGTTCCCAAATGCCCAAAGCTAGCCAATGTGGATTGAGTGACTGGATGATCCAAATATTGCACAGAAAGCCCTACCATGCCTCCCATTGAGATCTTTCCTCCTTTTCTCTCTCCCATTGGTATGCATTCTTATAGAAAAGCTCCCACTAAGTCTGGGTTGAAGCTACCCTCATAAGTCATCGCACAAAGGCATTGCTCATCTGAAATCACACACTGCGTTAGTTCATTATGGAAAAATATTTACATTGATAGCAAGCGTTGAGCATAACGCAACTCCAGATGAACTATAGCGGTACTTTTGCACAAATTCTTCCTATTTGTGCTTGTTAAGAGCCTCCAAAATTTTCCAAGCTAGAAATTTGAACGCTATCGGTGTGTCCTTGGAACATCTCTTCCATATCTCAACCCAAAAGCTTTAGCCACCTCCCTGTGTGTCATTGTGTACTCTTCATTGTCCAAGTGGAGCTTGATTGCTCGATGTCCCTTCGCATCCGTAACTTGCCATAGAGTAGCTAGGAACTCTAAAGTTCACCAGACATAAGTCTTCAAATGCTTCTCTAGAAAATATTCTTAGCCTATTTCACCTAGCAAGTAGGTAACATGCTCGAGCAGGCATAGAGCCTCTAAAGTTTCCTTGAACGCAAAACCCATCTCCAAAATATTCCTTTTCGTTCCATTCAAGTACCTCCGCCTTTGGGCTGCAGTCTCGTAGATGTTAGTCAATCCCATGAACTCCTTCGTCACAAATGCGGGGTTGTGAGGAAGGAGAGACACCGTCTCATGACTTACAACCTTAGCCAGTTTCTTCCTTTTCTCACCCCGTAAAGGTTTCCGTTTCTCCAACACACTCTTCTTTGGAGGCATCCTGACCCGCCTCCATTTTTGGTGGTTAAGTTCTAGCTAAATTAACCTGAGCAAAGGTTGAGTAAGGTCAAATATAAAATTTATAGTTCTGCACCAAACTCACGACTAATCTGCCCATGTGGTAGTTAGTGGTAAGCCTGGGTATGCCCACAGAGATGCTTGGGCCTAATTGTCAATTTAATATAAACACAAATGGGTCGTCAATCCTTCGTGTTTCTAGGAATAGATAGTATTGTAAAAGGGGAGGGGTGGTTTTTTAATTAAAAACAAAGGACATGGAAGATAAAAAGCAAGTAAACTATATTAACGGGTACTTGGGGAATATTTGCGTAACATGGTTGATTAAATGTTCCAATCCTCGATTCAATCATATGTAAGACATCAACAACCTAATCTAGTGCTTATAACACGTGGTGTGGTCGATGGTCACCACTTTCCCGTACCTATCACGTAGGGTACTCTTGCAATCTTCCATTGACACAATCTCCGTAATTAGGGAAGTGCAATAATGGTTTGACCATTGCACATATCTGTTTCTCCCTCGTACGATTACATCTCGGGAACTACACCATGTGTGCTCTACCCCTTAGGCCTATAAAAGAGGCAAAGGGAGGTAGGCACCATATGGATGATTATAGAACCTCTTACAGCCCTAACTTGCTAACTATTTGCTATCTCTTCCTGTAAACCTTCAGACCGACTCGCCAGCTAAGACTGGTGTGATGTCATCGTAATAGTAAAACTCAAAAAATACCTATGTGCACACACCAACGTGAACTAGGAGGCCATTTCCGTGCCTCTGAAAGTTAATATTTATAAGCCCTTTTTACTTACTATCTACAACTAAGTAGATAGTGGAAAGTTAGGGTCGTCCACAAAGAAGGGGGATTTTATCAAGTGTTTAGACACAAAAGGTTGCTATTAGGTTAGGAGTAGATATATATATACACATATAAAAGCATGAAAATAGGGGGGGGGGGGAGGGGGGTTTGGTTGTTTGGTGGCCCTAAGTAATGAAAGTTAAATGACAATACAACTAGCAAAGTTAAGCAGCTATCCACTTCCAAAACTAAGAAAAAGGGTTTTAAAACTACAAAAGATAAATTCTTGGGGGCAATTGATATCCCTTCCAAATCTAATATAGATCATTGAACCATTCACTCATCCTATCACAATTGTTATCTATGGGGAATGCCAACGGAATATCAACATTCATTCCTTCTTAAGAGTAGTTTGCAAAGATAAACAACCACCATTTGCAAACCTCCTTGATGATCACCCTAGAAAAAAATGACCATAGGGGTATTTCATCAAGGGCATTATACACGAAGGACCATAGATTGACAACGACAAGCCTTCTACGAAAGACATATCCATTTAACCAAACATAACATTCATTAGGCTAAACCTAGAACAAACCACATTCAGGGTTCAACCTTTCATTGCATCTATATGATAAATATGAGAACAATACACATTAACATACTTATCTAGCAAGAATAAAAACACATTATGCTCAAGAAGTTCTAAGTTCATGTTTCTAGATTTTCATGCAAAGGAGCTAAGGAATTCACGTGATATCCAGCCGATCTAAGGGTTTGAGCTTGTTGTTCTAGGTCCATCTATTTTAGGGGGGGGGGGGATCTTTCTATTCACACCCATTATTACTCGAGCAGCTCTCCTTGTAGCTTCTGTTTGTGAATATTCCATAGCTTCTGTAAACTGCGACTCATCCTCCCTTGGTCAACGCGCTTGGATTTGTGATGTACATTTCCTCCTACCCAGGGCTCGATGCCTACTTCCATTTTATTGGTTGGTATGATAGGTCCCATTTGAGAACCCTCCGGTCCCCTTGTTTTTCAGTATCTGGTCAAGGCCGACCTCTGGGAGTTGGTTACCGACGATTGAGGGGGTAGGGTCCAATTACATCTTGGTCACATACCCTCTTCTTCTCCAGTAGGGGGATTGTACTTCCTCATCGGCTCCTAAAGTCTTTCCTTTTAGCCATTCACTCCTACGCAAGGTGCCTGGTGTAGAGGTGGATATAAACAAGAAAAATATGTAGATCTGGCTAACGGTCCCATTGGGCATGCCAACTTGATGCACCCCAATTTTCTGCCACCGTTGCATTTCCATCTGTGGCCTGAATCTGCAAGACAAAGCCCCCAGAGGTGTCCGGGGGGAAAGGCTCTGATGGTGAAGTAAGCAAACCAAATTACAAGAGTGTAATTAGGAATGAATAGTTGAGTTTGTAGGGTTACCTTTTGCCTTTAAATAGGTTGGAAAGTAGGGCAACTATTTTTTTTCTAGTGGAGAAAGTACTTCTCCCTTAGGCCGGCCCAAAGGTTAATATCCAAAGGGTAATAAAAGAGACCTAGGCCGGCCGTACTTAGGCTCTTGGGCCCATTACAAATTTACATATTATCAGTTACAATGTTGAATTGCTTGGCAATGGTATTGTTCATGGTTTGGTTGATCTTGAATCCACTTGTGTGTACATGAGTTTGCTTACTTCCCTGTCTGTGTTTAAGAATGAGCGTTATCTTTAGGCATTTGTCTGAAGAACATGCTCTTTGGTATTAATGGTCTTGAAGAAAAATGGGGGAAGACTATAAGGGATTTTTAATAATAGAACAGTCTTATTCACCGTCAACAATTGACCATGGTAAAGATGCTTTGACAACAGAAGAAGGGTAAAATTTTGCTGCAAGTAAGACTCACAAACCCATCAGAAGACACTGATCATTGATAAACAATGTACTCACCTTGACAACTTGTTCGATCGATTGAAGAAAAAGCAGGATGAGTGTGATAACCTTTCATCTTCTGCCATCGGTTGGAAAATAAAGTTTGACGAACGGTTTGCTATAAACACGTAGCTGCAAAATAAAATGAGCAGTTTTGCGCTGAGTACGACCAGCTTGATTCTTCTGTGCACCAACTTGATCAAGCTTGTGTTGAGTACAATGATAGGCTTCAGGCTCTCTCATCGTCATCCCGTAGGGCTGCAGGTCGTGGAGATCTTACTATGGAAATTGGTAGGCAGAGGATTAACTTGTCTGAGGCTGTCCGATTGCATATTTGATTCCTAGAGGGAGAAGTACCAAATTTGATGGTTGAGAATAAGAGATATGGAGAAACCATTAGTGTTATGAGTATGCAGCTGGATCACGAGGAATTCGGCCCTACAACTAACATCAAGGAATAATATGCTAGATATCTTGGTCATATGGAACGAAGGGGTCTAATGAGCCCTCATGCTTATTTAAGAAGGGGTCTAATAAGCCCTCATGCTTATTTACACATGAAATGGCAATACGACTATATAGTTAGTGAGGAGTGTGTGGTTGAAGATAACCAGTGTAAGGCCAAGCTTTCCCATCGCAAAGTCGAGCACAATCATCACTGTGGTGGTTCGTCCTCTTCTAGATCATTACGAGCATCTAGGTGTAGATAGATTTCATATGTGTTTCTTGTAATGCTTCAAATAATTTTTCTATAATTTTGTAAACTTACGTGTTTGCTATCACTTAATAAGCTATCTTCTAGGAACGCTTGCGTGGACATTTTCTTGCCAGATGTACGAGTTGTGTGATTGATTTTGCAAAGTTGCAAAATCTATGGCATGCTCCTATCGCATTATATTAGTTTGTTGGGGTTTCGTGCCTTTTGCACAATCTATAGCTTGCATAGTTAGTATAGAGAAGCTGCAAGATCTATTGCTTGCTTATTTGAGAGCTTTAAATTTTACGACGTGCATGATCTATTACTTGCTTGTGTCACTGTTATGGGAAAATATACCTTTGTGCAAGATCTATAGCTTGCGATCGTAAGGTTTGCGAAGTTGCAAGATCTAAAGCTTGCAAGTATCGGTACTTGTGCAAGATCTATAGCTTGAGAGTGTAGGATTTGTGAAGTTGCGAGATCTATAACTTGCAGTTTGATGTTTGTTATGATACGCATGATTGTGTTTGACCTTTGACAATTGAAAGGCCTTAGTCCGTTGATTGCAATGTGCTACAGATGTGTTATCATCTATAATATCCAAGTAGAGAACTGACAATGTAATCGTGGCCTCGAAAGATAGTTTTTAATATTTATAATATATGACTTTGATAATTTCTCCTTCGAAACAAAGGAACAAATGCAACCAATGATAATGTCATGGTTTCTGTACAACTAGATGCTTCTTATCTCTTTCCCCAAATCAAGACATAGAACCTTCTCATATGGATCACGTGCCATGTGTTGGGAACACTATTTCCGTCTAACCTTTCTATCTCATAACAGTTGGATTTGTGAGACTTCGTAACCTTGTAAGTTCTCTCCTACTTTGGGCATAGCTTTCCTTATTTTTATGTCGGGCTTGCCTTGTTTTTCCTTAACACAAGATCGCCAATCTGAAATCGCATTTCTTTAACCTTCTGATTGTAAGGTCTAGCCATTATTTCCTTATACTTAGCCTGCATGACCATTTCCAATTCTCTTTATTCTTCTAGTTTGTCTAAATCCAACCTCATCATGTCCAAATTTTCCTACTCCCTGTAATCGCATAATCGGAGGCTCGAATTATTTATTTCCACTGGTATCACTGCTTCATGACCATAGAACAAACTGTGGTGGTTTCGTCCCCATTGGTTCTCGAATGGTTGTTCTATATGACCATAGGGTATTGGTATCTCATCCACCTAGCCAGCTCACTTTCCCTCCAATTGCTTCTAAATTCCTTGAACGATGGTCCTGTTCGTCACTTGTACTTGTCTGTCAGCTTGAGGGTGCACTATGGATCTATACTTTTGAAATCAGTGAAGGTACCACTCGTGAACTGTGTACCTTTGTCAGTGAAAATAGTATATGCTACCCCGAAGTGCCACACTATATTCTCCTAGATGAATTTTCTAACTACCTCAGCTATGAATCATCCTAATAACTTTGCCTCCACCCACGTTGTGCAGTAAGCGATTGCCACAAATAGAAATTTAGTTTTTCTTTCACTCATTAAGATGGGTCAAACTAGGTCAATCCCTCATTTGTCGAACGACCAAGCTCCATATATACCTTTCAAAGCAGCTTTTGACTTATGTGATAGTGAAGTATTGATATGGAAACTTTTACATTTGAGCACAAATTTATACGTATTGTTAAACATGGCCAGTAGTATTCTGCTCAGATGATCTTTCTTGCCACTGTCTAGCTCCCTGATGCATTCTACACAGGCCTTCATGCACTTCTCTTAGAATTTCCCTTGCTTGTGCTGGTCCTACACATTTTATCCATGGAGATAGAAAGCCTTTCTTGTATAAGACTCCTCCTTCATAGATATAGTTGTGAGATCGCAACTCTAACTTCCTAGCTTGTATGTTGTCTATTGGAAACTTTGATTTTGTGAGGTACTCTATTAGTGGTGTCATCCAGCTTACTTCTTCTGTCTAGACTGATGACATAGTTGTGATCAATGTGCTTCTGACTGGAATGACTTTCACTCTTACATCTTTGTGTTCGATCAATGAATTGAACCGAGCAGTTGGAAACTTGCTTAACTCATCTGCTTTTATGTTTTCAGATTGTACACGTAATCGAGAAGATGAAACAGAGTGAATATCTTTGCTTCTCACCTTCCAATTTAACTAGCTGTAATCCTGCTTCACACCCTTCCCTGCTGGATGCGCCATCAAGAAACAACTTCCTTGTAACATCTACCCACTTTGATTTTCCTTTATCGACTATTAGAATTTTGTGTGTGTTTGCATCTCATGCATCTTTTCTCATTATCTCGCAATGAAATCTGCCAAGGTCTGGGCCTTGATTGCTATCCTTGGCTGGAATTGGATCTCATGTTGTCCTAGTTCGGGAGCCCATTTGGTCATTCTATCAGACGAATCAGGTTTGCTCAGGATGTTCTTGATAAGGAAATCCATAGATGATGATTTGTTGATCATGGAAATAGGTTTGCAACCTTCATGCTTAGTATACCAAAGCTAGAGTTAGATTTTCAACTTGCAAGTATGCTCTTTCTACACTTTGTAATATTCTACTGATGTAGTAGATTGGCACTTGTTTTTTCTCTTCTTGGTGCACAAGAACTAAACTCACTTCGTTATGCAAAACTGTCAAGTACAGATAAAGGGTCTCCCTGAAGATAGATGACTTTAATGTTGGTAATGTTTGAAGCTACCTTTTTAAGGACTCGTATGCTTTTTTGACACTCCTCATTGTAGCTAAATTGGCATTGCAACAGTTCACATGGTATTTGTCGACCACCCTCCCATGTTCTGGACACTCAATGCAAATGTATCCCTATAACTTAGTAAGATTTGGATGACTTTCTCCTTTTCAGGTGATTGGAGATTTTTTTCTTATCTTGGTACTCTTGGAATTATCTTGGTCATCTAATGTGAGCAGTTCAGTTTCCTTCCCCAAATCAATTGTCGATTCCATTTTCCCAAGTGATCCAACCTTGGACATAGTGTTAACCATCTTGGTTTTCTCTGTACTTTTCCAGGCCTTCATAACAATTACCATGCATTGCCTCGCTGTTTGTTGGTTTCCCTTTACTATTGAAATTCTAGCCAGGGTTGGAAATTTTATTACTAGGTGGTATGGGGGTAATATCGCCTTTGCTGCGTTCATCCAGAGCCTTCCAATGATGTCATTAAATGTACTTGGCACATCCATGACCACAAATTCACACATTACCATACAATGTCTATCATTGTCCCCAATGGTAACATGCAGATGTATTTTGCCTAATGGTGTTTCTGCTCACCCCTTAAATCTAACCAGGAAGGACGTGAACTTCTTTACCTCGGCCATTGTGCAAAGGCCTTCTTTACCTCGGCCATTGTGCAAAGGCCTTCTTTACCTCGGCCATTGTAATGTCAAAAATGGTATATAGGTTGTGCAAAGTCATATGATGTTATTGATTAGATTCAGCAGGTAAGAATAATAGATAGGTCGTTATTAATGGTGTATAGGTCATTCTCACTACTACACTACCGATAAGGTAGTTAGCGGTAAGCCCTGTGTATGTCCACAGAGATGCTAGGGCCTAAGAGTCAATGAGAACAAAACCTCATATGGGTCATCAATCCATACGAGTGAAAGGAATAGCTAGTAAGCAAACAAAAGTGGGAGGGAGGGTTGGCTTTTAAGCTAACAACTACAAGACATGAAAGTAAAAAACAAGTAATTTAATTAGCTAAGCACTTCGGGAGTCATTGCGCAACATGGTTAATTTAATGTTTTAAACCTCAATTCATTCACATAGAGATTTAGACAAATCTAATTGACTAAGGTAATGGTAAATAAAAAAGAAACTGTGAGTGTCTACGGGAGTGGGAATATTGGCCCACTCCCTTAGTACAAGAAAACATAAAATAACCCCTGGTCTAGATGATACGTCCAGGGGGCCTAGATGCTAACCCTTTCGTGATGACAGGGGCCTGTAGAAAACCATCCAAGAAAATACAGAGGGCATGAGAACAAACTCACTAGTCCCCCACTATATACAACTTCTACCTTAACAAACAGGCCTTCAATGTAACCGGGAATGTGTTTCCTCGGCTAGTGATGCAAAAACTGGTCAGTGGTGAACCAGGCTGGCTTCATACAACCGGTAGAGTTAAACTGGATCTTAGGTCATGGTTTGTTCCCCACGTCCATCTCCACAACTGCCGCTAGAGTGCAGTGACGGCCTTCGAACCGCCTGCCATAGTGTACTGGCGGCCTTCCAAACTGAGAGAGTGGACTCGGTCTTCAGAACCGAGAGAATGTACTCGGCCTTCTGCAAACCAATGAAGTGGTACATCACCTCCGGGAGGAGCTGGAAAACCGCTTCTACCATGTACACCTCTAAGATAAAGATAGAGAGGTGTTATTGAGATCTTTGGATGAGGGCCGAGGTTTTCTCTTTGGGCTTGAGAGCAGGTTGACCGTAGTCGGTGGTGCTCCCAAGTTGTCCCCCAGATAGACCTCCTAATGATGAAGAGATCGAGCATGAATTCTACTGTGCACACCCTGTGTGACAATTTTGTAACCATCCCCTCCATTTAGGCAAATGGATAGCCTAATGCCATACTACACTTTACAGTGC
This sequence comes from Rubia yunnanensis, assembly GCA_037428765.1. Taxonomy (NCBI): domain Eukaryota; kingdom Viridiplantae; phylum Streptophyta; class Magnoliopsida; order Gentianales; family Rubiaceae; genus Rubia; species Rubia yunnanensis. The sequence goes on from CM075064.1 coordinate 45,166,931, forward strand.
AGTGCATGCAAATCGCGCAACCATCAATTCCAAGTAACAACTAGTAGGGGGTTAATTAATTAGCATACACAAAATGAGTTAATCCCCTACCTGACCTGTATAGCCTTGCAACCTCATGAGGAAAAGCCGTGCAGCTAGATGAAGAAAGGCTGCTGAGAACGGCATATTTTTATTTTTAAAATTTTTTTTTCATTTAAAAAAAAAACATTTCCTGAGTGGTATACCGATAGCCTTCAGTGAACTGCCGTCCATAAAGAAAAATCAGTTTTGAAACCAAGAAAGTGGGCTCGGCCCTCCAAACGGAGAAAGTGTACTCAACCTTCTGCGAAACAGATGAAGTGGTGTGTCGACTCCAAGGAGAGATGGAAAACCACTTCTACCATGTACTCCTCTAAGATAAAGATAAAGAGGTTTTATTGTCCTTCAGTAATGATCTATTGATTGGGACCGAGATTTCCCCTATGGGCCTGTGAGCAGGTTGACCATAGTCAATAGTGTTCCCAGGTTTTCCACAGGTAGACCTCCTAAAGATGAAGAGACCGGGCGTGACTCTACCGCGCACGCCTTGCATGATGGTTTTGTAACCGTCCATTCCAATTTAGGAAAATGGATAGCCTTGTGCCATATTACACTATACAATGCAGCACCGACAAATCGTGCAATCGTCAAGATCAAGTAACAAACTAGCAGCAGGTAAATTATTTTTGCTTAAGCTTATTAATTTACCCTCTACCTTGCTTTTATAGTGGTGCAACCAGATGGAGAAAGGCTGTTGTTCCACCCTCCCAAAGAATGGGAAAGTATCAAATATTCACTGAATGCTTTTATTTTCGGAAGGTAATAGCAAATTGAGATAGTGCACAACTCAAGTGATTACACTGCATGGGGATGTGCATCACTCGAGGGGGTGTTCCAGTCGAGAGATGACGATGACCCCTCATGAGCCTAGTGTTTAGCATCCATCGAGAGCTCTGATTCTCCCTTCAATGACCCATATGACATCTCCCTTCGAGACTCCTAGAGAGAGAAAGAAGGTCCCACCCATCGAGGACTAGAAAACACTAGTTCTCGAGAGGTCAGGAAAGAAAACCACCCCTCGAGAGCCTGAAAATGCAAGTCCTCGTGAGGCCAGATCACTCCTCGCGAGGCCTGGAAGCACCAGTCCTCGAGAGGCCAGAAAAGCTTCACTGTTTGAGAGCCCAAAAAATGCTAGTCCTGGAGAAGGACAGAAAACACCACCCCTCAAGGGCCAGAAAAAACTACCCCTCTGTGCCAGAAGATGCCCATCCTCGGGAGGCCAAACCATTTTGCGCGAGGGTAGAAAGCACCAATCCTCGAGAGGACAGGAAAGTCCACCCCTGGAGGGCTAGAAAATGCTAGTCCTCGAGAGACTAGACCACTCTTCGCAAGGGTAGAAAACACCATTCCTTGAGAGGCCCGAATAGATAACCCCTCGAGGGGCCAGAATAGAAAACCCCTCAAGAGTCCAGGATAGACATCTTCTTTCAATAGGCCATTGTACACAACCTGTAGAGGGTCTCCAAGTCCTATTGTTAAGAATAATAAATTACTATTTTCATCCAGAGTATACCTCCCATCGAGGGCCCGGAGTAGACAACCCCTTGAGAGACCAGAAACAAACCTATCTGTCGAGAGCCAGGGAAACATATCTATCGAGAGCCTGGAAAACATATCTGTCGAGAGCCCAGAAAATATATATGTCGAGAGCTCAGAATACATAGATGTCAAGAGCCCAAAAAACATATCCGTCGAGAGCTCAGAATACCTATCCATCGAGAGCCTAGAAAACATATTCATCGAGAGCTCAGAAAACATATCCGCCGAGAGCTCAGAAAACATATTTGCTGAGAGCCCAGAAAAAAGATATCCTATATACCGAGAGCCCGAAAAACATATACGTAGAGAGCTCAGAATACATATCCGCCGAGAGTCCAGAAGATACCATCCCTTGAGAGGCCAGAGAATACCTCTCTTAAGAGCCGAGAAAACATATCTGCCGAGGTTCTTGAAATCCATAGTACCCCATCCCTCGAGAGGCCATGATACATCACCCCTCAATAGGTTGCACATTCCTCCTCGAGAGGTCAGGGTGCACCACCCATTGAGGATCCAGAATGCAGCACCTCAGTAGTGCTTATACTTCCCCCAGGAGAAGGTACAGATCTACCAGTCATCGAGGACCCACCATCTGTCTCGACCATTGACCATTTATCATCCACCTTGAACAACTCAAAACAATATCTCATAAGGAAATAGTCTGTTAATAATCATATAAAAGTCTTTTTGAATGCGTTTGAAGGCTCTTGCTAAATTCGGTAGTTGTCCCTCTATAACGACTTTGTCCCTCTCACTCTAGATGCCAGGGCTAGAGGCCCCATCTTACTTTTTAACTTTGAGCCTCTTACATGTCTCCTGATCCATTTCTCAAAGGTAACAATAGATTCTGTGTTTCTCCTACGGCCAATCCAGGCTCGTACCCTATCCCCTATAACTCTGAAAAACTGGCATTGAAATGATAAATGTTCATAAGTCTCAACCTCCAGTTGACATAAGGAGCAAATATAGTCTGTGGGTTCCTCCTCTCCCCAATGATATTTATCCTTTGTTTGCAATCGCCCTAGAGATGCAAGCTAGGTGATAAATGAGAATCTGGGTGGTATGCATCCTCACCAAAGTGCCTTGTAGAATCTCTCCCTAGGTAGGGTATGCATATCATACAAGTGTAGATAGATAGCCCTATGTAAATAATCATGTGCCATTGTCGTGAACTTTCCTGATCCTGCCCATACTGCCAACATCTCCTTAAGTGAGTCCATGCTTCCACCAGATACCGTCCTCAGCTTATCTCTAAGCTCACGGAGATTTGTGAAGTAGAGTGAATACTTTTCAGAGATACGACCGCTCGGGGATCTGGGATGAATAAACCAAATGCTGCCGTCGTTCAAAAAGTGGGAGTGTACCCACTTCACCCACAATGATTCTTTCTTTGTGTAGATGTCCCATAATTGCTGAGCAATGATAACCATATTCTAGACCTTAAAATCCCAAATTCCAAGGCCTCCACTTGTTCTCGGCGTGCAGTGCCTTTTCCCGGAAACTTTATTGTGCTTCTTTTCTCCCTACATGGAATGCTTAAATTTATGCTCAAGTGATTCCATTACATTTCCCTGTATGATAAAGTTCTGTATCCAAAACCCAATAACACCCTAAACCACTGATTTCATTAGTTCCAATTTTCCCGCATAAGAAAGAGTACGTCCTTAGAATTTTGCTATTTCCTTGTCCACCTTCCCCCAAAACGTATCAAATTAGGAGACTTTTAGCTTGCTCAAGTCCAATGGAATGCCCAAGTATCTCATAGGAAAGGTGGCCCAAGGTATACCCGTGAAGCTTAAGTCTTCCTTTATACCAACTCCGGAGAACTGGGACTTTGCAGCATTAATTGCCAGACAAGATGTCTGTTTGGATTCATTCAGCACTGACATGAGGATGTGGACTTAGTCTTTGTCAGCTCTGGAGAACAGCATCATGTCATCAGCAAAAGCAAGGTGGGTGATCTTCTGGTTGTCACACTTGGGATGGTACGTGAAGAGGCTCAATTCTGTTTTCCTTTTCAACAGTCTTGAGAGATACTCAATGCATATGACGAAGAGTAGAGGTGATAACGGGTCCCCTTAACATACCCCTCCCTTGCCTTTGAAGAAATCACATAGTTTCCCATTTTCCGCTATGGAAAATGTTGATGTTCTAACACATTACATAATTCTGGCCATAAGTATATCAGGGAATCCGAGGCCAAATAGTATTTCCTCCAAGAATTCCCATGAAAATGTGTTAAAAGCCTTTGTGAGATTGACCATAATCATACATCTGGGTGATGACCTTACTCTACCGTAACCGCGGACCATGTCCAGGGCCAACATCACATTATCTGATAATTTCCTACCATTGACAAAGGTTGCCTGGCATGGGTCAATTAGATCTGGGAGGAAGGGCTCAATTCTATTTGCAATGATCTTTGTGATGATTTTGTACAGGACGTTACAGAAAGAGATAGGCCTAAAGTCACCTACTTTGAGATTTTCCTCTTTCTTTGGTATGAGTGCGACAGAAGTGTGATTCAGTCTCCTCAGTAGGTCCCATGAGTCCAAGAATTCCAGAACCGAATCTGTCACATCTGATCCAACAATTTCCCAGTGATTCTTGAAGAATGGAGCCGTGTATCCATTAGGGCCCGGGGCTTTATCATCTAACATGGAGAATAGAGCTGCACACACTTCATGTCTCTCAATTCCTTGACCCAACGTTGCTCTGTCTATGTCATTGAGTACACGACCTGATTAAAGTGTTTCCATATCAATGTGAACTCGTGGAAGTCCCCTGCAGTACAGAGTAAAGATTTTTCCTTTTCTCTCATTTGAGGTAACAATCCTGTCTTCGTCATCCAGGATGGCAGGGATGCCACCCCCTTTTCTGTTTGCAACTTGTCTGTGGAAATAGCTCGTCCCTTTGTCTGCCATAGTGACGAAATTTATCCTCCCCTTTTGGGAGAGGAATCTGGACTCAGCCGTGTATAAGAGAATGACATGCCACTTTAAGGTTACCAATTCCTGTATCAGCTCTGGTGAGGTATTGTGCGAGGTTAGGCTACTGAGAGTGTCCGCATACTGTTTATCTTCTCTTTTAGCCTTCTCCGAGATATGGTCAAAGTCTCTCTGTTCAAGTTCTTTGAGTGATTTTTTCAATATCTAGAGCTTGCGGCATATGGTGTACTGTTACAACCCTAAACTTGTGGTGTCTAGTAATCTTGCACCACCTGTCTGCAGCCTGGGTTGGCATTCCACATTTCATGTTGGGTGCGCTTGCAACCCATCAACACCACCATCGTAATTAGGGAAGTACAACAAGGTCCGATCATTTTCGTAGGTATGTTTCTCCCCCATGCGATTATGTCCCAGGCTTCCACCATGAATTCACCACTTTCCAATCACCTATCAATTAGGTTAAGGGGTTGTTGCCACCTTACACTAGGGCCTCTTACAGCCCTAGCTTGCTACTTTTCCACTATATCTACCTGTAACCTCTCAGAATACTTTACATAATCAGTTAAGACTAGTTCCATGGCAAGTAAGTTAGAGTAATACTAGGGTCTCCTGTGCACACACCCACACAAACGCAGCGTATTCCCTTACAAATACAAACATCCAGGTTTCCCTTCCCAAGGGGGAATCAATATTTGCTCCAACATGAACATAGACCAAAGTGTGTGGTTATATGTGATGTACTATTCATGAAATTCAAACATTCAAGAACAGGTCACAATAATATCATGAACACAAAATTAGGATAAACTATAGAATGTCAAAAAAACAAATATTAAACCACGCACCTACAAGTTATCCCCAAGCTATAGAAACTACTCCATAGATATGGAATTCAAATATAGATTTGAATTTCACATCATAGTATCAAAGCAAAAGAAAAAGGAAAGAAAAGAAAATGAGAGAGTGTTTCTCTCTTTAGAGTTTCTCTCCTAATAAAAGATGAAATCTAAAAAAAATGATCTAAACTCTACTCTTCTTGTTTAATCTAGTACACTATGGATATATTTATGTGATAAGAATTTTGGGACTATAAATAGGCCTAAAATAGGCCAAACATGGCTAAACCCTAGTTCAGCCGTGTACTTGTCGCGGATGGCGCATGCCATGCCAATGCCTTGGCACGTGGTGCTACTTCTAGCATGGGCCGTGGATCCATGCTTCTGTGGGTTGCCAGATCAGACGCGGGCCATCATTTGGAAGACGTGTCTTGGAATCGTGACTGTGCACAACGCGGCCTATGGCGCAGACTGTGGTCTGGAAGGCTGAATCGCTCAAAAACTTGGGACGGGCCATGTCATTCTCCACATCCCACTAGCTGTTCTCGATATCTTGGAATTGGAATGGCGTGGGCCATCGTAAATGGGATGGTCCGCTCCCATACTTAGCCTATTTTTGGCGAGGTTTTGAACTCGAGCACGCGCACCCCGTCTCATTTGGCGCAGTCCACACCATAGCCTCGTGCTGAACACTGTTGGCATGGGCCAACTATTTTACCACAGGCCGTTGGTGCCAACCATGCACGGCCCGTGCCAAACCATGGTACCTTGGCCGACTGAACTTCTTTCCTTCACTACAAGTGAACCGTTGGTCCGATGTGAGAGTTTTATTAGTCAATTTTATAGCGCTCAAGAAGACAAATCCAATTAAATCAGTTGTGAAGGATAATTATTATCTGTTCAATCTCAGACTATGGTGTAACTCATCAGACCACGATTCCTCATTTCTTGGTTGGCCGCTTTGATCTTCATTGCCGCCTATCTTTGACTCCAATATCCTTCTACCACTCATTGATGTTCGTAGCCTTCGTATACTACCATTCTAGAGGTGAATGGACTTCAATCTCTTCTTCCGTCCTTGAGAATGACCTTCAATATCTTCTACCGCCCTTACAAATGACCTTCACATAGAATGTAACAAAATAGTACCCACGGGCAACCTACTAAAGATGATCACATGGAAGATCCAGGATTTTGTGGATACAAGATGTCCGTTAGTACTAATTAAGTCCACAAAGCACGAAATTTAGATAAGAAAACCAAACATGACCTTCTAAACCCTTGGTTACGTAAATTCAACTAATACTAGCGATCTGCCAAACAAAGAAGCTTAAAACTATGTCGAATGTAATGGTTAACGCACAAAAAATGAAGCTCATCAGACTCCCCACACTTAACCCTTTACCCATCCTTGAATAATTCAAGATAAGAAAAGAATGAAGCGATGTAGTGTGCAAGTATAAGTTAACGGAAGCAGCCAACTTATTCCTAGATTACCCCGTTTTCCCCAAAAAGAGTAACAATTTCACAACCCTCACACTCCCTGAAGAATATAAGCAATCTAACCTCCCAAAAGTAAAATGTGGGAAAAGGTAAGCCAAAAAGATAAGTGTTAAGCTAGCTTACTTTTCCCCAAAATGATCCCCAAAGCAATCATATAGTCATCTCCCAAAAACAATCCACCAAGAAAATCCAAAAGCCGTCGACTTGGTTTTAACATAGGGATAATTTGTGATTCTCAACCTAGTCACAACAAAGGAGTCAAGTGTATTGTCAACTCAGGAGCCCTTTAGGGTTTTCTCAATTCCTCTCATTGTGCCTAGGAGCTCTTTTGGTTTTTCATCCTAGCTTTAACACACAAAGAGGTTTCACTCTAACCTTTTTCCACACGGCCTCTCATTTTTGCCTAGGCTCGTAATTCTAGCCGGGCCAAGCCCCTCATTTTTACCTAGGTCTTTCGACCTATCCTGGTTTTTCCAAATGTTACCCAAGTCGCCCTTTTGAGCAACTAGTCCGAATTTTAAAGAAAATATTTTTTTATTTTTCTAAATTTTCTTTTTTTGGTGTGGTAAAAAATTCCCCCAAAGTGGGCTTCATACTACAAATTATAAGATCAATCACAAAAATACACCACCAATATCCTAAAATAATCTACCCCATGCTAACTAGAAACCCCTAGCATAGCATATCATTCCACCAAATATCCATCCAAAATCATCCCTCAATAATCAAAAACCAAAATCATCAACTAGCAAGAAAAACTACCAACAAAAGTATAACATGCACCGAGGAAATCCAAGAAGGAAATTACCTAAGTGCTCACTACTCCCTTCCTCACACTTGCCAATGTATATTCCCTAATGCAAGGAAAATCATGTCTAAACATAAGTGAGGTTGGGAGAAATAGTGACATTTACTCTTGTGGCCCCGAAGGGCCTTCCTTCTCGTCATGACTAGTTTTTCTCCTCTCAATGTACCCTATTGCTTGAAGGGTGGGTTCGATGCAATCCAACCTCTAACTAAGCTCCTCCACTTGCATCCTCACTCCCCCTATCGCTTGGACTACCTCTTGAAACACTAGGGTAGAGCTCGAAAGCTAATCCTTAAGTGTATAGAAGCAGTGAATGATGGCCGTGAATAAGTGAGAGCAACTATGACGTGCTCTCGAAGATGTCTCACCTTCAGCCTCCTTAATGTCTATCTCCGGGGTGCCTAAGACTCTATAGAACTCTCTCTCAAAGCATTGGTCTATCTCAATAAATAGGTTATCCAAACATGTTTCATGGTTAATGGCGGTGTGCTCTAGTTGTGGAAGTACCATGAAACTACAAGTGCTCTCATGTGTCCATTATATGCGCATATTTTAGAAATTTTTGGGATCACTTTTGTGATATTTGTTATCAAGAGCTTGTGCTTGACCATGAAATTCTCTTAGGAGAGGTAAGAGCGACTTTACGCTCTTTTACCTTTTTCTACGTGGATTTTGTGTGATAAAGGAAGAACATAGAGACTTGTAGATTGGAGACCATTGAAGATCAACTTTTGAAGACTTTGAAGATATGAAGAGTAGATTTGAAGATTGAAGACAAAAAAGAATCGATGATTTGAAGGCAAGGCGACACAAGGGTAAAAATAGGCAGCCCACCCGGGTGAGGCCATTTCCTCCCGGGTGGGCCCATTCCCGCCCTAGTGGGAGCCTGCTACACTTTTGGTGTTTTCTTTTCTTTTCCTTCATCTTGTACTGTAAAATAATTTTTTGGCCACCCACTTCATATCCTTATCCTCTTGGCCGAATTTCCTCCTCAAAGAACCCTAGTTCTCCATTTTCTTTCATCTTCTTTCTCTTTGTTTGTGTATGAATTCATCTATGAAGATTAGTATGATTTGTATTAGCTAAATCTACTTCTTGGGAGAAATTGACCAAGGCTTCTAAGCCCATGTCTTAAGAACAATTTGTAACCTATTTGATAATCTTACTATTATGCATTCATGGAGCATTGAATTTGTTTGTTAATGTCATTAATGTTCTTGAAAGCTTGAGTATATGAAGTACTTGTATGATATGCTTTTTAGGGTTTGTGGAAATGGGTTGATTTCCCCTTTTCTTGATAGGAATCCAAGAGTATGATTTAGAGCTTTTGATTGTGTTGATGGATTGATAATTGCTAGATGAATATAATAATGTTGAACTTTTTGTCATGTTTGTTTCTTGTAGAAAATGAGAGAAGTCTATGAATGTCGATATTTCTTGACTAATCTTGTGTAAATGCATGAATTTATTAAACTCTTAGACACGTTGTATTGTTTATAAGGTTGCCAAGCCTTGTTGATTCTTCGTGCTCAATGCCATCAGTGGGATACTTGGTTGTGTTACGACTAAGGGAGTCATTGGCGAGGTTTGACAAGAGATGTCAAATTCAGTCTTGCAAACTACTATCTAAGAAGGATAGAAGTTTAGTCCTCACAACAAGTAGTGAAAGTAGCAAATAGGTTGCATGTTGAATGATGGATAAGAAGCTTGGAAGTGGAAGTCAGTTGCGCCCAAGGTTCCGTTAATTGTTGGCTTAATCACCCTTTAGTTGTTGTTGCATGATTAACATAGTTCTCTCTCTTTGCTAATTGTTGTATTTCAATTTGATAATTTATGATAAAAAAAACCAACCAAACCCCCTTTTGACATGCTTTTAAATGTATCTATATATGTATATGCCTAGTATGTTTTCTCCTATATATGTTTAAACACTTGAAAAGATCCCTCTTCTCGTGGACGACCCCAACATGCCATTATCTACTCAATTGTAGATAGGAAGCAATAGTGTTTATAAATATTAACTTTTAGAGGTACGGTAATGACCTCCCAAATTTTGGCACCACTGCTGGGGAAGAGGCATTTAGTTTTAAGTGTTTGGGCATATTATGTGTGATTATGTGCTAGTTGTAATTATTTGTTAGTTTCCTTTTGTTTTGATTTCTTAGTTGACTTTTCATTTTTTCTTGGCTTGGGGATGTATTGTTCGAGTTCTCGGTGTATGGTTTGTATACGATCCTCTTCACAAGAACCCCTACACTACGACCCCGAGTTAGAGTTGAATTTGAGACGGGCTAGGAGGCTTTCTTTGGAAAGTGGGAGTAACACCCCTCCTTGTGACCATTTTTTTGATACCTCTACTTTTATAGAGCATCAACGTGAGCATGAAGATGAGCATCCGGGAGGAAAGCTTCAACATTCTCCTCTCCAAGGGAGAGATCCTCTACTCCACGGAAGGGAGATTCATTTATGTTAAGCATTGTTAAGAGACATTATGGCGCCCAACCTTGATCAACAACCGATGTGCATTGAGTATCCCTTGGTTGGACCAAATGGGCACTTCGAGCTAAAGACCGGGTTTATTAACATGCTACCCACTTCCTTGGCAGGCAAGGGGAGAATGCCAACAAACACCTCACCGAGTTTCACTTTTTATTGGTGGTACGGTTCCTCATAGAGTAGATGGGGATATTAATAAGTTGAAGGCATTCGTGTTCACACTAAGGGATGGTGCAAGAGATTGGATCCACTACCTACCACCCAAGAGCATCAAGAGTTGGCTTGAGATGAAGACAAAGTTTCTATCCAAATACTTCTTGGCCTTGAAATCCGCCGCCTTGAAGGATATAGGTAACATCTTCCAATGGCACGAAGAATCTCTCTTCAACTATTAGGAGAGGTTCAAGAAGCTTCTCACAAGCTGTCCTTACCATGGTTATTCGGAGGGGGATTTGGTCTATTACTTCTACAATGATCTTCTTGATGAGGATCAAAGGTTGGTGAGGAGTTCTTGTGGTGCCACCCTTGGGAAAAATACATCATCCGAGGCTATGTAATTGTATGAGGAACTAGCGGAAGAATAAAGGAACTTTAGCTTATGGCTGAATTTGAGAAGGAGAAATCCAATGCCCGTAAGTGACTCTTCCAATCGTGGAATGCTCGATGACTAAGTATCGGCCCTCACATATATGGTGAAGTTGTTGATGACAAAGCTCAAAAATGCACCACATGTTAAATCATGTGAAATTTGTTACTTGGCACATCCTACAGACACTTGCCCTATATTGCAAGAGGACTATGTTGAGAAGGTGAGTGCCATAGGGTATCAAGGAAATCAAGGCTACCAAGGAAACCAAGGATATCAAGGTGGGCAAGGCTACCAAGGTCATTAAGGGTACCAAAATCGGACATAAAATTTGATTAATCGTGATAACCCGAACCTCCGGTATGGAAACCCCCAAGGAAGCCAAAACCCTCAACCGTATCGGCCCCCTCAACAACAATTTAGGACACCTCAACAACAATTTCAAAGGCTCCAAGACAAACCCCGAGACCAAGGGGAGAGCTAGAGGTTAACAAAAGATGAGGTGATGCAAGCCATTCACCGGTTAGGCATGTACATGGAGAAAAGCAAAAAATTCCAAGATGAAGGCAAGGCAAGCACCAAGACTTGGAAACTCAAGTGAGCCAAATAGCTCAAGTGGTGAATTGGATGGAGGCCCAGGAAAAGGGTAAACTACCCTCCCAACCGGAGATCAACCCTTGACAAAATTCTAGTGCTATCGCTTTGAGAAGTGGTAGAGAGGTTGGTACTTCTCTGGGTAATGAAATTGTTGAAGAGGAGCCTACGAGGGTTAAGGTGTTTTAAAAAGAGGTTGAGAAATAAGAAGACCATGAGAAGAAGGCCAATGAGTTGGCCTAAAAGAGCAAGGAAGAAGAAATCGAGGTGGAGACATTTGTGCCAAAATGGTGGATATTTCTCCATATGTACCGGAACCTCCATTTCCGTAAGCTTTGAAAGATAAAAGGAGGAAGGAGGTAAACAAGGACATCCATGAAGTCTTTCGTAGATGTGAGGTAAATATCCCACTCTTGAATGCAATTGAACAAATTCCTAGATATGCAAAAATTTTCAAGGAATTATGTGTTGTGTATAGAAAATAAAGGGCAAACAAGAAGTTGAAAAATGGAAAAAGTGAGCATGTTTCCACCTTGTGTCAAAAAGAGCTACCCCCTAAGTGTAGCGATCCCGGCATATTCACAACCCCTTATATAATAGGAAATAAACATTTTGAGAAAGCCATGCTTGATCTAGGTGCATCGATAAATGTAATTCCTTACTCTTTGTATGAAAACCTCAACTTGGGTACATTGTACAAAACCGGGGTAGTAATCCAATTGGCCGATTTTTCTAGTGCATACCCTAAAGGTATTGTCGAGGACGTGTTGGTTAAGGTGGATTCCTTAGTCTTCCTCGCAGATTTTTATGTCCTTGACATAGAGCATGGTAAACACGTGGCCCCAATTTTGTTGGGGAGGCCATTTTTGAAAACCTCTAGGACAATGATTGATGTGCATAAGGGTACCCTCACCATGGAATTTGATGGAATAAGATTCCGGGAGAAAGGCTCCAACGATAACTTTAGTCTTCTCTTCTAAGAATTGGAATTTCTCAAGTTAGTTACGCTTACATGTATTTGTGTCCCCTTCATTCCATTTATAGCCTGCTCCACAAGTAGCTCCACTTTTCTTGGATTTTCAATCATGTGCTTGATCATGGCTCTGAGAAGGATGGTTTGTGGTCGGCGCATTTATCATGATCTCCACTTTTCACGGTTCATGAGTTGCTTCTGTATTTGCTTGCACCGCAGGCTAGTCTTGGGCCTATTTGCAGTTTTGGGCCTGTGGCCTAGCCTTTAGGCTAGGTATACACCATAAACCCCCCACCCTGATCCATGAAGATTAAAAGACACTGAGTAATGGCATTTCTTGTGGTTTAAATGCGAACATATGTTGTTCGTCAACAGAGTGTTCATTATTTAATACTACCTTTGCGGCCATTGTGAAGTGACATTAGCTTTTTGGCTATATCTCTATCGTCAATCCCTCTTCCAATTTGAAAATTTTAATTTTAAATTCCTCATGATAAGAATATTTTTGTGAGGATTTTTTTTCTAAAGTCCTATATTCGATCCTCATTTTTTTCTATTCCATTCCGTATTTTTCTGATGTTTAATCTTGCTTTACTTATTAAATGAGGAATTTGAAATGAATATTTTAATCTTGCCCTCATATAGTGCATTGTCTTTTCATATACCGCCGCCATTTTGATATAAGCAAAAGGTAATTTTCTTTTTGTGTTAGATTATGATCTTTGCATTTGTTAAACTGATTGTTTTCCTCGTTCTTGCTGTTTTTTATATTAAAGTATCCTATCCTATCCTATCTCATTTTCATTTCTGTTTGTCTCCTCTATTACCCAATCTTTCATCTTCTCTGATAATCCTTAGGTTTTCTGCGTATCATTGTCCCTCATCCTCTTTAAGAGTAAGTTTTGTCCTTAACTTAATCTCCAATTTCTTTGCTGCATGTTCCGGACTTGATAAGTTGAACTTCTTTCATTTCTGGTAATTTTATTACTTTTTGTGTTTCTTACTATTTTATGGTCATCTTCTCCGGCGCATTTTATGTTGACCTTTGCTCTGAAAAACTTGCATCCGCGGTGTTTAACCCAAATTAAGGTTGTTATTTCCATCTATAGGATCCTTGTTTATCCACATGTCTTCCTCTAATCGCATCGTGGATCCCATAGAAGATGCTCACTCAGATGGGGTTTTCGGTTATGTCACTGGATCCTCTACCATACGCAATATGCTGTCCGATTTGTATTTAGATGACTTGAACAGATATTTCCCATTTTAAGCTCCTTTTAAGCTTCGCGCTCCTGCAAATTCTAAATGTGTTTGCACTCCCCCGCCTAGCTATATATCATGTTATTTAGCCTATTTGAACTTTGGCCTTTATTTCCCCCCCTCCCCCTCCCCCTCCCCCTCCCTTAACATGTGGTTGATCATCTTCTATCTTACAAGGTTGCATTGTCCCAATATCACCCCAAGGGTATCATTATCATAATGGGGTTTCTTCAGATGTGTGAGAAAGCAGCTATTCCTTTCCCTCTTGAGTTGTTTTGCAACATTTATCATCTTTGAAATGTTTAAAACATACAAGATGAATTTACCTTTTATCATGTGATTATTGGGGCTGAGCTTGTGAGCGGTTTCCCTAGTGATGTTGATATGTGGCGTACAAAATATTTTTTTATAAAATTAAATCAAAATCCCCAAGTTGTTGTGCTTTCTTGGAACTACAAGTTTACCAAGTCTAAGCTTCCTGGTTTGAATGTCCGTTTTACTGCTGAGATGGAGATCATGGCTATACTTCGAGCTCATACCCAACATCTTTGCCATGCTGACTCTGATGTTGAAGGTGTTTTGTTCGTTGTTGCTTTGATGTGTTTGATCTGTATTCTCTCTTATATTAGTGAACGTTTATTTTTTTGTGCGTTCATTTGATCTATAATGTTCATTTTATTTCAGACATGGATCTAGCTGGAGTTGACATTGACAAATCACTTTTTGATGGTAATAACGAGGAGGTGGCTGAGACTTTTGTTCAGCCTGATAGCGGTGTTGGAAACAACACCACCCGATAGGGTGTTAACAAAACGAGCATTGGTAATAAGGGTAAGTCTTCTAAGGGTTGGGATACAGGTGGTCATTGCTCTATTGATGGGCAGAAGGAGAAGAAGCACAAGAGGGATAAGAGTGAAGGTCCTTCAGGACATTCACTCCCTCCCTTGAAAAGGGGGCATGGTAACCAACCTCGCACACAGACTCTGGGTTGAACTGAGATTCCTCTAGCGGAGGGGATGATATTTGTTATTCTCTCCAACCTCTTTCTGCCTGATACACTAGCTACGGTAATTTTAGTGAATTTTAGTAAAATACACTGGCTGAGTATTAGTGACTTTTGCTATACTATGATACTTTGTATGTAAAATGTTGATTAACTTTGTCCCGTGTGTTATTGTTTTTTAAGGTCAGTGAAAGCCTTCAAATTGCTCATGAGTGGCTTTCTAACTTTTCCCCTGTTAATGAGTCGCTCATGGAGAAGTATAAATTACAGGAAACAGAATGTGCAACTCTAGAAACTTCCCTTAAAGCCGCTCAAGAGCGTGCCAGAGTCGCGGAGGTGGAAGTGACTTAGCTTGATTCTGAGTTGGAGGAGATGCGCACCAGTGGACCTGTTTCTCCAAAATATTCTCAAATTCTGGTAGATCAGCTTTGCAAGACTAACTCTTTCTATAAACTATTTGAGGATGTTTACAGCCATGCTCGCACCATTGGGTACTGCCACGCTATAAAGGATCAATGCGAGTGGAATCCAACTTGTATGCTGAAGAGTCTGCCTTCATTGAAGAAGTGTACCAAGACCTTGGAGAAGTACAAGGAAAAATCAACAAAGCTTTTGTAGAAAAGATTGCTGATGGAAGACATCCCTATACTTTGCTCTCGCGTCTTGCCAGCCTTGCATGTCCTCCTTCTGTGGTTGAGCTTAAGGGTTGCGAGGTGGATTATTTGGAAGATCTTCCATTTAAATCTTGCATTGTTACTACAACTCCTAATCCTAATGCGAATGTGGCCACTAAGGTTAATGCGTGCATTGAAGCCCCCACCCAGCAGCCAAGCAAGGAAACTCCCGCTCAGCAATCAAGCCAGGAAGCGGCTGCGGTCATTGTTCAGCCTTCGCCTATCTCCACCTTTGATGTCAGCTAATTTCTAGTGTGCTGGACTTTTTTAGATTTTTAATTGTAATTTGAGAAAATATTGTGGTGTACGTTTGTACTATTTGCGTGATAGTGATTACCATTGCTGCTCCATCATTCATCTTCTGCAACCTCTCATCGTATCTATTTATATGCAAGGTTTCAATATTTTGATTGATCATAAGTTTTTGAAACATCTTGACTTTCTTAGATATAGTGATCATTTTTTTGATTGTTGTGGATTTCCTTCCTTTGATTTTGAATGCCCTATTAGATTGATTCATGCTTCTCAGTCCTTCACTAAAGAATATGAAGAGATTGTTTCTTCTGATCGCATTTGTCATGTGGAGTCGCCTCCGTTATGCCTTGGGTGGTAACTTCCTATTCACAATGCATCTTCATATGCATGAACAAAGTGTCCTTACACTTAGTTTGTTTATGATGGTTACAATTTTGAATCACTTGGCAAAGATATTTTTGTGGGCTGATTGATCTTGAATATGCTGGTGTGTAGATGTGATCCCTTAATCTCCTTGCTCATATCCAGGGGTGGGCATTTTCTCTAGGTATTCATCTGAAACCCATGCTCATAAATATTAATGATATTGGAGCAAAATGGGGCAAGGATGTAAAACACACCCAGGATGTTGTGCGCGATTTACGTAGGATTTGCAACTATCAGAATGGTCTTATCCAGCGTCAACCATTGGCCATGGTGAAAATGCTCTGGCAAAAGGAAGATGCTAGAAATTATGCTGCTAGGAAGACTTGCGAGGCCCATCAGAAGATGTTGATCATCGATAAACAATGTGCTTGTATTGATGATTTGTTTGACAAGTTAAAGAAAAAGCAAGATGAGTGTGATCACTTAAGTTCTTCTGCACTCGGTTGGCAAAGTAATTTTGACAAGCAGTTTTCTATAAACACACAAATGCAAAGTGAAAATGAGCAGCTTCACACTGAGGGCGATTAGCTTGATTTGTTAATGCACTAACTCTAGCAAACTTGTGTTGAGTAAAGAGACGGACTTCAGGCTCTCCCTCTTCATCTCGCAAAGCTACTAGCCACGAAGATATCATTTTTGGAACCAGCGTGCAGAGGATTAACTTGTCCGAGGCTGTCCGATCACACATTTACAGCCTAGAAGACGAAGTTCAGAATTTAAGGGCTAAAATCAAGCAGTATGAGGAAACTGTTAATGTGATGAGTATGCAGCTAGACCGCGAGGAGTTCGGCCCTATAACCGACTTTAAGGTGTATTATGCTAGGTATCTTGGTCATATGGAGCGATGGGATCTAATATGCCATCCTTCTTATTTACACATGAAATGACAATATGACCATATGGTTAGCGAGGAACGTGAGGCTGAAGAAAATTGGCATAAGGTTGAGCACCTCCATCGCAAAGCTGAGCACAGTTGTTGCTGTGTTGGTTTTTCTTCTTCTGGTTCATCACGAGCATCTAGGCATAGATAATATGTGATGATTTTTTCTTCTGAACAATGATGTTTTTCTTGTTGCGGTTCTTTGTTTTTTTGGTTTTCCTTTTTCTGTCTTCATACTTTTGAATACTCTTAACTGTGTGGTTCTCTTTTATTTGTAGGATCTCTTTCTCATTTATCTATTGTTTTTTTAGTATTGAAACTTTATTCATCACAAAGCCACAAGATCCATAGCTTACTTTAGTCGTTGCTTTGTAGGCATACCTTCCATGTAGCAATATCTATTGCTTGCTTTATTGTGTGAAGTCGCAAGATCTATTGCTTGCTTTTGTTGCTATATTTGAGACAGGCATTCCCAGTAGCAAGATCTATAGCTTGCTTTTTATTAAAATTGCAAAGCCGCAAGATCTATTGCTTGCTTTTGTGACTGTATTTGAGAAAGATTTTCCTGGCAGCAAGATCTATAGCTTACTTTTTGTTGAGATTGCAAAGCCACAAGATATATTGCTTGCTTTTATCACTTTGTTGTGCAGATCTATTAGCTTGTGAATGTATGATTTGCAAAATTACAAGATCTAAAGCTTGCAAACATCAGTGGTTGTGCGAGATCTATGGCTTGTTGTTCACAACCTTATGCTCGACTTTTGGCACTGGTCGTGATATGCTACTAAGGTATTATCATCTAAGATTTGTAAGTAGAGAACTAAAAATGTAACTGCAGCCTAGAAAGATGATTTTTTTAATATTCACTGCGATAATGTCACATTGGGAACAATGGAATGAATACAACCTATGATAATCTAATTGTTTCTATACATGTAGATGCTTCCTATCTTCTTCCTCAAATCTAGACATAAAGCTTTCTCAGATTGATCAAATTCCATGTGTTGGGAACACTGGTGCCTTCCAACCTTTCCAATTTGTAGTTGTTGGACTTGTGAGCCTTCGTGGCCTTGTAAGGTCCTTCCCACTTTGGCATAGCATTCCTCGTTCTTTTGCTAGGCTAGCCTTGTTCTTTCTTAACACCAGATCACCAATCTAAAATCATGTTTCCTTCACCCTCTGATTGTAAGCTCTAGCCATCCTTTCCTTATACTTAGCTTCTATATTCGTTTTCAAATCTCTTTTCACTTCCAGTTCATCCAAGTAAAACTTTATCACTCAGAATTGTCCTTCTCCATGTGACTGCATACTAGAGGGCTTGAATTGCCAATCTCTACCGGTATCACTGCCTCATGGCCGTAGGCCAAACTATATGGTGTCTTCACCGTTGGTTCTTGAGCGGTTGTTCTATATGACCTTAGGGTGTTGGGTATCTCTTCCTCCAAACCCACTTCACTTTCCTTCAAGTTGCCTCTGAATTCCTTGAATGACAGTCATGTTCATTACTTCCACTTACCTATTAGCTTGAGGGTGCACCACACAGGTGAAATTTTTATGGATTCCAAGCTTTGAACACTAATCAGTGAACGTACTACTTGTGAACTGTGTACCATTGTCCGTGAGGATGGTATATGGAATCCCAAAGTGACACACTATGTTTTTCTAGACGAATTTTCTAGTTACTTCAGCTGTTACTTGTCCCAATGGTTTTTCCTCCACCCACTTTGTGAAATAATCAATTGCCACAATTAGGAATATGGCATTGGATTCACTTTTTCGGAATGGCCCCACTAGGTCAATCCCCCCTTTATCAAATGGCCAATCTCAAAATATCCATTGCAAAGAATCTTGTGGCTTATGCGACAGAGAAGTATTGATCTTGCAACTTCTACATTTAAGCACAAAGTTGTGTGAATCATGAAACATAGTCGGCCAGTAGTACTCTACTCAGATGATCTTTCTTTCCACCGTTCTAGCTCCTTGATGTGTTCCACACAGTCGTTCATGGACTAACCTAAGGATTTGTTTTACATGTACTGGTCCTATGCACTTTAACCTTGGAAATAGAAAGCTCTTTATGTACAAAGTTCCATCTTCGTAAGTGTAGTTCTTAGAGCATAGCTCCAGCTTTCTGGCTTACACATTATCTTCTTGCAATATTCCCTTTGTGAAGTACTCTATTAGTGGCGTCATCCAATTTACACCCATCATTTGGACTGTTGACACAGTAGTTGATACTGTGTTTTTTATTAGAACGATGATATATCCATTTTATGTGCATAATTTAGTACTTTTTGGGGTCACTTTTGTGCTATTTTATTATCAAGAGCTTGTGTTTTACCTTGAAATTATCTTAGGAGAGGTAAGATCAAATTTAAGCTCTTTTACCTCTTCTAAGTGGATTTTGCATGACAAAGGAAGAACATGAAGGCTTGAAGACCGGAGGCAATTAAAAGATCACTTTTCTAAGACTTTGAAAACGTGCTTCAAAGACACGAAGAATTGAAGACTGGAGGCCATCGAAGACTATTTTTGAAGACTTTGAAGATTTTCTTCAAAGAATTGAAGACTTGGAAAATGAGAGGAACCATTGTGAAGATAAGTGTTTACCACAAGAAGAAGAAAAGAAAACAAGGTTAAATTCTGGTACCCATCGCGAGTCGCGACCAACGGGTGGCCAGAACCTAACCTTATCTTTTTTGTACTATAAATAGCACTCTCTTTCCTCTCATTCACATCTCTTCTTTCCTGCATTTTTGGTACTATTTCTAACCCTAGTTTCTACCATTTTTCATCCTTAAATTCTCTAGTATTATGTCTGGCATGTTAGTATTAATTAGTATGAACTCTTGTAGCTAAATCTAGTTCTTCGGAGTAATTGATTGAAACTTCCAAACTTATGTAGTAAGATTCTATATTTGCTCATTTATGAACATTTATTGGAGAACATTTATTATGTCATTAGTGTTGTGTTTAACCTCATTGATACCATGGGTTGTTTGAGTATATGAAATGTTTGTATGATTGAAATGTTAGAGTGTTAGGAAAGTTGAAGCATTAGGGCTTAAAAGTATAAACTTTGAGAGGTACGGAGACGACCTCCCAAACGACTTCTACTACCACGTCTCCATGTTCGCTCAAAGATTCAAATTCAGTTGTCGCTAGCTTACTTAGTTCATCTGCTGTTGTATTTTCAATTCTTGGTACGTGCTGAATTTTGAAGTGCTTGAGCTGGGCTATGATTTGCTAAATCTTCCTTAAATACTTTACCAGTTGTTCTTCTCAAACTTCGTAATCTCCTCGCACCTGTTGGACTACAATTAAGGAATCACGGGATACCCGAATGCTTTTTCACTTTCATTCTGACCAGTAAGTTCCAACCACATATCAAAGCTTCATATTCTTCTTTGTTGTTGGTGAGCAGAAACTTGAAGCAAAGTTAGTATCTGTGTTCACCTCCTTTTGGATTTACCAACACTATTCATACCCCCACAACCTTCCCTGATGGACCCACCTTCAATAAAAAATATCCATGCAATTTCTTCCCACTTTGATTTTCCTTTGTTAATTCTTAGATTCTATTGCATCTTTGTTGTATGTGCATCTTCGCTTGTCATTTCTGCAATGAAATCTGCTAATGCCTGAGCTTTGATCGTTGTTCTCGGTTGAAATTGGATTTAAAATTAGCCTAGCTCCAGAGCCCACTTTGTTAGTCTACATAAAGATTAAGGCTTGTTAAGAATGTTATTGATTGGGAAGCCCATGTAGGCCAGTATACAGTGACTGTGGAAATACATCCGCAACCTTCGTGCCGAGTATATTAAAGGCAAGGTTAGCTTTTCAACATGCATGTACACCTTATCTAAATTTTGCAATATTTTGGTGATATAATAGCCTAGAACCTATTTCTGTCCTTCTAGGCAAACCAAAACTGAGTTGACATCATTCTGCGAGATTACCAAGTATGAGTATAATGTTTCTCCAGGGGTTGGTTACTTTAATGTTGGTAACACTTGAAGATGCTCCTTCAAAACATCATATGATCTCTAACAATATTTTCTCCAACCAAACTTTTTGTCTTTTCTTAAGACTTCAAAGAGTGGGAAGTGTTTCTCCGCCGCTTTTGAGATAAAACGGCTAAGTGCTGCTAGCGATCCCATTTGGATTTTCACCTCTTTAACTGTTCTTGGTTGGGGAAGATTTACTATAGCTTGTATTTTCTCTAGGTTGGCTTCGATACCTTTTGAGGATATCTTGTATCCTAAGACTTTCATGTGCGTACTCCAATTACACATTTCTTAGAGTTAAGCTTCATCCCTATGGCGTGTAATGTGTCTAAAGTGTGTTTTAAATCTGCAGCGGAGCTACCCACTTTCCTGCTCTTGATAACTATGTCATCAACATATTCCTCAACATTTGGTCCTATGTGATCGTGAAATGCATAATCGACTACTCTCTGGTCATTGCCCTAACATTTTTTTAACCCAAATAGCATCTTTACATAACAAAACATCCCAAAGCTTATTATAAAGGCCATTTTCTCTGTATCTTCCAGCTTCATCAATTTTTGGTGGTATCCCTTGTAAGCATATAAAAATGCCAGGGATTTATATCCTGAAATTGCTTCATCTTGTTGATCAATTTTTGGCAAAGGGTAGCAGTTCTTTGGGCATGCTTTATTCAAATCCGTGAAGTCAATGCACATTCTCCAACCCACATCTGATTTCTTCACCATGACTGTTTTTGCTAGCCACTTTGGGTATACCACCTCTTTCAGTATACCGGCCTGAAGTAGTGTTGTAACTTCCTCTTCAGTTGCTTTTTGTTGATGCTATCAAAGAAATGTTTCTTTTGTTTAACGGGTTTGATTAAGTTGATGATATTCAAGGAAATAGTAGCAATGTGCTGGATGCTCCACGCAAATGTGTCTTTGTTGCTTCGTAGGATTTCTACAACCTTCATCTTCTCCTTGTCTGGAAGGTGTTTTCCTATCTTCACGCACTTCAAATTATCTTTGCTATCCAGACTAACCAGCTCTGTTTCTTCTCCCAAGTCTACTGTAAATTCTGCCCGCTCTAGTAAACCACCGCCTGAGATTGTGCTAACCATTTTTGCCTTTTCTTTAAACTTGCCATCCTTCATTGCTATGATTATACGTTGCCTGCCCGTTTGTTGGTTTCCTCTTATTAACACGATACTAGCTGGAGTTGGGAATTTCATTACCAGGTCGTAAGGGGACCATATTTATTTAGTTCTATTTATCCATGGCCTTTCAATGATGACATTAAACGTACTTGGGGCATCAATGACCCTGAAGTCACACATGATGGTGCAATTTCTCCCAATTTCTCCAATAGTGACAGGCAACTGTATATTCCTTGGAGGTGATTCTGCTCGTCCAATGAATCCTACCAGCGAGGACATGGGCTTTTTTTAGATCAGCTATCTTGAAACCCAGCCTGTCAAAGAAGTCTACGAATAGTATCCCGACTGCACTTCGATCATCTACGAACACTCTATGAATGGTTACATTCCTAAATTTTGTTATTATGACAATGGAATCGTTTTGGGGCAAAGCATTAGGTACTGCATCTTCCTCACTAAAGGTGATCGTCTCATTTGAATAAAGCCTTTTATTAATTGGCTCTTGTGGGGGGAGATTATCTTGCTTTGTCCTTCCAAATATTGTTGGACAATGACTCTGTGGATCTTTGTATGGATAAGATAACTTTCTCTGGTACTTCATTGCTCACATCATCATTGTAATCCATCGCAACAGTCATTTTTTTTATCCATTGTGTTGTACCTTGGTTTCTTGGAGATGGGTTTGATGTTTTGCCAGTGTTCCCATACTGGCTTTCTCCTTCTTTCCTATATTTTCTTAAGTAGTCAATCCTCAAGTTTTCTTCAATTTTTCTTCTCAGGTCTCTGCAAAACTCAATGTCATAACCATGGTCCTCGTGGATGGCACAATATTACTCCCTGGATCTCTTTTCTGGTGGTGCTAGCATAGGTGCCGGTTCCCGAAATAGATCCTTGTTTCCTTGTCATATCTCCCTCCTTGATCTAGTCAAAGGCGTATCTTGGAATGACATGCCTTGTGAACCTGATTCTCCCCATTCGAAAGTGATGTTTCCTTAGCCTTTCTTCTTAAAACCCTTCTGCAAATCCTCCATCGCTTGCTTCTCACTTCGCTCCCTTTTTATATTATGGTTGTTCACCTCTTCTATTTGCACATACTATTCAATCATTTTTTCTAGCTCTCTCTGGTTCTTGTGCATGTTCTTTGTTAGTTCTTTGTAGAACTCCCCTGATTGTATGCCTCATGTTAATGCTCCCAATGACGATTGGAATGACAAGTTACGAACCTGCAAATGTTTCTCCATGAACCTACTATGATACTCTGCCTAACTTTCTTAACTTCGTTGGGCTATATTACTAAGGTCTGCAATCATTTTTGTGAATCTTTACTTGTGATAGAAGCGACCCAGGAATAAATCCAACAACTTTGCCCACGATTTAATGTTTCCACTTGGGAGATCCTCAGACCAGGTGATCGTTGTTCCAGAAAAGAAGATGGGGATTTCCTTGCACACTAATTTGATATTCGCATCCCAATACCTTATGCTTTTTCTGTATGAATGTAAGAACTCTTTAAGGTCTGTGGTGTCATCGTAGATTTTAACATGTAAATGAATTTTGAGTTCTTTGGCATTTTAATATCCCAGAGATGTGGTGCTAGGGGTGATTTTTCTGCATCATCATCTGCAACGATGTCCCGTAGCCCCTCTTTGTACTTGAGATTTTCACATTCCTGACTTATCCTTTTTTCTACTCTTGAATTGTTTAGTTTGAGCATTGTTAGGAACAGCTTGTACAAATTTCCCTTTAGCTTCCAAAAATGTTGTGTACGCCCTTCTTTCTTTCTCTTGGTTCGTGTTGGGGGATTCTGCTTCTTCCTCCTCTTCCATTTCCTCTTTACAGGGGATGTAGTCTCGGTCCTGGGGAGGATGCATGCTTCTATTATGTCTAGGTGTTTGCTCATCTGTTTGGTGGTTATAGATCTTCTCACTTCTGGTGAACACTATTGTTTACCTCAATAACTTTGAACTGAAAAATAAGAAATATCAGTCCCCACGGTCAGCGCCAAATGATGTGGTGGTCTGTTCAGGCAAACTGCTTGTTGTTCACTCCTTTAACTTCTTTACCTGCAAAACCAATCCCGGAAGAGTTTCCAGAAGAAAGGCTCCAACAATCAAGTCAGTTTTCTCTTCTAAGAATTGGAATTTCTCAAGTTAGTTACGCTTACCCGCATCTGTGTCCTCTCCATTCCTTTTTTAGCCTACTCTAAATGTGGCTTCACTTTTCTTGACTTTGCCATCGTGTACTTGATTGAGGGTCCGAGAAGGACGGTTTGTTGTTGACGCACTGACCATAATCTCCGCTTTTCACAATTCATGAGTTTCTTCTATCTCTGCTCACATTGTAGGCTAGTCTTAGGCCCATTTGCGGTTTTGGGCTTGTGGCCTAGCCTTTGGGCTAGGTATACACCAGTAAGGATGACTACTTGTTGAGGTCTCTCCACAAGGATGCTATCATGGGTAGAGTCGTGGATGACAACTCCAGAGATCTAGTAGTAAGATACGGTGATTTTCTTTGTTTTGATAGTGTTAGTTGTTGGTTGTTTGTTTGTTTTGTGTGTTGCAAAGAAGTTTTGTTGGAAATTCATGTTGAAATTGATATATATATATATATATTGATTCTTGTGGTTTTGGTTAGAAGGAAGTAAGATTTGGGTTAAAAAGGTCGCAAAATGTGTTGAAAATGCCTAGGAATGTCCAGAGGCACGGGTCGTGCCAAGCTACACGACCTGTGTAATAAGAAATGGCATGAGGCCTTCTTGTGGCATGACTCGTGCCATGCCTCGTGCCAGATGAAAAATACTAGAGTAGGGCAAAAATGCAAAATTTTTGTATAGTTGATAAGGCATCAAATGCATGTATTTTCCAAAGCATTTAACATCTCTTTTGTCATCTGTTTGTTGGAAGATTACTAAATTTAGGTAGGTTCAAATTGATAAGGGGCTTACATGATCGTTTTTGATTTTCATATCTAAATCCTTCATTTTGTAACCTATTTATAGTCTAATGGATTTTTGGTCCTTACGAATGTCTAGATTCCTTTTTGTAAGCTTAATTTGTATATTCATCATAAGCACTTTGGATTAGTTTATTGAGGGCCATTCAAAAGGATGGTAGAATATTGAAGGCCACTTAAAAAGTGGTAGAAGATAGATTGTAGAAGGAAGGCAAAATAGCAGAGGAAGAATGATCCTGTTTATTCGAGATAAATTTGTGTTCATGGATGTAATCATTGGATTTTTCTTTTCGATACTATAAAAATGACTACAAGAACACCCAAAATGGATAAGAGGTTCACCCGTAGCGAAGGAAATAAGAAGAGGGCAGAAGACACAGTGCGGGCCACACTGATGTAGTGCAGGCCACAGAATCAGCCCAGATTTTGACATTTTTTGCCTTTTTTTACACTATTCCTTTGGACTATAAATAGCCCCCTTCTTCCCTATTTGTGTGAGTCTGAATTCAAACCCTAGTTTTCTTCATCTTTTCTTAGTTTTTGCATTTCTTCCATGAGTTATTGTTGATTGTTATAGGTTTTCATTATCGAGTCTAGATTTCATCTTGGAAGCAATTGGTAAACATTTCTAACATAAATATGTGAGATTTAGTTTATCATATTTTGTGCTTTAATTATCAAGTATGTTTTGTGCTCTCCTGTGCGATTAATGCTGATTTAGACTAGGATGATCAACTAGTTGATGATTATGGGTTGATTCTTTGCTAGGTTTCTGGTCAAACCCAGAAGAATTTGATTTTTGGTCAATGTGATTATTGTTGGTCAATGCTAGGTTATAGTTAGGAGTGACAACTAATTATGATTATTGATTGATAAAAAGTTAACTAATTATCAATGTGGCTCACTAATAAGGATTAGCTTGAAGGCCGATCCTTGCAATTGTTATTTGTAGATATACTTATGCTATCTATATGTTTCTCGCTTGTAGGACATAATGGTAGTTGTGTTGGGTCTCCATGTGTATTGCTATTCTCGGGGAAGTCTATGATGCCGATCGTCTAGAGTGACTCGAGGGTAAAGGTTATTGTGTGGCGCCGATCGCTCACTTTAACTATAACCGAGGAGAGAGAAATGTCTTCACTCAAAATGTGTTAACATGTTCTCCACAATATGTGGTTAATGGATAAAAATTGGATAATTAGTCGATGATCAAAGGATAACGAGAAATGTAAACCAATTGTGCCTAGGACTCATTACAATCTTAGTTAATTTATTTGTGCTATTTGTGATTGTGTTTGCATCGTTCTTTTTGATCATTTGTTAATTTAGTTGGTTAAAGTATTCGTAGTGTTTTCCAAACCAACCCCCCCCCCCCCAACTTTGTTACCACACACGTAGAGTGACTTTTTCATGTGCTTTTTAACTAAATTTAACACTCGATAAAAACCCATTTTCCTTATGGACAACCCCATCTTACCACTAGCTACTATTTAGTAGTTAGCCGTAATTTGGGCATATAAATACTATCTTTGAATGGCATGGCAATGTCCTTCCAATTTTTGGTGCCGCTGCCGGGGAAAAGGCGTATTTTGTTGTGTTAGTGTAATTCTTTGTGTTTTTTTTGTTTTTCTTTGTGTGTTCTTGATTTTTCATAGTTTAAGCTTGTTTTGTTTTTGTTTTTTTGGAAGGACGTATTTCTTTTGTTCTTGGTTTATGGTACGTGTTTGTTCCAAGAACGGAGAACATTTGCACTACGACCACGAATTTTTTGTGCTTCTTTGTTTTTATTTATTTTTGTTTGGAATGTGTATTTCTTGAGTTCTTGGTGTACTTCTATCAAGAATTATTACACTACGACTCCAAAATTTTGAAAATAAAAGAGAAAAAAATAAAAGATCTCACCTTGAGGGAACTCATGATGAGGAAAGAGGCTAAACAAGCAAGATTTTGTAGGATTTATCATTCCAATCACCCTACCGAGTCTTGTTATTGGTTGAGAGAGGAGCACTACAAGGATAATAGAACCCTTTGTTTTCAAAACCAAGGGTATCATGAGGAGTTCTATGAAGATGTTGGAGTTATTTGTTACCAGGGTCAAGGAGCTCAAGAATTGTATTGATCTGCTTCATTTTACATGCGTCAACCGATGCGTTCGACATACTTTTTAGTTACTTTTGCATGGAGGATTGCTAGTATTGGTTAAGTGATGTGCCCATTTTATATGATTATATTAGAACTTTTGGGACTCACTTTAATACACTTTTGTGCTCTATCTGGCATTTTGCCTTGAAATTCTCTAAGGAGAGTTAAAAGCAAATTTTACGATTTTATTACTTTTCTAGAAGATTTTGTATGACAAGGAAATTTGTTTGAAGAATTTGAAAACTTTGAAGAATACCTTTGAAGATTTAAAGACTTGAAGACTTGTATTTGAGCTTTTGAAGACTTGAAGAATTGAAGCTAAGTGAAGTAAAGCGGAGGACTTGAAACAAAAAGAACAAAGAAATCAGGATGATGAAACTGGGCGCAGTCGCAACTCGCGACGAACCGTCGCAACTCGCGATGGACATATGGCCAGAAACTTTCTTACTTTTTTGTACTATAAATACTAAACCTTATCCTCTCCTCTTCAAACTCTTCTTCTTCCTGCATTTTTCTGGGTTCAAACCCTAGTTTTTCTCTTCTTTCCTTTCTTAGTTTTTGTAGGTTAATCATGTCTATTAATTATCTAGCTTAGTTTAATCTTGGGAGAAATTGATTGAAGCTTCCATATCTATGTCTTGAGAATCATATCTATCTATTTAGTGCTTTTGCTATTGTGCATTTATTGAGCTTTGAATGTGAATTGTTAATGGCATTGATGTTGTTGGAAGTTTGAGTATATAAATTGCTTGTATGATTACTTGTTAGGGTTGGGAGAAAGTAGCTAATTATCCCCTCTTTTAATGTGGAATCCAAGAGCATGAGTTAGAGCTTCTTAATGATGTTGATGTGTTGATAATTACTAGATGAATGTGATGATGTTGAATTCGTTGTCATGTTTATTTTAGGTAGAAAATGAGATAAGTCTATGAATGTCGACCGTTTTTGACTAATCTTGTGTAAATGTATGAGTTGGTTAAATGCTTAGACACGATGTAGTGTTTATAAGTGTTGCCAAGCTTGTTGATTCTTCGTGCTCAATGCCACCAATGGGATACTCTTAGTCGTGTTTCGATTAAGGGAGTCATTGGTGAGGTTTGACAAGAGATGTCAAATTCACTCTTGCAAACTACTATCTAAGAAGGATAGAAGATTTATCTTCACAACAAGTACTGGAAGTAGTATATAGATTGTTTCACTCATTCTTGAAGCCTTTGTTATTTAGCATTCTTGTGTTCTTAATGCTACATTTCACTTCATTTATGCCATGGGTTGTTTGAGAATAGGAAGGTTTTTTATGATTGAAGTGTTTGGGTGTTAGGAAAGTGGCGAATTCCTTAGCTCATTTGCATGAAAATCTAAGAACATGAACTTAGAAATTCTTCTGCATAATGTGCTGTGATTCTTGCTAGATAAGTCTGTTAATGTGGATTGTTCTCATATTTATCCTATAGATGCAATGAAAGGTTTAACCTTGAATGTGGTTTGTTCTAGGTTTAGCCTAATGAATGCTATGTTTGGTTAAATGGCTATGTCTTTCGTAGAAGGCTTGTTGTTATTAATCTATGGTCCTTCGTGTATAATATTGTTGATAAAATACCTCTATGGTGTTGTTTGCTTAGAGTGATTGTCAACGGGGTTTGCAAATTGTCGTTGTTTGTCTTTGAAAATTACTACTAAAAAGGAATGAATGTTGTTCTTCAAATGAGAAGTGATAACATTTCCCATAGGTAAAAAATGTGATAGAATGAGTGAATGGTTCAATGATTTACATTTGGTTGGAAGTGGATGTCAATTTCCCCCAAGGCTTTGTCTTTTGTAGTTTTGAACCCCTTTTTCTTCATTTGTTTGATGATTAGTATAGTCACTTGACTTTGCTAATTATCTTGTCTTTTAATTTCATAACATAGGAAAACTAACCAACCAATCCCCCCCTCTTTACTTGGTTATATATATATATATATATATCTACTTCTGGCATAATATCAACCTTTTATGTTTAAACGCTTAAGGAAATCCCTTTTCTTCGTGGACGACCCCGATTTGCCACTATCTACTTAGTTGTAGTTAGTAAGCATTTAGGGCTTATAAATATTAACTTTGAGAGGTACCAAAATGACCTCCCAAATTTTGGCGCCGCTACCGGGGAAGTGGCGTTTATTTTTAAGTGTTTAGGTGTATTTGGTTGCATATTAGCTAGTTGTTTTATTTTCCATTCCTTGATGGTTTTTTTGTTCGGAGTAGGTATTGCTTGAGTTCTTGGTGAATTTTTGTCGAGAATCCTTGCAATATGATTTTGGAGTTTTGAAAAAAAATTAAAAATTTTAAAATTTTTAGAAAATGGAGCGTCTCACCTTGAGGGAACTTATGATGAGAAGAGAGGCTCAGCAAGCAAGGTTTTGTAAGATGTGTCATTCCGACCATCCTACCAAGTCTTGCTATTTGTTGTGGGAAGAGCACTATGAGGGGGAAAGAACCCTTGGTTTCCAAAACCAATGGTATTATTAAGAGTGCTTCTAAGAGGTAGGAGAAATTGGGTTTCAAGGGCAAGAACTCAGGAATGGTATCTATACCACAATTCTTACAATCCGAAATGGAGTGGTAATCCAGATTGGTGGTATGAGAATGAGCCGGAAAACCAACAATACGAGCAAAATAGTTGGCCATCACCACCTTATACCATACCCCAAAACCAAGCCCAACAAGGAAGTTCAAGTTTGACACGTGAGGAAGTTATGAATACAATAGCAAACTTGAACAACTTTACTAGTGAGGAGCTGGACACTCGGCTCTCTTATAGTGTTAAGGCTATTGAGGGGCATACGAGGAGTATATTAGAAGCGTGAGCCTGAATGGAAGCTCGTGATTATGAAAATACACCATCCCAAGTTGAACTCGAGGATTCGGTAAGTGAGGTCACCATGGGAAATGATTTTGAGTTCGAAGGGGTGAGAAGTTGGTTGTTGAGGATGGACAAATGGAGGAAGAGGTTATTTTGCTACATTCATTAGGATCATCACCCCTTCTCCCACCTAGTGAACCAACTCAACCATTTTTGGAAGTTTTGAGGGAGACAAGAGAGGAGCCAAAAGACTCTCCCAAGCCTCCTAACCACCCAACTCCCTTTAAACCATCTCCACCTCAACAAGACTTTCCTCTTGAAAGTTTTGTACCCCCACCTCTCTACTTTTGGATACTCATGGTGAAGGGGTTCAAGCCTTCACCAGATGGATAACATTAGGGTCATGCCGATGACCTTAAATATACGGAGCTTTGTCGTGCCGACGACGTAAATAAATTCAGCCTTTATTTTGGTTTTTTTGTTTAGCTTTTGTTATTTTTTCTTGTTCTTTTTATAGTGTGTTTTTGTGTGATTTTGTAGCAAAGTGAAGTGCATTGCATCGGAGGAGATGAAATAATGAGATCAATCAGAAAGGGCAACGACCTCCCATTAAGTTTATGTGACAAGGGGTTTAGATGGTTATATTTGGTTTTCTTATCTAAATCCCGCATTTTGTAGACTTAATTGGTACTAAGGGACATCTTATATCCATGGGCTCCTTAATATTCCTGGTGATCATCTTTAGTAGGTTTCCTGTGGGTACTTTTTGTTTAAATTCAATGCGAAGGCCATTCGTAAGGATGGTAGTAGAGACGGAGGCCATTCACATTAAAATGGTAGTAGACGAAGGCCACGATCATCAATGCATGGTAGAAGGAGATTGAAGCCAAAGATAGGCACCTACGGAGTTCATAGTGGCTAACGGAGAAACAGGGAATTGTTGTCCTATGAGTTGTTCTTCAGTCTGAGAACGATCCAAGAAGAATTACCCTTCAAGGAAAGTTCCATTGGATTCGTATTCTTGAGTACTATAAAATTGACTACTAATCTTAAATTGGACAAACGGTTTTCCTGTAGCGAAGGAAACTAGTTTAGCAGGCCGAAGCACCAACGGGACAGCGTAGGCTATGCATGGCTTGGCACCAGTAACCCGTGCCAGAGGAGACGCCCCCCGCAAAGGAGACCGATGTGAGGAATTTGTACGACCGGCACCAGACACGATGGGCCATAGAACCGAGCAACGAACCCCTTCACACTGCTAAATATGGGTGTGAGACATCCCATTTTAGGCATCCCGCATTATTCCAAGTCAATTTTATCAAGACCAGCTGGCGGGGTGTGGGAATCTACATGGCTCGTGCCCAGTTTTCTGAGCAAAGCACCAAGTCTTACCACGGCATGTGCCAATGGCCACGGGCGCGGATCAGGACCTTAAATTTTAGCACTATGATGGCACCCCACAGGAAATAATGCAGCCCAGGCCAGTGCCATATACAACCCATGCTAACATCTACACCCCGTGCCATGTTTAAGATTAGTGCCACAATCAAGAATAGGTGCCTCACACCCATGAAGCATTGATACCCATGTTAATTACATCTACAGGCCGCATTATCCATGACACTCCACGCCGGGTGGAGGCTGAGGTAATGTTTACCCTATTTTGCCCTATTTTTAGGCCCAATCTCCTACTACTATACATAGAACTGTATTCTACTAGGTTTTCATATCATATCTTATACTTTAGATCTCATTTTAACTTTCAAGAGTAGGGGAGATTCTCTCCTTATAAAACTTTTTCTTCTTATCATTTTGCTTTGATCTTAAGATGTGGAATTCAAATCTTTATTTAAATTCTTTGTAAAGGGTAGTTTCTATAGTTTGGGGATAATTGTAGTGACTTGATTATATCTTTATGCCTTTTGAGATTCTATAGTTCATCCCAATTTTTTGTTCATAATATTATTGTGATTTTCTTTTAAGTTTAAATACATGAGTATTACACCACATATAAGCACACACTTTGGGTTGTATTCATGCTAGGCACAAATATCGATGCCCCCTTGGGAAGAAAAACCAGGATGTTTGTATGGATGGAGGGGAACATGTCTATGTGGGTGTGTGCATGGGAGATTTGAGGTTACCTTGATCCACTTACCATCACACCAGTCATAGCCGACTTCGTAAAGTTATCTGAGAGGTTCCAGGTAGAGATAGGTTAAATAGTAGAAAGATAGGGTTACAAGAAACCCTAGTATCATATATAAGGTGGCTGCAATCCTTGGGCCAAATTGATAGGACACGAGGGGAGTAGTTGCATTTGTGGTGGAAGCCCAGGACGTAATCACACGGGGGAGAATCTGACCTACAACAATGGTCAAACCTTGTTGTACTTCCCTAATTACGATAGTGGTGCTGATGGAGGGTTGTGAGAGCACCCACCATGACAGGAAAGTGGAAGTGTATGTCATCGGCCATACCACATGTTATGGACACACTATTAGGTTTGATTGGATATCTATGTGAAAGAATCGAAGATAGAAGCATTAGATTGACCAAGTCACTCAATGATTTCCCCAAGTGCTAGCTTCATATCGTAGTTGTGTTATTTACTTTGCATGTTTTGAAGTTGTTAGATTGAAAATCCAAACCTCTCCCCCCCCACCTTTGCATTTTTGCTTTACTAGCTATTCATTTCACTCGTACGGATTGACGACCCATACGAGGTTGTGTTTCTAGTTGATACATTAGACTTAGCATCTCTGTGGACAAACCCAGGGCTTCCCGTTAACTACCCTGTAGGTAGAGTAGCAGTGAGATTAGGGTGCAGAATATAAACTTCTATCTTTGACCTTCGTCTTTGGTTCGGGTTAATTAGCTACAATTAACGACCATGGGTTGAGGCAGGTCAAATTTTGGCTCCGCTGCTAGGGATGCTATCAATCTAGGTCTCAACTTAGGCACAACAGGTTAGTAGAGTAGCTAGTATTACTTTTATCTATTTTTGTTTTATTTGCATGATGTTTGAAAAAGAAATTTTTGAAAATTCCCGAAAAGAGAAATTTCCCGACATTGAGAATTTGTATTTTCTATCTTGTGTGAATGATCTATCTTGTGATACTATTCTTGTTAAGCATGTTTTTTCTTACTTGAGCAAACATACTTCACCATGGTATCTCATGTTTAATGTGCAGAGGGAAAGGGAGATGGTCAAGATTTTAAAACCTCCTCGACCTCCCTTGATCCCAGACATGACATTCAGAGACTCAATGATGGCAAGACATGGAGATTCATTCCTATTGGTGGACAAAAGGTCCAAAGGTAAGGATGGATCATTGTGGAGACCTCTCCACGATGATGCCATCGTGGGTGGAGTTGCCGATGGCGATCCGATGACCCACCGGCAAGTGTTTCTAACTAGAATGCATGAAAAAAATATAAGTCGTGAGGACGACCATAAATATACGGTGTTAGTTTTGCTTTCATGTTTTGATTAGTAAGTAGATAGTTTTTGCATGAATCTTGTTTTGCTATGTGGAATTTTGAGATAAAACTTTTGTTGGTTTGGAAATTTGATTTTGAGACTTGTGATTATGTTTAAAATGGAATCAATTTGGATGGGTGAAATAGTTTTTTGAAAAAAAGTAAAAAAACCAAGGATTAGGAAAAAGTTAGTGGAAGCCCCATGCCAAGTAGGCTGACGCAAGGCTATCCTTCGTGTTGGGACTGGAATGGCACCAAGCTATGCCTCGTGCCAGATATTCTGGCGTGAGGCTATGCTTTGCGCCAAGCACCCTTTTTGCGCACTACACCAATCTTCAATTTTCTTTGCTCTGATAATGCACATTTTTTGAAAATTCTTATTCTCAAGTTCAAAGTTACATTTTTGATTCAAGAATTTTGGTATTCCCTAATTCCTTAGTATTTTTTAAAATACTTCCAAATCCCTTGGAATTAATTCGCTTGTACTATTGTCCCCTAAATTGAGCATTTTAAAATTTAATTTTTATCCTATTTGTACCTCTCACCCTAGTCACCTAGGCTGAAATACCATTTTCCATAATACATTTCCCCACGTAATTCTCTCAAGTGACACATTCTTTCTTCTCAAGAAAAACTCACTCTCACACACTCTTGGTGAACTCAAAAAAATTGAAGCTTTTCTTCCAAAAGTTGCCAGTTTTTGCTTCTTCTATTGTGGTTCTTGCAAATCTTGGCTTCAAATTTTGGGTAACCCATTGAACTCTATGCTTATGTGTTTTATTTGACATGGTGGTGGTGTTATTTGAAGCACGAATTTTGAATGAGTGTGTTGTGAGATATGTGTTTGTATTTGAGTTTGTATGCATGATCTTGTGTTGAAGAGGATGTTGGGAGGATTAATGTGCTATTATGCTTGAAGGATATAATCGTTGGTGTTGGGTGATTTGGGAGAGAGTAAATCTTGGTTGTATGATTTAATTGAATGGGTGTGTGATAACTTACATAAGATTGATGTTTGTTGAGGAATGTTCTTGTTTGAATAGCCCACATGCTTAGAATATCATCATGTTATGAAAGTTTGGGTTATTTGGAAGAATGTTATCTCATTGAATTGTAGGCCATGCTTTGTTTATGATCATATCACCACTCTTGTCCTATTTTTTTAGGATGCCATTTAAGAAGAATGCCTCAGAAAAGTACAAGTTCACTAGGGGTGAGAAGAGGAAGAAGTCAATGAAGGGTCCCGAGCCGACAACTTCCATTCTTCGTAACCCCGCATTTGTGACCAAGGAGTTTATGGGTCTATCCAACATTTCTGGGACTGCAGCCTGGAGGTGGAGGAACTTGTGAGAGCCAAATAGGAGTATTTTGGAGATGGGGTTTGCTTGCAAGGACACCTTGGTGGTTCCAGGATTACTCATGCTGGTCACTTACATTTTAAGGCCGAGTAGGTGTAGAGGGTTTTCTCGAGAAACACTCCAAGACGTACATTAGGTGAACCCTGGAGTTCCTACCTGCTTTATGGCCTATAGTAGATGATGATGGACACAAGGTGGTAAAATTCAACCTGGACGACAAGGAATACAAGATGACCCACTCGGAGGTTGTGCAAGACTTTAGGTATAGATATGACAAGGAGATCCAGAAGACACATTGGCATTTTTGGGTGCAACTAACGGGCATGAATTGGTAGAACATTTGCAAGAGTACCGCCATAGTTCATCTGGCATTCCATTATGTTAACCATTTCATGGCTATGGGAGTCTTTTCCTATGGTGAACTAATGCAATTCCCTGGTTTGGATGTTCATTGCCTTTGGGCAATGACTCCCAAGGGTAACTATTACCCAAACTTGGTGGGGTACTTTGTGTAGGAATGTTTAGCGATGGGAGACAGGAAGAGAGGTAAAATTTCCGTAGGAAGCATGATTGGTGTTTTGACAGAGTATCTAGGTCATCCAGTCACACAAAGAGCTCTAGCTAACTTGGGGAGGTTGGTCACAAGGTACAACATTGATAAGTTAACGAAGGAATCTATGGTGGGACCGATGACATCGAGGGGTAGATATCTAGGGCTCTATGATGGAGCGAGCACATGCAGCTTCATGATTCTTCCACAACCGGAGCACATCATTGACTATGATAATAGCTTGGATGGCCTATTTATTTTTCTACACTAAAAATTTGAGAATGAGTTCTATAGATTTATGTCCAACCCGGAGATAGATATTGAGGAGGCCGATGGCAAGTCCACTCTAAGAGCACCTCCTAGTAGCTCTCACTTTTCTAGGGCCATCATTGACCACTTGCATTCACTTGGGGACACGCATTTGAACTCTACTCAAGTGTTGCAAGAGGTAGTCCAAATGATTTGAGGAATGCGCTCACAGGTGGGAGATCTTAGCTCAAAGATTGATAGCATTGAGGCCACACTTCAAGCAACCGGTTACATGGATAGGAGCTTCATGAGTCATTAGGACAAATGCCCTTCTGGGCCGCGAGAGTGAGTATCACTATTAACCCTACCTCACCTACGTTTTGACATGATTTTTTTTGCATTGGACACTTTGCATGGGCAAAGTGTGGGGAGAGAGTAGTGAGCACTTAGGGAATTTTCATTATTGGATTTCCTCAGTGCATTTCATGATTTGCTTTTGTAGTTTTTCGTGTTTGTTGATTATGTAGGTTTTTGTTGAGAGATGATTTAAGTAAACATTTGGTATCTGGTGCGATTTAGCCAAAACGCGCACTTCTCTGTCGTTTTCACATTCCTCCTCTCCTCCTTTCAGACACCTTAACTGATAACGGTCATATCTTTCTCACCTGTTTCTCCTCTCGCCACCGCCATGGCGGCTCTCCCGCCGGCCGATCGAAGCCAAGGGGGGACCAAATCCTTCCTTCAAGCGCTTGCTAACCGACCTCCTCCACTACAAGCTTCCCTTCCATCAAACCCGGAAATCATCCCCAAAATTCAGTACAAAGGAGAAATCTCATGCCTTGTCAGTCGCAAGGATGCAGACATTCTCTCCTCCCATTATCGGAATGCTTTGATCAGTAAGTTTGCTAGAGGTAAGCCTTCTATGGTCCAACTAAACGAATCCTTTAATTCTGTAGGCTTCAAAGGCAAATTTCAAATAGGATCTATCGATTTCCGGCACGTCCTAGTTCGCTTCCAGGAAAAAGAAGACTACCAGAGGTTCTGGCTCAAGGGTCACTGGAGTTTCAACAATGCGCAAATGAAGGTATTGAAATGGACTTCTGATTTCTCTCCGGAGGCAGAATCATCCATAGTCCCGGTATGGGTAACAATTCCTCATGTCCCAATCTATTTTTATAATTCAGCTATGCTTGAAATCATGGGTAACCAAATTGGAAATTTTATTAAAGTTGATGCTGCTACTGAGGCTCTGTCTAGGCCTTCTTGTGTGAAAATGTGTGTTGAAATTGATTTAAAAAAGAAATTACCATCTTGCATTAGAGTGGGAATCGAAGAGGATGGAAATGAATTCAATGTTGTTAAGCTCCCCCTAGAATTTGAGGATATTCCCCCCTATTGTTTACATTGTAAATGTATAGGGCATGAGGACAGTTATTGCATTTATCTGCATCCGGAGCTTAAGAGATCCTCGGCTAGGAAAAATGATACTGTAATCAATTTAACTGACTCCCATTTGAAGGGCTCGATGGGACAGGTAAAAGGGAACTCAAATAGTAATCAGACTGGTAATTTAGGAGCAGAGAGTTCAGGGATATCAATAACAGAAAAACAAAAGGGTTATCAGTCTCAGAAATTTATCTATGTTCCTAAGAAACAGCAGAGTCAAGCTGCAGTGCATGAATCAAATGAGTCTATTCTAACTAACTCTGACCCCCTGGTGGCTGATCCTAAGACTTCTGGGGAGCCTCCTCAAAAATTTACCCCCAGCAATGTAGATAAGCCCACCATTGTAATCAGCAGCACAGAGGTTGTTGTGACAGAGAAAGAAGATATTTCTCTGTCTCCTCAACCTGAAAAATTAATCCCTACCCCCTCCCCTCGAGCCTTTCCCATTGAACCTAGATCATTTGGGACACAAGATAGGCATCCTCAATCTGCCCCACCTATTTTTAGGTCAGTCTTTGCCAAAGATGATCTACCAAGTAAACGAGGAAAATCCTTTTCCCCTTTCAGCTCCATCATTGCAGCAAAAAATTTTATTTTTTCTCAGCAGAAAAACAGGTCCAATAGATTTCTACCTTTAGTTGGTGAGGAATCATCTGGAGATGAGGGCACTCGTATTGAACTCTCTGCCACCGAAGAAGAAGCCACCCGATTAGATACTGCTCCTGAAGCTGGAACTGATCAATCACAGGGAGACAGTGTCCCATCTTCTGATCCAAGTAAGTTGAAGAAAGGTAAGTCTGTTATGAAAAATTGCAAACCACCTAATGACACTTTTTTCGCTCAGAAGAACACCATTATGACTAGATCAAAAAGCTCCTCTAATGTTTCATTATGAATAGTTCAACTGTTAGAATTAAAATGTTGGTTTGGAATATTAGAGGAATGGATACATCTATGCTTAGACTCTCTAATCTCATCAACAGACATAAATTTGAACTCATTTGTTTAATTGAGCCTAAACATGACAATTCACAGTGTGATCTATATAGACAAATGTTGAGGTTTGATAACTGTTTCTCTGCAACTAATGGTCAGATCTGGATTTTTTGGTCTTCAAACATAACTCTGACAGTTAGAAATGATAATCTTCAGTTTCTTGGAGTTCACCTAACTAGTTCTACTCTCATTAAGCCAATGGATGCCTTTTTTATATATGGTCTGAGAACCAGATTAGGAAGGAAGGATCTCTGGTCTGATCTTAGCTCACTCAATCATTCTGAATCTTTGTTTATTGGAGATTTCAACTCCATTTCATCAATAACTGAATACAGAGGTCCATCTATTCCAAAACTTGGAAGTATTAGAGATTTTAATGATTTTATTAATGGAATGGGTTTGGAAGAAATCAATACTGTTGGGAACCTGTTTACTTGGACTAATAATCGTTTAAGATCTCCTACAGTTAAAAGACTAGATAGAGGTCTGTGCACTGCATCATGGACTCTTTCTTTTCCTTCCTCTACAATTCAGATTCTGAATAGAGTTAGCTCAGATCACAACCCCTTGCTGCTGACTGTAGGTAGTGACATACCATCCAATCCGAGACCCTTCAGGTTCCTAAATACATGGTACAAGAGGAAAGATTTTAACGAAGTAATTAAGAAGGATTGGGATACTCCTATGCATAACTCTGGAATGCTAGCTTTTTACTTAAAATTAGTTAGACTTAAGAAAGCCTTAAAAAGATGGAACAAAGAGCATTTTGGTAACATTCATGATAATGTACTTCAGGCAGAATTAGCCTTGCAGGCTCAGGAAGCCTTAACTGATCATGATGATTATGTTAATAATCTGGTTAACCTTAGGGAGGCTAGGGCCAGATTAGTCAAGGCCATGTCTGAACAAAAGAATTTTTGGAAACACAAGGCTAAGATAAAATGGCTACAAGATGGAGACAATAATACATCTTTCTTTCATAAATCTGTACAAGATAAGAACAATAGATTGAGGATCACAAAAATCAAGGGTAGAAATGGTCAATGGTTGGAAAATACACAGGATGTGGAGATGGAGGCAATCTGTTATTATCAGGATCTACTCAGCGAAGACTGCCCCACTGATTGTTCTCCATTCATATCTCATTTTCTCAATCATATCCCCAAGCTGGTTACTCAGGAAGATAATGAGAACCTATTAAAACCAGTCACTATGGAGGAGCTTAAGAGGATAGTGTGTAGCCTTAATAAATCAAGCTCTCCAGGTCCGGATGGTTTTACGGCCAAATTCTACATGAAATCTTGGGATATAATAGCACATGATCTTCTTCTAGCTGTTCAGGATTTTCAATCTTCATCTAACCTGCCTAGGGGTATAAGTAGTACATGGATCACCATAATCCCAAAGAAGAAAACCCCATCCTCATTTGATGACTATAGACCTATAAGTCTTTCCAATGTGATTAATAAGATTTGCTCTAAAGTGCTTATGGAAAGACTTAAATCTATTATGCCTAAGATTATCTCTCCAAACCAAACAGCATTTTTACATGGTAGGGATATTTCAGATAATGTAATTCATCTACAGGAAATGGTCAGACTCATTAACAGAAAGAGAAGAGATCCGAGTTGTATAATTAAACTTGATCTCAAAAAGGCCTTTGATAGGGTTAGATGGTCATTTCTATATAAAATTTTGGCAAAATTTGGTTTCCATGCAAAATTTATTTTCACTGTTATGAAAAACTTGTCACAGGCTTGGTTCTCTATTCTTATTAATGGTAAGCCAGTGGGATTTTTTCAGCCTTCTAGAGGCATTAAATAGGGTGATCCTTTATCTCCATTGCTGTTTAATATTTTTTCTGAGTCTTTTTCAAGGAGCCTGACCTACATTTTTGACACTGGTAAGCTAGACTACTTTGATCTCCCAGGTAATCCTCCAAGAATCTCTCACTTATCTTATGCTGACGATACTGTTATTTTCTTTAAAGCTACAAACTTAACCTTGGTTAGATTAAAGGCTTTTCTGTCCATCTTTGAGGAAGTCACTGGTCAGTCTATCAATTATAACAAGAGTGACATCTTCATAAGTAAGCATGCTACAGATCATAAAGTGAACCACATTAAAAGGATACTTGGAATGAAATTGGGTTCTTTCCCTTTCACCTACTTAGGAGTTCCAATCTTTACTGGTGCGGCTAAAAAGATTTACTTTCAACCACTCTTTGAACTTATTGATAATAAGATTGGTAATTGGAAAAATAGATGGATATCCATGGGTGGGAAAATTACTTTGATTGAGTCTTGTATATATGCCATTCCACAACACATCTGGCAAGTTATCAAACCAAAAAAATTGATCATTTCCATCATTGAGAAAAAAATGAGTAAATTTTTTTGGGGGGATGATTTAAAAACAAAAAGATCTTGGAAAAAGTGGTCTGATTTGTGCCTCCCAACTGATCAGAATGGCTTAGGCTTCAGGTCTATAAGCACAATAATTAAAACATGCTCAGTTAAATTGTGGTGGAAGTATCAAATAGGTGATGCCCTCTGGACTCATTTATTGGCAGCCCTCCCTCAATCTTATAGGACTTCTCCTAACTGGAAGAGAATTTGTTCAGTTAATGTATGGGCCGAGGCTAATTCTAGAGTCATAATAGGGAGAGGTGATTGTAATTTTTGGACTTCAAACTGGCTTGATGTAGGTTCACTGATTGATTTGTGTGATCATAATAGGGTGGATATTGATGTTGAATGTTCAGTCTCTGCTTTCATAACTAACAAAGATCTTCTCATCACAAAAATAGAGCCATTTCTGTCATCTCACATTATCAATCTTTTGCAGGAGTCAAAACTTTTCCCCCACAGAGCTGATAGATTAATTTGGAAACCAGGTATCTCTGGGAATTTCTCCTTCAAAGATACATATAATTTGCTAAGCAACCACACAGGTTCGACTTCCTCTTCTAAACACCTTTGGAACCCCAGATTTGAGAAGAAAATCTCTGTATTTATGTGGAAAGTAGTGAATTCTCTGCTGCCTTTTGATAACATACTCAGGAAACTGAGGTTTTGTTTGGCTTCTAAATGCTGCATGTGCAATAAGCATGAGGATTCTTTAGAGCATTTTTTTTAATACATGTGATTTCTCTCTATCTGTATGGAAAATTATTCATCAGTTCATGGGTATTCGAGATAGAGCCTTCCCATCGGTTTGGGAAAGAATTTCATACTACTTCACTTTGCCAGCTCTAACTTCTTTACATGCTATAATGATCCGTATTGCTGCCATCTTCACTTTTTGGAATATTTGGAAGATGAGAAACAGATACTTATTTGAATCTATCAAGCCTTCCTCCACCCTTGTGCTCCAACTCATTAGAGATCAGATTTTTTTCTCCTTCAGTGCAAATCCGGTTCATATAGCATCGCCTCTGGATGTAAGTATTGCAGATCATTCCTTTCTACCACTCCTTAAACTTTCCCCAAGGCCAAAAATCTGGAAAATTGCTTGGACTAGGCCTATATCAGGTTTTAAGCTTAATGTTGATGCCTCTTGGTCATGCAATACTTTGAAGTGTGGGATTGGAGTGATCATTAGAGACATTAGAGGTGTTTTTAGGGGAGATTACACTCTATTTACTAATGCTTTATCACCTTTGGAAGCTGAATTGAAGGCTATTAAGTTTGCCATCCAGATTTCACATGATTTAACTGGCCCCCTCTACATGGAATCAGACTGTCTTTCTGCAGTTCTTTTTTCTACTGAACCACTCCGATGTCACTGGAACTGCTTTTCCCTAGCTGATGAGATCCATCAATCACTTAATGACATCAAACTCGTACATATATATAGACAGGCTAACCTGGTGGCTCATACACTTGCTAAACATTGTTTGCAACTAGAATGTGATTCATCATTTATTACCATATCTGAACTTCCG
This sequence comes from Rubia yunnanensis, assembly GCA_037428765.1. Taxonomy (NCBI): domain Eukaryota; kingdom Viridiplantae; phylum Streptophyta; class Magnoliopsida; order Gentianales; family Rubiaceae; genus Rubia; species Rubia yunnanensis. The sequence continues at coordinate 45,208,899 of CM075064.1, forward strand.
AACACGGTCCAGGGGTTAGTGAGACTAGATCAAATTGGCACCCATGCTCTACGATTTGTTAGTTCGGATGCTACTCATTCTCGCTCTTGAATGCAGGTTTCTGATGTCGCTGCTGCATATCTGCCTCCTATTTGTTTCAACACACTACGCACAGCTTTGAAGACTTCGAAGTAACAAGCTTTTGGTAGAGCTTGCAATGTACATTCCTGATCAGTTCACTTTGGATTAGGGCATCATGAAAGCTCAAATTCTGAGGCCACAGTTTCCATTCTAATCTGCTCGTTTCTTTTTTGTTGCAAAAATTAGAGGATATGCTCATGGTTATCTTCTCTCTGACTGACCTGTGTTTCATTTTCGATTCACTAAGAAGTTCGAGAGCTCATCCTATAGCATCCCAAATACTCTAGCTCATTCTTTTGGAAGCAATTTATGGTTGCTTCAAGAGCAATACGCTCAGTCTGTACAGTAACTTAGCCTTGGCTTCTTTTATTTTGTTTATTACGGCTCGGGAAGGCCAATATAATTTCCCCCATCTAAGGATGGTTTATTTAAAAAAAAAAGAAAAAGTAAACATTTGGTAGTATGACATGCTATGCTAGGACTTCTAGTTTGCATGGGATAGGAAGTTTTAGAAAGTTGTGGTGTATTTTTATGTTTTGACTATCTCTTTTAGTATGAAGCCCACTTTTGGAGCATTTTGGTACTACACCAAAAAAAACTGGAAAACTTGAAAAATACAAAAACCTAGACAAGTTTGGGTAACATGAGAAAAAGCCCGGATAGGTCAAAGACCTAAGTAAAAATGAGAGGCAAGCCCGGCTAGGCTTACGAGCCTAGGCAAAAATGAGAGGTCGTGTGGGAAAAGGTTAGAAGTGAGGACCTTTTGTGCGTTAAATCTAGGATGAAACCCAAAGGAGCTCCTAAGAAAAATGAGAGAAATTGAGAGAAACAAAAATCTGGGTTGAACGCATGCTTCTGCAGTTGATTTTTTTTAAGACTACTCTTTGATTGCTTTTGGGATCATTTCAGGAAAAGTAAGCTAGCTTGACACTTTATTTTTTGGCTTACCTTTTTCCACACTTTACTTTTGGGTGGTTTGATTACTTATGTTTTTTGGGGAGTGTGCAAGTTGTGAGATTCTTACTTTCTTGGGCAAACGGGGTAATCTTGGAATAAGTTGAATGCTTCGGTTAACTTACTCTTGCATGCTACATTTCATTTGATTCTTTTTCTTGTTTTCTATTTACTCGGGGACGAGTAAAGGGTTAAGTGTGGGGAGTCTGATCTTCTTTAATTTATGTGCGTTAACCTATGTATTCGACATACTTTTTAGTTACTTTTGCTTGGTGGATTGCTAGTATTAGTTGAATTTACGTGACAAGGGGTTTAGATGGCTATGTTTGATTTTCTTGTCTAAATCCCACGTTTTGTAGACTTAATTGGTACTAATGGATATCTTGTATCTATGGGCTCCTTGATCTTCCTTTTGATCATCTTTAGTAGGTCATCCATGGGTACTTTTTGTTTACATTCTATGTGAAGGCCATTTGTAAAGGCGGTAGGAAATATTGAAGGCCGTTCGCAACGACGGTAGTAGAGACGAAGGAAATTCACATTATAATGTTAGTAGATGAAGGCCATGATCATCAGCGTGTGGTATAAGGATATTGAAGCCAAAGATATGCGGCTACGGAGTTCATAGTAGCCAATGGAGAAATAAGGAATCGTGGTCCGAAGGGTTGTGACTCAATCCAAGAACAATACAAGAAGAACTATCCTTCAAGGATGGTTCCATTGGATTTATCTTCTCAAGTACTATAAAACTGACCACTAAAACCCTCAAATCAGACTAACGGTTCTCCCGTAGCGAAGGAAACTAGTTCAGCCGGCCGAAGTACCATCGAGACTGTGCAGGTTGTGCATGGTTTGGCACCAATGGCTCATGCCAGGAGAGAGGCCCCAAGCTAAGGAGACCGATGTGAGGCATTGACGTGACCCACGCTAGACATGATGAACCGCACCAGCGAGCAACGAAACCCTACACATGGCTAAGTATGGGCGTGAGACGTCCCATTTTAGCCATCTTGCGTCGTTCTAAGTAAATTTTGTCAAGACCAACTGGCAGGCATGTAGAAATATACATGGCCCGCACCAAGTTTTCTAAGCAAAGCACCAAGTCTGACCACGGGCAAGGACCAGGATCTCAAATTTCAGCAATCTAATGGTGCTCCGTAGGAAACGATGTAGCCAGCGCCATTGCCAGATGTGACCAAGGTCAATCCCCCGCACCTTATGCCACATTGAAGATCCACGCCATGCTCAAGAAGAGGTGCCCCATGCCCATGAAGTGGTGCTCCCACGCCAGACCTCGATTCCCGTGCTAAGTACATCTGCGCCAGGTGGAGGCTGAGCTAGTTTACCCAATTTTGGCCTATTATGGGCCTATTTTTAGGCCCAATATCCTACTACTATAAATAGAACCTTAGTCTACTAGGTTTTCAAATCTTATCTTATACTTTAGATCTCATTTTCACTTTCAAGAGTGAAGGAGATTCTCTTTCTAGGAAACTTTTTCTTCTTTTAATTTTTTTTTAATCCTAAGATGTGGAATTCAAATATTTATTTGAATTCCATGTCAAGATAGTAGTTTCTATATCTCAGGGATAATTTTAGTGACTTGGTTATATATTTATGCTTTTTGAGATTTTATAGTCCATCCTAATTTTGTGTTCATAATATTTTGTGATTTGCTTTTGAGTTTGAATGCATGAGTATTACACCACATATAAGCACACACTTTGGGTTGTATTCATGCTAGGCGCAAATATCAATACCCCTTGGGAAGGGAAACCTAGATGTTTGTATGGGTGGAGGGGAACGAGTCTGTGTGGGTGTGTGCGGGGGAGATTCGAGGTCACCCTTATCCACTTAGCATCACACCAGTATTTTCCATCTTTGTAAACTTATCCGAGAGGTTTTAGGTAGAGAGCTTAAATAGTAGAAAGATAGGTTTACAAGAAACCCTAGTATCACAGATAAGGTGGCTACGATCCTTAGGCCTAGTTGATCGGACCCCAGGGGAGTTGTTATATTCGTGGTGAAAGCCCATGACATAATTGCACGGGGGAGAATCAGACATAAAACAACGGTCGAACCTTGTTGTACTCCTCTAATTATGATGGACCCGCCATAATAGGGATGTGGAAGTGTATGCCATCGGCCACGACATGTGTTATGGACACACTATTAGGTTTGTTTGGATCTCTATGTGAAGAATCGAGGATAGAAGCATTACATTGACCAAGTCACTCAATTATTTCCTCAAGTGCTAGATTATATTGTAGTTGTGTTATTTACTCTGCATGTTTTGTAGTTGTTAGATTAAAAATCCAACCCCCCTTTCCATGTTTACTTTACTAGATATTCCTTTCACTCGTACAGATTGACGACCCGTATAAGGTTGTGTTTCTAGTTGATACATTAGACCTAGCATCTCTATGGAAAAACCCAGAACTTGCCACTAACTACCCTCTAGGTAGCGCAGCAGTGAGATCGGGGTGCAGAATATAAATTTCTATCTTGGATCTGCATCCTCGACTCGGGTTAATTAGCTACAATTAATGACCCTGGGTCGAGGTGGATCAGGTATCCATACTATGATTCTTACAATCCGGAGTGGAGTGGTAATCTGGATACGTGGTATGGGAATGCAACGGAAAACCAACACTATGAGCAATGTGGTTGGCTTTCATTACCTTATGCCATATCCTGAAACCATACTTCAAGAGGAGGTTTAAGCTAGAATGAGGAGCTCATGCAACCAATATCGAATATGGTCCAAGATTTGGAGGCTCGCACTTCCTCAAGATTAGAAAACTTGGAGACCCAAATTAGCCGAATTGCATCATCCATGAGCCATTTAGAAGCTCGATATTCCAAAGATACAATGAGGGAAGTCACCTTGTGAAATGAATTTGAGTTCCAGGGGAATGGGAAGTTGGTTGTGGAAGACAAAGAATTTGAGGAAGAGGTGATTGTGATACATTCATTATTCTTGCCATCATCACCCCTACCCATACCAAATGAACCAACTCCACCATTTTTGGAATTCTTGAGGGAGCAATAGGGGAGCCAAATGATTATGCGAAGCTTCCAAACCACCCATCTCCTTTAAAACTAACTTCACCTCCACAAAATCTTCCTCTTGGAATATTTCTACCCCCACCTCTCTACTTTTGGATACTCAAGGTGAAAGGGTTCAAACCTTCACCATATGGATAACATTAGGGTCGTACCGATGACCATAAATGTACGGAGATTCTTGGGAGGCAACCCAAGTTTTAAATTGTTTTAGTAGATTTTTATTTTTTAAAAACCTGGGGAAAAAAATCCATCACCCTTATCCTCACACTCTTACCCCAAAACAACAAAAAAAACCACCACAATCCACCACCTAAAACCACCATCTAGGAGTCCTACTAGTTGTTGCCTTTTGTGAGTATTGATTGGGATTTGCATAGTTGTGGATTTTTGGTGGATGGCTCGAGGTTACATAATGGATGGAGTTTGAGAATATAGAGGAAAGAAAATTCATTGAGAAGTGAGAATTGCTATCACCTGGAAGGACCTTCAAGGTCCTAGTTGTGAGTATTTTTCCTTTCTTCGTTATTTCGTTTTCTTGTCCTACGGCTCACATTGAGGACAATGTGTGTTTCAAGTGTGGGGAGGTTAAGAGAAATATATCTCATTGTATTGTATTGTAGTGTTCATATGCTCTACTTTGATTTGTTTTGTTTGAAAAAAAAAGAAAAAGAATTCCCGCTAAGTTGAAAACCTGAGAGGGAAACTTAGGCAAAAGTGGGATGCCCGAATAGGTTGAAAATCCAAATGGACAACCTATGAAAAAATGAGAGGCCAAATGGTGTAGAAAAATGTGAGGGCGAGCCTTGAAAAAAAATATTTGTGAAGTTAGGATGAAAACCCAAGAGGGCTCCTACCCAAAATGAGAGAAAATAAGAGAAATTGAAAAATTTTATGCTTCTCTTGATTTTTCTATTTGGAGGCTTCTTTGGTAGAGTAAGCTATTTTTACACTTTTATTTTATACCTCACCTTTGATTGGTATAATGGTTGTTTAGATTATCTTAAACTTTGGGATGTGGGAGTGTGGGAGATTCTTATGTCTTGGGGTTAGGGTAGTCTAGGAATACGATGTTGGATGCTTTAGGAAAACTTTTGCATGCTATTTTACGCATAGATCATTGCTTGTTCTTGTTTACTCGAGGACGAGTAATGGTTTAAGTATGGGGGGTTTGATAAGACGTCAAATGCATTTATTTTCCAAAGCATTTAACATATCTTTTGTCATCTTTATGTTGGAAAATTGCTAGATTTAGGTAGATTTAACATCATAAGGGGTTTAGATGACCTTTTTTGGTTTTCATATCTAAATCCTTCATTTTGTAATCTATTTATAGTCTAATGGAATTTTAGTCCTTACAAATGCCTAGATTCCTCTTTCAAAGCTTAATTTGTGGATTGCACATAAGCACTTTGTATTAGTTTAGTGAAGGCCATTCACAAGGATGGTAAAAGATTGAAGGACACTTACAAAGTGGTAGAAGATAGATTGAAGCAGGAAGGTAAAATAGTGGAGGAAGAATGATCCAATTTTTTGTAGCCAATTTCTGAGAATTATCCGAGATGAATTGATATCCATGGAGGGAATCATTGGATATGTCTTCACGAGTACTATAAAAACAACTAAAAGAACTCCCAAAATGGATCAGCGGTTTACCCGTAGCAAAGGAAATAAGAAGAGGGCAAAAGACACGGTGCGGGCCGCACCAATGTAGTGCAAGCTGCAGAATCAGCCTAGATTTGACACTTTTGGTATTTTTTACACTACTTCCTTGGACTATAAATGGCCCCCTTCTTCCCCATTTGCGTGAGCCCGGCTTGGGGGCCTCAAAACCCTAGTTTTCTTCATCTTTTCCTAGTTTTTGCATCTCTTCCATGAATTCTTGTAGATTTGATATGGGTTTTCATTATCTAGGCTAGATTTCATCTTGGGAGCAATTGGTAAGCATTTCTAATATGAATTTGTGAGATTTTGTCTATCCTATTTTGTGCTTTGATTCTCAAGTATGTTTTGTGCTCTCTTGTGTGATTAATGCATGATTTAGACTATGATGATCAACTAGTTGATGATTTTGGGTTGATTCTTTGCTAGGTTTTTGGTCAAATTCGGAAGACTTTGACTTTTTGTCATTGTGATTATTGTTGGTCAATGCTAGGTTATAATTAGGAGTGACAATTAATTATGATTATTGATTGATGAAATTGCTTAGACATGGGATGAATTTGAATGGGTTTGACTAATTATCAATGTGGCTCAATATAACAATTAGCATGAAGGCCGATACTCGTAGTCGTTATTAGTAGATATACTTATACTATCGATATGTTTCTCGCTTGTAGGACATAATGGTAGTTTTGTTGGGTCTCCATGTGTATTGATATTCTTGAGGAATTTTATGATATTGATCATCTAGAGTGACCTAAGGTTAAGGGTTATTGTGCGGCACCGATCGCTCATTCTAACTTTAACCAAGGAGAGGTGAGAAATGAATTCACTCAAAAGGTGTAGACAAGCTCTCCACAATATGTGGTTAATGCATAAAAATAGGATAATCAGTCGATGATCAAAGGATAACAAGAAATGTAAACCAATTGCGCCCAAGACTCGTTATACTATTAGTTAAGTTATTTGTGCTATTTGTGATCGTGTTTGCATCGTTCTTTTAAATTGTTTGTTAATTTAGTTGCTTAAAGTAGTTGTAGTGTTTTCCAAACCAACCCATCCCCCCCAAACTTTGTTACCACAAATGTAGAGTGACTTCTTTTTGTGCTTTCTAACTACTCGATAAAACTCCCTTTTCATCGTGGACGACCCCGTCTTACCACTAGATGCTATTTAGTAGTTGGCCATAATTTGGGCATATAAATACTATATTTCAGAGGCATGGTGACGGCCTTCCAGTAGTTCTAGTTTGTACTACACCAAGCCATAACACCTCCTTTGAACATGCATTTAAGAAACTTTAACTCCCAAAATTTTCCTTTACTTCACACACCATTGCTACCTTCTTATTTCTCTCTCTATTTTAAAACAATTCATTTAGAAAGCATCATTAAATCTCTGAATCAAATTCAACCATCTTTTCTCCCATCAATATAGAACACTTACCTTGCCTCTATAACTCCAAAACATTCACTCTCATTTCACAAAGAGCTAAATATGAATTTGGACATATTCTCTCACGGGAGAGCACTCTTTTCTTTTTCTTGTGTGATCTTCATATCCTAGTCTTCGAATTCAGGTAGTGCTTTAACCTTTGTGGTTTACTTTCTTTCATTAGCATGATTTTTTTTTATGTGGAGGGAACTTAAAATTTGAACATTTTGGGTATTTCATATGTGTATGTGGGTAATGAGCATGCTTGTATGTTGAACTCAGTGTGGGAAAAGATTATGAATCTTTAGTTGGGATTATATGATGTGTTAAATGTTGGGTGTTTAGGTAACATTAAGTGATGATTATATTTGTGCTTAATAGTTTGTATCTTATTATTATCATCTTCTCTTGTGTTTTTATAGAATGGGGTCATAAGAGGAGCTGACTGGAAAAAGGAACTACTTTTTCAGTTGATAAGAGGAAGAGTTCAGCTCAAATTGGGCGACATGGGCAGACCAACCCGTGGTGTCTACCCATGTTAGTGCCGATGAATTTATGGGCTTGAAGAACATTTCCAGGAGTGCGACCCAGAAATGGACGAACTTGGATAGGCCAAAGAGGGTGATCTTAAAGACTAAGTTTCCATGCAAGGAGCATTGGAAACACTAGGCCTACTAAACTAGTTGACCAACTTCTTAGGTCTAATAGGCCTAGAGGGTTTCCTAGATATGCACTCTAAGACCTACGTTCGTTGGACTTTGGAGTTCTTAGCTGTGGTGGATGAAACGAGCAATAATGAAGGTAGGACAACCATCTCATTCCACCTTGATGACAAGGAGTACACAATGACTCAACGTGAGGTTACAAGAGCATTTGGTTGGAAATATTGGAAGGAGGTGCCAAACACTCATAAACAAAGTTTCCAATTCTCTTTGGGTAGCTTTTGGAAGAACTTAGCGGGAGTGGATATGAATTATAGGAGAAGGAATACTACAATAGTCCACCCAACTTTGCAGCATATCCAACGCCTCCTATCCATTGGTGTTCTGTATTATAGAGAAATTTCTCATTACCCTAACATAGACGTACAGATTCTTTGGGCTATAACTCTAGAGGGAAACATCTATCCTAACATGGTGGAAATGTTTGTGGAAGAGTGCATGTTCATGGGAAAGAAGAGAGCCAAAAGATACCTACGGGGGTATGGTTTGCCTTCTTGTGCAGTACCTTGGACACGGAGCCCCTCACCATCTTGTCTTGGCGAATTTAGGCCGTTCAGGGACAAAGTACACCACAAAGAAGTTGATCAAGGCTTATATGGTTGCCACCACTACTTTAAGTGACCGGTATATATGGTTATATGGTAGCACAGGTGTGTGCAACATCATGGTGCTTCCACAACCTGAGTGCACGACCATCACTCATGATAACGCTTTGGAAGAGTTTTTCATAGCTCTTGATCTGAGGTTCAAGAAATTTTTCTATAACACCTTATCAGATCTGGATGTGAACCTTGGAGAAGAAGGTTAAAATCCCCTAGAGTGCAACCTACCTGAACAAACCTATTGGCTGAGTTCTTTGATCAATTTTGCACATTTGGGGAGCAACTCAAGAGTTCAGCCCAACTAGTACAAGAAGTGAGTCATGCAGTAGGTGGGATGAGCTTACAAATGAATTTTGGGATGCGGCTTGATTCTATGGATGGGAACATGAGGACTTGGGGAGCTAGGCTTTATTCCATCGAGCGAGAGGTGAGAGAGAAGTTTGCCATTGAGGATAAGAGAGCTGAGGTGCATGAAGAAGCCATAGAGCAATTGTTGGAGAGAATGAATAACTCCAACCTAGAGGGATTCCGTGACCTCATTCCTGATGAAAGGCAAGAGCTTAGGCAAGAAGAGAAGAAAAGAAGGCACAAGACGAGGCGTATGAAGGCGAGCCCTTCGGGGTCCCAATAATAAGTGTATACGATCTGCCTGCCACACTTTTAATTTTTGAACTTTTTATGTATTGGAGACAATGCAAGGTTTAAGTGTGAGGGAGGGAGTAGTGACTCACACCCCGTGGGGTTATAATCCGATGGGAGAAATACCCACGGGATGTTTTTCAAAAATAGAAATTTATAAGTTGCTCACGTGCTCACTACTAACCACGATAGAGTAGCTGGCGGAAAGTATAAGGTCATCCAAAAAGATAATAGAATTTGAAAGTTAACTTTACACAACTCACAATCAAGCGCCACTCCAATTGTGTGTCAGAAATAGCTAATGCTTATGAATGTATAATTGGTGGGTTTGTGTCTAATAAACTACTGAGCATGCAAACAAAGAGATTAAAACTATAATTAACTAGTGTTGGGGGTATTTGCGTAACATGACCGATTGATGACTTTGATCCAAGATTCTGTTACATGTAAGACATATAAACCTATTTCATGCCTATGTCACATAGTATAGAGATGGTTGGGAATTCCCAATGTCTTTCACACAAAGGTTCGTCTACCCTTCAAGAGCCTTCTCACCGCCTCCGTAATTAGGAAGTGCACTTCAATTGAACTTTTTGATACTGCAATTCATTCCATGTCATCTCACTCTCGAGGCTAACAAGCCCTCACTTAAAGGAACTAAGCATTGCGTAGGTCACAATAATTAGATACAAGAGTAAGGGAAATACGTCTAGGGCTCTCCACTATGGACACCAACCCTAGGCCTAGAGAGGAAAGGAATTGACATCTCGTGATGACTCTAGGGTTTCCACGGCCCTAGTTTCTAAAAACTAGCATGCTTATCTGTCGGGGTAAGCCAAGAATTTCCCCTCGTTAGGAATTAGTTTAGCTCCCCTAACATGCAATCACTCACACAACTAGCCAATTAAAATTAGAGTCTAATGGATGGTTCTCTCAAGGTAGCATGAACAAACTCATTTCCCAGGTACTCTTGAACTTACAATAGCCCTAAACTTACACTCCTAAGATAGCGATTTAGCCTAGCACGATATTATACTATTCAAGAATCTATGGGTGCATCATAAAGCATTATATGGCATAAATCTTACAAGAATATAAATCACAAATCAAGCACAAATGTTCATAGGAGATAAAGATAGGGTAATCTAAGAATCTCACAAAGTCAACATCCAATCATGAATAAAAATATAACCCAAAGAAATAAACTACTCTAGAGACATTAAATCCAAAGCAATCATTGGATTTACTGTCATAAGGCAAGAACTAGAGAAATAAATGAAGTGAGGAGTTAGCCTCCTTCATCATACCTACTCCTAGGAATAATAATAATGACCAAACTTAAACCCTAAGAGACTAAAGGATGCTTATATAGTAGGTGGAATTAGGCCTTAAAAAATCCCAAAAAGCTTGGAAACCCTAGCAGCCACGTTGGCATGGACCATGCAATAGTGCATAGCCTGCACTGCATGCCCCATGCAAAATAATGTGGGCTGCAGACTGGAGTTGCGTCCAACAGTCTTTTGAGCACACGGGTTGTGCAAGATTGCGCTGCCCGCAACCCGGAGCATTGATCCTTCCATTCTGATTACGTGGGCCAAGCAAGATTGCACGACCCATGGTATGGACTTAGTCTTCTTTGCATGGGCATGGCATGGGCCGTGCAAATCTACAGGGTCGTGAGAGTCTTCATTTCATCCGGACTTAACTCTTTTTCTTTGTCGCATAGACTTACTACAATGTGTTTACCTCATGGCCTTCAGTCTTCTACCATCCTTGTAAATGGGCTTCTATGATCTACTACCATTCTTACAAATGGCCTTCTTTACTAGTCTGAAGTGCCTACGAGCAATCTACAACTAAAAGCTCACAAAAATGAATCTAGAAGCTCGTAGGTACATAAAATCAATTAGACCTAGAGTAGGCTACAAAATGAGGGATTTAGATATAAAAACCACAAACGGTCATATAAACCCCTTGTAATGTAAACCTACCTAAATCTAGTAATCTACAACACAAAGGATAACAAAAGAGGTGTTTAATACCAAGGAAAATACATCCATTTGGCGTCTCATCAAGTAGTTAGGCACTTAGAAATTTCTATCAAGATTTCCTTGTGCTGTTTTATTTTCCTTACCTTTCATGTAGTGCAAATCTTACTTTGAGGCATTTTGTGCTGCACAAAAAAATTGAAAAAATATACTCGCTAAGTCAAAAACCCAAAAGGGAGACTTGGGAAAAAATGGGAAGGCTCAGATAGGTTAAAAAAACAATGCAAAAATGAGAGGCCAAATGGTGAGGAAAAAAGTGAGGGTGAGCTTGATAAAGAAAAAATGTGTGAAGCTAGGATGAAAACCTGAGAGTGCTCCTAGGCAATAAGAGAGAAAATGAGAGGAATTTGAATGATTTTATGTTTCTCTTGGTTTGTATATTTGGTAGCTTCTTTAGTAGAGTAAGCTAGGTTTACACACACACACACACATATATATGTGTATATATGTGTAACCTTGCCTTTGAATGGTATGTTTGGTTTTGGGATGTGAGAGCATGAGAGATTCTTATGTCTTGGGGTTAGGGTAGTCCAGGAATAAAATGTTGGATGTTTCGGGAAAACCTTTGCATGCTAGTTTATGCTTAGGTCATTGATTGTTCTTGTTCATTCAAGGATGAGTAAAGGTTTAAGTGTGGGGGATTTGATGAGATGTGAAATGCATGTATTTTTTGAAACATTTAATATTTATTTTATTTTCTTTTGGTTGGTAGATTTCTAGATTTAGGTAGGTTTACATCATATGGGGTTGATAATCATTTTCGGTTTTCATATCTAAATCCTTCATTTTGTAGCCTATTTTAGGTCTAATGGATTTTTGGTCCTTACAAGCACTTAGATTCTTTTTGTGAGCTTCATTTGTAGATATAAGCACTAAAGATTGCTTAAGGAAGGCCATTAGCAAGGATGATAGAAGATTTCCACGACTCTCAATGTAGTAGTAAGGATTGAAGGCAACAATTGAAGGCAGCAGTGCCAAAATTTGACCCACAGCCCGCAAGGTCATTTTTTTTACAAAATTTCCCATGAGATGTGTTTCAAAGATAAGAATTTATAATTTTTTCTCCCGTACTCACTGCTAACTATTAGGTAGCTACTGGAAAGTCCAGAGTCGTCCACATAGACACTAGAATTTAAAGGTTAGCTCGGCACAACCCATAATCGAACCCCAATTGTGTGTTGGGAATAGCTAGTACTTAAACATATACTTGTGGGGGGTGTGACTTACAAACTACAAGCATGAAATTAGCGAGAAGTAAACTATGATTAACTAGTCTTGGGGGTATTTGCGTAACATGACCGACTAAATGACTTTGATCCTAGATATTAGCACATTTAAACATATAAACATAATTCCATTGCCTATGTCACATAGTGTGGAGATTGTTCGGAATACCCACTATCTGTCACATAGTGGTTCTGCACCCTCAAAACCATCTCGCCACCTCCGTAATTAGGGATGCACTCTAATCCTTTCGACTTCGCTTTTCATCCTTCTAACCTCACTCTCGATGCCAAAAAAACCTCTTCTTGAATGAACTCAAGCCTTCACAGGCCACATTGTTCGATACAAGAGTGAATCTAATACATCCCGGGCACTCCACTATGGACACCAACCCTAACCCTAGAGAGGGAAAATAATTGGAATCTTCTGATGACTCTAGGGTTGTCATGACCCTAGTTGCTACAAACTACAATACCTATCTATCAGGGTAAGCCAAGGATTTCCCCTCGTTAGGAATTTCTATACAACGACCACCAGTCTACCTCTCCTAACTTGCAGTCACTCACACAACTAGCCAATTAGAGTTAGAGTCCAACAATCGTCACGCTACTCTCAAGAGAGCATGAATGCACTCATCTCCCTAGTACTCTCGAGACTACAATAGCCCTAATCAACACTCTCAATATAACATTTTATCATAGCACAATATTATAGTATGCATAAAATTATGGATGCATAATAAAGCATACCATGGCATAAATCATACATGAATGTATGCTAAAAATCATACACAAATATTATAGGACATAGAAAATAGGGTATATAGATTCTCACAATATCATAAACCATGCCATGAATACAAATACTACCCCAACATAATAACTACTCTGGAGACATTAAATCCAGAAAAATCATTGGATTTAATGTCATAAGGCTAGAAACTCTCCCTAACTGATCCTATCTAAACGTAAAAATAATGAAGTGGTAAAACCCTAGAAGACTAAGAATATTTTATATAGTAGAGAGAATTGTTCCTTTAAAGGCCCAAAAGGGAATAAAATATAGTAGCCACGATGGCACGACTCGTGCCATAGTGCATGTGTCGGCCAGTATGACCCGTATAATAGTGCATGGCCTGTGTTTGATTGCATGACCCATCGTCTGGGGGACGTTTCAAGGGTCTTCTAATGGCACGGGTCGTGCCAAGTTGCGCGACATGTAGTCTGGCTCTTGTATTTTCACCAAATCCTGAGCATGGGTCATGCTAGTGTACATGACCCATATCCTTGGCCTCGTTCCTTTGGCATGACCTATGGCGTGGGCTATGCCAATTTACACGGCCAATGTCATTCTTAAACTTTTCCATATTTTTCTCTTTTCTTTGCCACATTCATCTACTACTACTTTTAGACTCGTGGCCTTCAATCTTGTACCATCCTTGCAAATGGCCTTCTCTAAGCTATCAGAAGTGCTTACGAGCTATCTATAATTGAAGCTCACCAAAATGATCTAAATACTCATAGGACCAAAAATCCATTTGACCAAAAATAGGTTACAAAATGAAGGATTTTGATACGAAAACCAAAAATGGTTATCTAAACCCCTTATGATGTAAACCTACCTAAATATAGAATCTACCAACAAAAAGACGATGAAAAAGATGTTAAATGCTTCTGAAAATACATGCATTTGACATCCCATCACTAGCCTACCAAGCCGGTGGTAAAAGAATCTATTAAGACTCCTCTGCCCTTCTCCAAATTGGTAGCACACCTATCATCCCTCTTAGTTTGAGTCAACTTAGCTACAATATCAACTTCCATATCACCATTGTTCTTCTCTATACTATTTTTAGCTGGATAAAGATCCAGATTACATTCTTCGAAATCTTTAATGGATGGTAACGGCTCCATCTTATCCAATTCCTTGATCAAATGAAAGGAATGACCACCATCCTTCATCTTCTTTGCCAAACTTTCATCCACTGCACACTTCACCTTCTCCAATGCCTCTGTTTTAGTAACATCATCCACCAAATCAACGATGTCCAAATTAGGATTCTTATCATGAATACTCTCCCATGAAATACACCACCCCACCTTGGATATCTTGGTAAACATATCAACAAAAAAATCATAAAGCTCATGAGTCTTCACAAGCCTATTAGCTAACACATATGGATTCCTGGATGAGCAAGACCGTCCTCTGTTAGATTATTAACCTAAACCAATAACACATTATTAACAACATTTTTCTCCTGACAAAGACTATTCATATAGCCTAATTCCACCTCCAGCTCCTCAAGATCCTTTACATTTTGTTCCAGCAGTGCCTCTAGTATCTCCAATTGATCCAAAAAGACGCTAACTCCGTATAATCAAAAACACACTAGAAAATAGATATTACAGCACCACCACCTAAATAAACACAATCCCATCAGCTCAAACATAAAATATCATAACTGATGTGCCCATTTTATACGGTTATATTAGGACTTTTAGGATTCACTTTTGTACACTTTTGTGCTCTAAATATGGCATTTGCCTTGAAATTCTCTAAGGAGAGTTAAAAGCGACTTTTACGCTTTTATAACTTTTCTAGAGGATTTTGTGTGACAAGGTAATTTGTTTGAAGACTTTGAAGACTTTGAAGAATACCTTTGAAGATTTGAAGATTTGAAGACATGTATTTGAGCTTTTAAAGATTTGAAGAATTGAAGAAAAGTGAAGTGAATAGGAGGACATGAAACAAAAAGAAGAAAGAAATCAAGATGCTGGAATTGTGCTCTGTCGTGACTCGTGACATACATATGGCCAGAAATATTTCTTGTTTTTTTGTACTATAAGTACTCACCTTATCTCAATGTGGTTCACCACCATATTTTTCATGGTCTATATTAGTTATAGCAGTCCTAGGGAATTTGTTTGGTGTCTCAGAGTCGTGATCTTCTTATTGATGATTGTGACAGCCTCTCCTCTTCAAAAAAATCTTCTTTTTCCTGCATTTTTCTGGGTTCAAACCCTCATTTTTCTCTTCTTTCTTTTCTTAGTTTTTGTAGGATAATCATGTCTTTTAATTATCTAGCTTAGTTTAATCTTGGGAGTAATTGATTGAAGCTTCCATTTTTATGTCTTGAGAATCATATCTATCTATTTAGTGCTTTTGTTATTGTGCATTTATTGAGCTTTGAATGTGAATTGTTAATGGAATTGATGTTGTTGGAAGCTTGAGTATATGATTACTTGTTAGGGTTGGGAGAAAGTAGCTATTTCTCCCCTCTTTTAATGTGGAATCCAAGAGCATGAGTTAGAGCTTCTTAATGATGTTGGTGTTTTGATAATTGCTAGATGAATGTGATGATGTCGAACTCGTTGTCATGTTTTTTTTAGGTAGCAAATGGAGAAGTCAATGAATGTCAATTGTTCTTGGCTAATCTTGTGTAAATGCATGATTAGTGGAAGTAGTGAATAGATTGTTTCACTCTATCTTAAAGCATTTGTTATTTAGTATTCATGTGTTCCTAATGCTATGTTTTGCTTCATTTATGCCATAGACTTTTTGAGAATAGGAAGTTTTTGCATGATTGAAGTGTTAGGGTGTTAGGAAAGTGACAAATTCCTTAACTCCTGTGCATGAAAATCTAAGAACATGAACTTAGAACTTCTTGTGTATAATGTGTGGTAATTCTTGCTAGATAAGTATGTTAATGTGCATTGTTCTCATATTTATCCTATAGATGCAATGAAAGGTTAAACCTTGAATGTTGTTTGTTCTAGATTTAGCCTAATGAATAATATGTTTGGTTAAATGGCTATGCATTTGGTAGAAGGCTTGTTGTTATCAAATCTATGGTCCTTTGTGTACAATTTCATTGATGAAATACCCCTATGATGTTGTTTGTCTAGGGTGATCATTAATGAGGTTTGCAAATGGTCGTTGTTTGTCTTTGCAAATTACTATTAAGAAGGAATGGATGTTGATCTTTTATTGGCATTCCCCATAGGTAATAAATGTGATAGAATGAGTGAATGATTCAATGATCTACATTAGGTTTGGAAGTGGATATCAATTGCTCCCAGGGCTTTATTTTTGTAGTTTTAAAACCACTTTTCTTAGTTTGTTTGATGATTAGCATAGTTACTTAACTTTGCTAGTTATCTTGTCTTTTAACTTTCATAACTTAGGAAAACCAACCATCCAACCCCCCCCCCATTTACTCGCTTTTATATGTGTATATATATATCTACTTCTAGCATAATAGCAACGTTTTATGTTTAAACACTTAACAAAATCCATATTCTTCGTGAACGACCCTGACTTGCCGTTATCTACTTAGTTGTAGATAGTAAGCATTTAGGGCTTATAAATTTAACTTTGAGAGTTATGGAGATGACCTCCCAATAACATACACTAGAAATAAGGAATAATACCTCCTCACCTGACCCCTTGCACATAGAAAAACTCTTGAACATCAATTCTCAACTCCTTTGATCACATAGTTGCCCCCACACCTTCCATCATCACAACATTAGGATTCGCCAATTTCAACAATTTCAAGGTCTCATCACCGCATTTCTCTACCTCTTTATTCTTGCGTTTACCGCTCCTAACACCTATTTTGTCAGACTTCACCAAGCGGTGCTATCAACTTTCTGCCTTCGACTCATTATAGTGCCCTTCCTTCTCCTTCACCCCAACCTTGAGCCACCACTACCATTCTCATGCTGATCCTGGGGAACCCCAACGAATTTTCTGCAAGAGCAGTCACAGATATGCTCAAAAAAATCATGGTTTCATGACACATTAGACAAAGATTTATATAATTCTCGCATACCATTAATAATGCTGATAATTTATAGTAATAATCTCTCTTTCTCTAGGCCTTCCTATATTCAGTTAACAAGAGACCATTTCTCTCCAAGAACTAGTTTCCTTCTTCCATTGCACCTCCCTATCTTAGGATCCTTATCATTCTATAAAGGCATTGTGTCACTATCGGCACACCTAACATAAACGAACTTATCTTTCCAAACTGCCATGATTATTATATCCCTGCACAACATGAACCTCCAGTATAATAGGGTAGAAATTAACTCAAAACCTAGTCACTCTCATTCTACATAGCTGATAGAATGTAGGAAACAACTTCATTGTCCCTCAAAAAATTTTTGCCATTCTTATGGTACACCACCCTGAAACAAACAAGTATGCCCCTCCTCGAGGATGAAGTTGGGCAAGAGAAACCCCATAAGCCTCCAACACGCCCACAATCTAATCCTGGATGGGAAAGGTTATTCCATACAATAATGATGTTCATACATACCAAAAAATGCATCTGGAGGGTCCTACACCCTCTCACCAGCACTGGGTATCCTAACCTTGCAACCATTAAAAAATGAACAATGCTCTCCCAATGCAGCTATATACTTCAAAGTAATCACACTATCACCATCTCTATCCTCGTGATTAATCTCATTCTCAATAACACTATCCCCACTTAGGAGTTGCCCCATCATCAAACTACGACCCCTCTCGGGCTAGATAATGCCGAGAATAGAAATAACATACGAAGACTCATGGTGCTCATCCACCATGCTTTTGAAATACATAATCTTATCAAGGATAAAACCTTCCACTCTACAAACTCCTCCTTAGAAATTGTCTAATCTCTGGAGGTTCTAGATAATGCAACAGTCACAAAGTAAATCTACAGAACAAAAAAATATATAAAGGTCAGCACCCAAAAAAGTTACTTATCAAAGTATATCTTCCCAAGAAATAAACTTACGTGTGTTAGTCCAAGTTCAAGACCATCAAAAGCATAATTTTTTAAATCGCCACTTGGTAATGATTACTTCACATGCCGTTTAGTTTATAATTCAAATTTCTCCTTTGGTTTTCGAACCACTAATAACCACTACCCAAAGTTAAAAGGATACATACTTACAATTAAATTATTTTACACATTATTACCCACAGAGTTATTTTTAACTTTGCACACAACCTCTTATCAAACAGAAAATTTAAATTACACTCTCTCAAACAATCACTTCATTCAATTTGATAAACCTTTTACCCACACTACCACAGAGACCCCCCTCTAGCACCAATTTTAAAAACCGGTGCTAATAATGTAATAGCAACAGTTTTTATTTTGTTAGCACCGGTTCTAAAACTGGTGGTAATTTAGCACCGGTTATAATTATGTTAGCACCGGTTTTTTTATAATAACCGGTGTTAATATAATACCGGTCTAATAACCGGTGCTAGAATTGATGGAAACCGGTGTTAAACTAACACCGGTCAAAAAACCGGTGCTAAAAATAACAAAAACCGGTTTTAAATTAGCATCGGTTTGAAAACCGGTGCTAAAAATCCGCATAACCGGTGAATTGAAAATTTTGGCACTGGTTTAAAAAATCGGTGCTAAAAATATTTCAAAAACCGGTGCTAAATTTGAACCCGTTTGAAAACCGGTGCTAGAAAATAAAGAAAATCGGTGTAAAGTATATATTTGGCACCGGTTTTAGAATCCGGTGCTAAAAAATTAAAGAAACCGGTGCTAAAAGAATTCCGGGAAAAAACCGAGAAAATGGCACCATTTGATTTTGCACCGGTTAAAAACCGGTGCTAATAGGAAAAATGGCACCAGTTTTACTTACTATTCACAAAAATCGGTGCTAAATTGAGCATTTAATGCTCCGAAATACCCCTCTAAAATTAGATATGAACTTGTAGTTTCCTTCTCCCTTCATTGATGGAAGATTTTTTGGATGGTGAGCAATAACTCAAAGCAATGAAGACCAATGGATGTAAGTTTTCATTAACTTCTTGGAATTTAAATCAAATAGCTAGTAGTTATAATAACCATAAATGTATGCTTGGAGAGAGTTTATTCGTATGTATTAATGGTTTCTATATGCTTTATGTCGGTTTAGTATCATGTTGTGAGAGTGTAAATGAGTGTGGATGTAAACATGAATGTATCCCAAGAACAAGCTAGTTGATCGATTCACATACATGTACACATACATGACACTTTTAGTATTGTGTAGCAAATTCACTGTGTTTATTTTTATTATGTTTGAACAATGAAAATTTGTGCAATTGTTTATTATGTGTTGTTTAGATACAATGCACCGAGAGTCGATGTTTGCGTGGAAGGAAAAAATGGTTAGCTATCCAAATGTAGCTAGAGGGAGTGGTGAACATATTGCATTTATTGATTCGTTTCTTGATTATGCCTTTGGTCGGGAGGAGATGATACTTTGTCCATGCAAAAGATGCTTGTGTCGTGAACGGTTTGATGATCGTGGGCTTGTTAGATTTCACTTGTTTAAGAACGGATTTGACGGAGGTTACATTGTATGGACATTTCATGGAGAGGTTGAGCAAGGGCATAACGGTGGTTTTGACAAGGTAGATGGAAACAAATGTACCGTTGATGCTATGTTCGGTGACATTGTAAGAGATTTTGAGGGGAAGCCTAAAATGTTAAGTACTTTGCTCGACGAAAAAGAGAAGTCAGTGTATCCGGGATGTAAAAGTAAGGATATCATAATCTCTTTTTTTATGGAGGTTTTCAATTTGAAAGCTACAAGTTCTTGGAGTGATGCAAGTGTGAATTCACTCCTAAAGCTTCTAAAGGATAAGTTTCTGGAAGGGAATGGAATACCGAAAAACTTTTACGAGGCCAAGAAAATATTGTGTCCACTTTGTTTGGAATACAAGAAAATACATGCATGCCAAATGATTGTGTGTTGTATGACGGTGATTTGAAAGACGCAGTTCAATGTCCCGTGTGCAAACATTCAAGATATAAGGGTGTGAGGAATGATGATGATGAGTGTTTGGGTAAGAAGAAGAAGAAGGTCCCATTGAAGTGTATGTGGTATCTTCCTTTAATTATTAGGTTAAAATGGTTATTCGCGAATTCAAAAGATGCAAAGAACTTGCGATGGCATGGAGAGCGGGAAAGACCAAGCGATGACAAGATAAGACATCTGGAAAACGGTGAACAATGGAGAAATTTTGACAAGCGATATCCTTCATTTGGTTCGGAGGTTAGAAATTTACGCCTTGCATTGTGTACTGATGGATGAATCCATTTGGTAATATGTCATCGAAGACTAGTTCTTCGCCCGTGATGTTGGTTATATATAATTTTCTCCCTTATTTGTGCATGAAACGGAAATATGTTATGATGCCCTTGTTAATCTCAGGTCATAGACAACCTGGGAACGAGGTTGATGTGTATTTGAGACCATTGATCGATGAGTTGAAGATATTGTGGGAAGAAAAAGGGGTGTTGGTATTTTATGCCCATATGAATGTGGAGTTTCAATTGCGTGCCACGCTTTTTTGCACGATCAATGATTTTCCAGCATATGGAAATTTTTCGGGCTATGTTGTGAAGGGGTACAAAGCATGTCCTATTTGTGAGGAGAAGACAGAATTCAAACAGCTAAGACATGGAAGAAAGACAGTGTATCTTGGCCATAGAAAATGGATGCAAGGAAACCATAAATACCGGGATGATGTGGTCAATTTTGTTGGTGGGAAAGAAGGAAGGAAATCCCCTACACCACTAACTGGTGTGCAGATTCACAATAAGGTTAAGAAATTGAGAGTGGTGTTGAGAAAGTATAAAGGCAATGACAGAATACATTGTGATGGTCCATGGAAGAAAAGATCAATATTTTTTTATCTACCGTACTGGGAGCATCTTGAGGTTAGGCATTGCCTAGACGTGATGCATATTGAGAAAAATGTTTGTGAAAGTTTGATAGGCACCCTCTTGAATATTCCCTGGAAGACGAAAGATAGTTTGAAAATCCGGTTGGACTTGGTTGATTTGGGAATCAGAAATGACCTCACCCCAGAAATGAAGGGTAAGAGGACTTGCTTGCCCCCTGCACCTTGTACATTGTCAAAGGAGGAGAGAATCTCAGTTTGTGATAGTTTGAAATCAGTGAAGGTCATAATTGGTTATTCATCGAATGTGAGTCGGTTAGTTACAACGGATTATCGGATGACCGGGTTGAAATCTTATGATTGTCATGTTTTGATGCAACAATTGTTACCTATTGCTATTCGTGGGGTAATGGAGGCTAACATAAGGTACTCAATCACTAGACTTTGTTTATTTTTTGCTTCTATATGCCGGAAGTCTATTGATCGGGACCATTTGGATGTCCTCCAAAAAGAGGTTGTTGGTGTGCTATGCAAGTTGGAAATGTATGCCCCTCCATCTTTTTTTGATATAATGGTTCACTTGGTTGTTTATTTAGTGCGGGAGGTAAAGATATGTGGTCCGGTTAGTATGCGTTGGATGTATCCTTTCGAGCATCACATGAAAGTCTTCAAGGGATACGTGAAATGTATGAGACGGCCGGATGCTAGTATTGTTGAGAGGTATGTTACCGAAGAAGTAATTGAATTTTTCTCTAGCTGTTTGGAGGAACATAGAAATTTTGGGGTGCCCCATAATTGACATGTTGGAAGGAAGGAGGGCAAACCGAGGTCAAGGGGAATGTTATTTACTCCATTGAATAGTGATCTGATGTCAGTTCATTTGTATGTGTTGAGGAATTGTATGGAGACTACTGCTTATGTGACCGAGCACCTTAATTCGATCACTGAGTCTCATCCCACGTAGCCCCCTAATAAAGTTCAGTTGGAGCACAATGACATGTTTGTGAATTGGTTATATGATCGATGCAATGTAGGTGATTACAACCCGTAAATTAGGGCATTTGCAAGTGTAAAGTCCTCTAGAGTTGGACTTAGTTGTGGCATATTGTGTGAACTTATGATGTGGTGTTTTAACACCATTACGGTCAAGCTTTTCAGACAACAGGTTTCTAGCCACGAATTATAGAGTATAATCATGCGATTAGGTCAGAATATTGTGAAGATTAGTATGTGATTTCGTGGCAATCTATTTCTGGTAAACGAATATTCCTTGTAATAGTTAGGAATTGATTAAGTAGTTTATTTATGGTACAAGTCCTATTGATAAAGGATTGTCCATTTAAATACCAGATTAGAATTAGATCTTTCCTTAGTCTAGAAGTCTATTCTTGGTAGAGTTAGACTAGGAAAGAGTTGTGTACAAGGCAGGATTGCGTAGATGATAAAAGGAAGAAGATACAACGCAATCAGTAAGCGACCAAGAATTCATCTCTATGTGAGAAGTGTTGGAGCGATCTGCCTGTGGTGTTTGGAGGAGTGTTGATTCATCCGACCTAGTTCGTAAAGATCAGAAACAAGGAAGCCTTAATTCCTCGGGAGGAGGAGATCCAGGGAGACGTGTTGTTCGTGGGGGTTCAACGACATAGGATCGGCAGTGAGGGGATCTCACGACATTCACTCATAGGTTACCAACGGATTAGTATTCAAGTTAAGCTTCTTGTACTAAAGACTGCTTTCTAGTGGATGGTTTCTGATCTGGGCAAGGCCCCACAGACGTAGGTGTAATTGCACCAAACTACTTAACCAAGTTGTGTGTGCACTGCTTATTTTATTTCGTACACCAAACGTTAAACAACTTGGCATAAAAGTATAGACTTTAGGTGAAACAGAATTTCAATTGGTATCAGAGCACGGCACTTGCTGACCCCTATACAGGGAGAGTGAGATCAGGTTTCACCATGGCACCAAAGGAGGGGGCTTCGGTCACGCGACCACCGTTGCTGGAACAAGGAAACTATGCCTATTGGAAGGCACGTATGAAAGTGTTCATTGGAGCACTAGATGATCAAGCCTGGAACTATGTCATAAATCAGTACACTCCACCTTCAAGTGATGAAACTGAGGGATCAAGCTCATCGACGGCTAAACCATTTTCTAAATATTCTACCGAGGAGCACAAAGCACACGTGTCCAACTCAAAGGCATTAAATGCCATCTTCACGGCAGTAGATGAAGATCAATTTAAGATGATTTCAAATTGTGAGACTGCGAAGGAAGCATGGGATGTGTTGCAAACGTATCATGAGGGGACAAGTTCTGTCAGAGAATCTAATTTGCAGTATTACACGTCAAAATTCGTAGAACTAAAGATGCGCGAAGATGAGACTATTTCCGAGTTCAATGGACGAGTCCGCGATATTGCAAACAAAGCATTTCAGTTTGGAAAAAAGTACAAAGATCAAAAGCTTGTCAGGAAGGT
The DNA here is from genome assembly GCA_037428765.1 of Rubia yunnanensis. Lineage (NCBI taxonomy): Eukaryota > Viridiplantae > Streptophyta > Magnoliopsida > Gentianales > Rubiaceae > Rubia > Rubia yunnanensis. Next base: position 45,232,543 of record CM075064.1, read on the forward strand.
GCTGAGGGCGTTACCTCCACGTTTCAATATGAAGGTCACAGCGATTAATGAAAATGGAAGAATAGGGACAATAACTCTTGATGAGCTTATGAGATCTCTAGAATCTTATGAGATGGAAATGCTGCAAACCAAAACAGGAAAGAAAGAGATGGCTTTTTCAAGCATAAATTCTGGAAAGTCAGAAGATCATACAGATAATGAAGATTCTGTTGAAATTGCAAACATAACCAGAAACTTCTCCAGATTTATGAAGAAGATGGGCAGGAAACCACAAGATAAGTCAAGTGGGAGCAAAAATCTTAACGTAAACTCCACTATAAGATTTGGTCAAGCAACTGGTGTTGAAACACCAAAGTTTAAATCGACAAATCCCAACCTGAGCAGGAAAATCCAGTGCAGAGAATGTGAAGGTTTTGGACACATACAAGCTGAGTGTGCCAATATGCTTAAAAGACAAGGAAAATCGTATGCCACAACCTGGAGTGATGATGACGTAGGAGATGATGTTAAGGATGGAGAGGAGTATACAAATCATGTTGCTTTCGGTGTGTCAATGGTGGAGTTGGAAGACACTTTTGAGGAAGGTCTCGGTGTGCTGAATGAAGATGAGAGTGGTAGCTCAGATGAAGAGGCTAGGAGCATTAGTGATGATGACATTCGCAAGGAAAGTATGGAGATGTACAAGATGTGGTTAAAAGTTGCAGATGAGAACAAAGAGCTCAAGTTTGAGAACAAGAGTTTAAGTGAAAAAGCTAAAGTGAACGAACTTGAAAAAGAAAAGGCAATTGGTAAACTAGAAAAAATCAAGAAGGAATTTGCTGAAGTGGTGCAACGAGCAGAGGTAGCAGAACAAACTATCAGATGTCTCAATACAGGGAAAGCTAAGCTCGAAGACTGTCTAAGAATCGGACAGATGACCAAATACGGAATTGGTTATAAAGGATCAGTAAATTTGTGGAGAAACAAGGCAGATCAAGGCGCACTAGCCCCAAGAATAATCGAGAGGAATTTTTCCACCAAGAGGATCAGACGATGCAGATACTGTGGAGCTCTAGGGCATGTCAGGAATAGGTGTTTTAAGCTTCTTAGGACACTGTCTGTTAACACAGCAGATCGAGTTTCAACACCATGCCAGGATATGATACGAGGCATCGACTTAACACTGGAGGATACAGAACCGGATTTCTGAACACACGTGTCAATCAAAGTCCGCATCACATCACTCGACCAGTAAGCCAGGTATAGGTTCGAAAATCTCAAGATGTTTGTCTTTCAAGTTTCGTCTATTTTGGGGCACATACAGGAAACTCCTGGTATTTCGATAGTGCGTGCTCAAGGCATATGACTGGAGTACCTGAATTTCTTCAAAAATTCAAACCTGGATTTGGTGGCCATGTTAGATTTGGTGATGGGAAGCACAGTAGAATAATCGGCAAAGGTGAGTTAGCCATCAAAGGGCTTCCTGTGTTCCAAGATGTATTACTGGTGGAAGGTCTGAAAGCTAACCCGTTGAGCCTTAGCCATATATGTGACAATGAAATGACAGTGTTTTTCGACAAGGAGAAATGTGTAGTAAACCATGGAACTGAAGTATTCACTGGATCTAGATCAATGGATAACTATTATTTGCTCGACCAAGACGTCACATGCTTCAACTCGAAAAAGGAAATCAGTACTCTGTGGCACAGAAAATTGGGACACATAAATTATAAATCCTTAGCTCGTATTTCCAGACTGAATGCAGTCAGAGGTATTCCCGAAATCAGTGACAACAAGGAGGTAGTTTGCGGATCGTGTAAAGAAGGAAAGCAAACTCGAATACCACACCATGCTGTAAATGATGTTTCAACGTCAAGACTTTTGGAGCTACTACATATGGACTTGATGGGGCCAGTCAATACCCCAAGTGTGGCAGGAAAGAAGTATATTTTCGTCTGTGTAGATGACTTCTCGAGGTATATGTGGGTATCATTTCTCAAAGAGAAGTCAGAGGCTGCAGATATTTTCAAGAACTTGGCGCACAAGCTACATGTAGAAAAAGGAACCACTCAAGTAAGAATTGCACGTATCAGGAGTGACCATGGAACAAAATTTGAAAATTCTAAGTTTCATGACATCTGCGAGACACTTGGTATACATCACGAGTTCTCTGCCCCCATAACTCCTCAACAAAATGGTATAGTAGAAAGAAAGAATCGAACACTGCAGGAAATGGCACGAGCAATGTTAGCCGAGAAGAAAATTAATGCTAGATACTGGGCTGAGGCTGTACACACTGCATGCTACACCATCAACAGAGTATATCTGCGTCCGTTTACTGAGAAGACACCATATGAGATCTGGAAAGGGAAGAAACCAGATGTGTCGTATTTTCATGTGTTTGGGAGTAAGTGCTATATTCTGAAGGACCGAGAGCCTTTAGCTAAATTCGAATCTAGAAGTGATATCGGTGTATTCTTGGGTTATTCTCCTACCAGTCGAGCTTACCGAGTGCTTAATCAACGCTCTGGAACAGTCATGGAGTCTATTAATGTGGTTGTTGATGATTCAGAAGAAGACACTGTTGGTGAAAGTGATATCCTCGAACCAGTGAACCCTACTGGTGTTGAAACACCAGCATCGTCAATTGGTGTTGAAACTCCGGAAACTGGAACAGGTGAATCTGAACAAAATCCAGCTAGACATATGCACTTAAGGGATCAACCACGGGTGAATTACAGAGAATTGGCAGGACTATCATGTTTCATCTCTCTTACTGAGCCAAAAAATTACAAAGAAGCTCTGCTCGATGAGTATTGGATTTCAGCAATGCAAGAAGAATTGCAGCAATTCGAGAGAAACAATGTTTGGTATCTTACTCCACGACCTGCTATTGTGAATGTGATTGGAACCAAGTGGATTTTTAAGAACAAATCTGATGTGGATGGTAACGTCACAAGAAATAAAGCGCGACTAGTTGCTCAAGGGTACACTCAAGTAAAAGGGGTTGATTTTGATGAAACTTTTGCACCTATAGCCAGATTGGAGTCGATCAGACTGATGTTGGCAGTGTCCTGCATTCTGGACTTTACTCTTTATCAGATGGATGTCAAGAGTGCATTCCTGAATGGCCTAGTAAAGGAGGAAGTTTATGTGGAGCAACCTAAGGGGTTTGAAGACCCACATTTTCCTAATAATGTCTATCGGTTGAATAAAGCATTGTATGGACTCAAGCAGGCACCTCGTCCATGGTATGAGCGACTGACAACCTTTCTGATTCAGAAGAGATATCGTCGAGGGGGAGTGGACCGTACACTGTTCGTGCTGCATAAGGGGACAAACATTCTAATCGCATAGATTTATGTGGATGATATTGTTTTTGGATCTACCTCTTCAGTATTGGTAAAGGAGTTTGTTGACTTAATGACTAAGGAGTTCGAAATGAGTATGGTAGGCAAATTGTCATATTTTCTGGGATTACAGGTTACTCAGGAGAAGAATGGTCTTTTCATCAACCAATAGAAATATGCTGAAAACTTGATCAAAAGATTCGGACTTACAAGTGCAAAGACAGTACGCACTCCAATGGCTACCACCGACAAGCTTACAAAAGATGAACTGGGTCAAAGTGTTGACCAAAAATTGTACAGGAGTATGATTGGCAGCCTGTTGTATTTAACTGCAAGTAGACCAAACATCTGTTTGAGTGTTGGTATCTGTGCCCGCTACCAAGCTAATCCAAAGGAATCACATATGTCAGCTGTGAAAAGGATTATTCGGTATATAAGTGGAACGGTGGAGTATGGAGTATGGTTTTCTCGGAACAAGGATTCGCAGTTTGTAGGGTTCAGTGACTCTGACTGGGCCGGGAATGCTGATGATCGTAAGAGTACCACTGGTGGGTGCTTCTTTGCTGGATCAAATCTGGTCAGCTGGTACAGTAAAAAGTAGAATTCTATATCATTGTCTACGGCTGAAGCAGAATACTTAGCTGCTGGGAGTTGTTGTGCGCAGCTATTATGGATGAAGCAGATGATGAGAGACTATGGGTTCAATGATGAGAGACTATGGGTTCAATGATGTGAGTTTGACAGTCCTATGTGATAATAAAAGCGCCATTGATATTTCCAAGAATCTTGTGCAACACTCTAGGACAAAGCACATCGATATCCGACACCATTTTATTAGGGACTTGGTTGAAAAAGGAGAAGTCACAGTCCAGTATGTACCGACATCAGAACAACTGGCTGATATCTTTACAAAGCCTCTGGATGGCGAGACGTTTGAAGGCCTCAGACAGCACTTGGGTGTGTGTCGAATGTAAGGTACCCAGATCTGTCCATTATGTTGTATTATTTACTGTTCCATTTTTTTCTTTTAAATATAGTTGAAAAAGAAAAAATTTAGAAAAATCAAAAATCTCAAAAATATGAGAAGCCGTGTTTAAACACCGAGGGCTGGTGGTACTGAAAAATTGCTTGATTGGGAAGTAGATCAGACGGGCTAACCTTGGGCCAGAAAGTTATGATGATGGGCTTAAATGTTCGCATAATGGTATTCTGAAAGAAGAGAAAGTAGAGTGGCTTTTTGGTTTTCGAAAAAGGAAAGTGAAAGTGACAAGTGGTTGATTCCCACACAAATTCAAGTTCTTCAACTGTTCATCTTCCTAAACAGAGCTCCCGCACTTGTCTTCCTAGCAAACCTGAAATTTTCAAAAACCTAGAAACCGCATATCCCACACAAAACCTCGTCGAAAATGGTGAACTTTACCTTCAAGAAATGGTTTAGGGGTTTCTCGAGTGTGCGAGTTCTGGAGAATCCATGTTTTGAAGAGCTTGATCCCGATGTAGACGTGGGAGAATGCCCTGGAGGTCAAGAACAGAGGGTAACTAAGTGGGATGGAGTAAATCGCCGACGCCCTAAGGCCAGGTTTGACCATTCTTTTGTCCATGATGGGATTTACTTTTACTCTATTCTGGAATTTATTGTGTGGATGGTTCAGAATAGAGATTATGTTGATCTTCGGAAATTCAAGAATTTGCATGGAAAGATAAATGGATTTGATTTGAAAGAACTGTTAACTGGTGGCATTGGAGAAATCTGTGAAATTAGTGAATTTTATGCCACATTAGTTGGAGTAGATTTTGGAGAACAGTACAAAGTAGGGGATGAAATAGGTCAGTATTTTACTATCTATACAAGAATAGCCTCGCTGCACAGGCCTGTTATTAGGAGCTTAGGGGATGATGCGGTTGTGCAACCCTGGGTAACAGTGGTTAAATCCACTGACTTTGCCAGAGCAAGTGGCAAAGAGGTAGAGTGCTTTAATGGGTCTATGTTCCTCCTTCAAGAATTGTTAAGACAATTGCCTGTTCCAGTGATAGAGATTAGTGATAGCGAAGAGGAGACAGTACGTTCAGGGGGAGCCATTGAAGGTGAGACAGTTTCTGAGAATGCCCCTGTGATGAGTGAGACTCTGTCGGAATTTTTGAAATAAGATTCTGAGAATGAAGATGATGAGAATATTGCTGTGGAAGGTTTAGAAGGTGCTGATGTGCCTGGTACTGGTATTCCAACACCAGTTGTGAACCTGGCTGAGAGAGAGCAAACTCCTGAGGGTCCTGGTGTTGGGGTTGAAACACCACCAGAGACTAGACAGACCCGTGGACTCAAGAGGAAAAGTAAGGAGGTGGGTGTTGAAACATCACCAGAGTCTGGGGAAATACCTAACACTCAGAGGACAAAGAAGGCCAGGGATAGTGTGGCCTCAACTTCCAAGGGTGTTCGAAGATCGAAGTGGTGCAGAGATAAGAATATGGACACAAGTGAAGACAGTGATGAGCCGATTGGGTTGAAACTGAAGAAGTTACGTGCTGACCGGCGGCAGAAACCAGTTGAGACAATGGAGTCTCATACACCACCAGCACCTGCGGTTAGTGGAGCAATTAGCACTGAGTTTTATGATGAAGCTAGCCGAGAAAAATGGGAGTTCATCTGTGGCAGAAAAATACTGGCAGAAAGGCCAGCTGATTCCGAGAAATATAGAGATTGTGGATTCACGGATTATTTACAATATCTCAAAGTTTTGAAAGCTACTACATGTTTTGGTGATTATAACAAGCAGATTGTGTTGGAATTTTATTCAAATCTGAAAGAGGAGTGTGAAGATGAAGATTCCCCTTGGTTCCATAGGGTGTATGTGCGAGGGGAAGTTGTTGAGTTCTCCACAGAGTCAGTGAATAAATGTCTGAGGCGTGGCACTTCCAGGAATGATCAGTCGGTGTTCAAACACCGGATGCCAGAAAATTTTGATGAAGTGGCAGTGGAGCTTACCAGTGGAGTGGAGAGTACATGGCCAGTGACTGGTAGACAGCAGATAACTGCATCCAATCTCACCTCCAGGTATTATTGCTTGTATATGGTAGCAGTACACAATTGGATTCCTTCAGTCAATAATACCAGTGTCACCAAAGAAATGGCTACACTCCTATATAGCCTGGGAGCAAGGCACAAGGTCAATATGGGAAGACTGGTGTTTAACGATATCATGGACTGTGCTCGGAAGACTAGGAAGGAAGCATAGGTACATCCATGTGTCATCACAATGGTGCTGCAAAAAGGGGGTGCAGCCACAAGGGAGTCTGATGAATTGATTTCTACTCAAACCTTAAAGCCGACCCTCAGAACATTAAGTGGTAGAATTGTAAAGGATTTACCCTGGACACCTCCGGAAACAGCGTGCTCGGATGCTGGTGCGGCTCGGTTGAGAGCTATTGAGGCAAGAGCAGCAGTGTGTCAGGAATTGCTTGAACGCCATCAAGCTGCTGTAGTGAAGATTCAGGGGGAGTTGGCTGCATTGGAGGCTGAGCGAGGTGATTTGCTGGCTGCAACAACTCAGGATACTGATGGTTCAGAGGATGGTGGCTCAGAGGATGCTGATGGTGTGGATGAGTCTGATGACAATATGAAATAAATGGTGTCTTGACATATTAATGAATTCAGGGGGAGAAATTTGGAGATTTGGATATTTTTGTTGAATGATTTAACTTGGACGGATTTTGATTTTTTTTGACATGTTATTCGTTTTGTTTATGCTGTCTGTGTGCTGTTAAATTCACAAATATGCCAAGGGGGAGATTGTAGAGTCCTCTGGAGTTGGACTTAGTTGTGGCATATTGTGTGAACTTATGATGTGGTGTTTTAACACCATTGCGGTCAAGCTTTTCAGACAGTAGGTTTCTAGCCACGAATTATGGAGTATAATCATGCGATCAGATCAGAATATTGTGAAGATTAGTATGTGATTTCGTGGCAATCTATTTCTGGTAAACGAATATTCCTTGTAATAGTTAGGAATTGATTAAGTAGTTTATTTATGGTACAAGTCCTATTGATAAAGGATTGTCCATTTAAATACCAGATTAGAATTAGATCTTTCCTTAGTCTAGAAGTCTATTCTTGGTAGAGTTAGACTAGGAAAGAGTTGTGTACAAGGCAGGATTGCGAAGATGATAAAAGGAAGATGATACAACGCAATCAGTAAGCGACCAAGAATTCATCTCTACGTGAGAAGTGTTGGAGCGATCTGCCTGTGGTGTTTGGAGGAGTGTTGATTCATCCGACCAAGTTCGTAAAGATCAGAAACAAGGAAGCCTTAATTCCTCGGGAGGAGGAGATCCAGGGAGACGTGTTGTTCGTGGGGGTTCAACGACGTAGGATCGGCAGTGAGGGGATCTCACGACATTCACTCATAGGTTAGCAATGGATTAGTATTCAAGTTAAGCTTCTTGTACTAAAGACTGCTTTCTAGTGGATGGTTTCTGATCTGGGCAAGGCCCCGCAGACGTAGGTGTAATTGCACCGAACTGCGTAACCAAGTTGTGTGTGCACTACTTATTTTATTTCGTGTTTTAACACCAAACGTTAAACAACTTGGCATAAAAGTATAGACTTTAGGTGAAACAGAATTTCAGCAAGGAAGCCTAACTACATGGTTTTGAGGTATTCCAGATATGACATGGACGGTTTCTATTTTGTTACTAGGGACCAAGATTTAAAGAGCACAACACAAAATAGTGGGGTATAATTGAGTCGGAGACTATGTGCAAGCAAGTAAGAAAGACAATATACCAGTCCTAGCTGTGATGTCGTTTTATGGTGTTATTGATGAGATTTGGGAACTTGACTATGTAGAATTCAAGATTCCGGTTTTCAAGTGCTAGTGGTTTGATAATACAACTGGAGTTCGAACTAATGACACAATGGGATTTACCCTTGTTGACCAGACTCGTGAAGCATATGAAAATGATCAGTTTATTTTGGCCAAACAAGCAAGACAAGTTTTCTACGTAAATGACTCGTGCAATGTAGGTTGGTCTGTTGTGTTACAAGGTAAGAAATTCTCTTTCCGTGATGAAATTGATTTTGAAGTTAGAAGTGAAAGGTTAGAGTTCCCCTATATTTCCCCTCTACTTAATAACAACAGATTAAGGCGGGAGCAATACAGAGGAACACAGAGATGGCATTTGGATAGATGAAGATAGCCAAGAAATTCGAGACGTTCAATCCAAAAAGAGAAAGATGGTTGAAGACTATCGGGGGTCGATCAATGAATTCGAGATAAATTTATGTATTTTTGTAGTTTGTTGTGTTTTGTACCACTGTTAACTATTCTACAACTATGTTCCAATTTGTCCCCATTTTGAGCAGCTCCGTGAGCTGCAGCACGCTGCCGCTGCTTTGGTAAAGCCTTGGACAAAATTACCTTCATTTTCCTATGGTAGCTGCTGCCAGCTGCAACGGGCTGCAGCTCTTTTGGTTCAGCGCGCTGCAGCTTTTTCACACACATTACCTATTTTGAGTCGCTCGTTCAGTTCCTCTAAGACAAGAATATGAATACGTTACGAGACTAGAAATGTCAAATTCCAAAATCACATCCAAAGAGTAGCAACACAGTAGCAACATATGTTTTTCAAATAAAAAATCTACTAATCAAAGTTCCATATTAACCTAGCAAAAGAAACAACCTGACAAATGAAGACGTGAGATCAATGTAGCTAGTCAATCCCTGCGCGAGCTGTTCTCCCCGGTGTTGGACGTAGGTGAATCTAAGGTAGGGATTGGACCCAATTCCTTAATCCTCTTGCCACACACGGCAGTGAGGATCTTCCCAACCTGCGATGTTCATCGCACCAAGTGATCCACCTTCAGTTGCAATGCTGCCATGTCCCCATCCGAGTTCTCCTTAGATGATTTACTTGTTGTCGCCCTAAATGACTCAGCAACGTTCTCTTTCTTCGAGAATATTAGAGGGTTTATGGGAAGCTTTGGTATCATTTTGACATCATCATCTTTTGAATCAGCAACCTGCTTCCATGCATATGCCAGTGATGAGTGAGGAGAAGCCTATGCAATTATGGGCATTGACACAATCCTAGATGTACCCCATTATCGTACCCCCAACATCGATGCTCATGTTTTTCTTGATCTTTTAGAGTAGTAACATACGAGACCAATGAACCTCACTATTCATATTCACCGGGAGAAGCCGGGCAGCTATGAAACTGTACCACACGTTCATATCTTCAGTCAGGTATTTCTTCTCAATGCTGGACCATTCTTGTGGCAGATTTCGGATAACTTCATTTTTATCGTCATAGATTTCTTTTATGATGTCTTCCCATGAATCTTTTTGAACAGCTTTGCCGGCAGCTTCGTACAAACTCGAAGGCTTCGGTGGGATCTTGTAGAACCTGTTGATCCCATCCGCTGCAAGCTTAATGAACTGACCACGGAGGAAAACATCTGGACAATTCTTGTACTTCATGAGCGACAAGAACTCACATACCATGGTCTGGTTTGCACGAGGTGGTAGTGAGATGAAGCCTACCCAGCCGTGCTCGTTCACGTAGTCCTTGTAGGGCTTTTCTAGTCTCAACCCTCTCTCTAGTATGAGGCCCCTTCTAATAAATTCTTTGTACACAGTTATTACCTCATGACAGTCTGCTTCTGTGGTTGGTATTGGATTGTTCGAGGGAACAATCTGAGACCCGTGCTGACGCCCCTCCTTCTCGCCGACTCTGGCTTTTTTCCTTGAGTTTTGGGTGTTAGTCTTCTGCTTGGGAGCACTCTTTTTGGAGGCCATACCTGGTAAAATAAATGTGCTATGGTACATAATACGCCAGCAAAATGTTAACACAAGCCAGAATATTAACGGGTGGTCAAAATATCGATGGAAAATTAGAAAATTGGGTGGTCAGAATATGAACGGAAACTTAGAAAACTGGGTGGTCAGAATATTAACGGAAGCAGGAAAAACTTGAAAAACATAAATAACCTGACATGAAAATTTTCTATCATGAATACATAATCAGCTTTCACAATACAGAATATAGAATTAGGTTTTTGGTCAGAATCATGTTTTCTCACATGCAAAATACAGAATCCGGATTTTTCAGAATTACTACCAAGAACAAATTCTCCATCCAGAATAACCTCACTTGAAGTTTCCAAGGGGTTATTTTCTAGAATCATTCTTTTTCATATTCAGAATAAACAATCAGGTTTGTACACAATTACTCACGCATATCCAAAACAAAAGCACAATAAGGTTCATCAAAATTAGGCATTTTCATGAAATTAAACCTAAGGCAAAGAAAAATTGTAGGCAATCCCTAGGAAACCAAACATGAGTGTGTATCCACTTACCTAATTCGGACTATGGTTTTTTGACGAAAGGTGTTTGGAGTACGGACAGTGGTTTGAGGACAGAGCTTGGTCGATGGAGCTTGGCGGACAGGTTTCGCGGACGGTAGCTTGGTGGAAGGGATGGAGCTCGGCGGAGGTGTATAGTGGAAGGGACGGAGCTCGGCGGAGGTGGAATTTAACGGGGACGGTGGAGGGAGAAGGGAGGGCGGATGGAGCGGGGTTGGTAACGGGAGTGGAGATGGTGGAGGGAGCGGGGATAGAGTTTGCTGGTGGAAGGAGCGGGGAATGTGGAGGGAGCTTGGGAGAGGAAATGTGTTAGGGTATTGGCCGGGTTGAGTGACCAATTTCACAAACACATAGCACCAAGTCTACAAACAAATGGGCTGAATTTTACACCCAATTGGGTTGAATTTTACAAAGACATGGGTTGAAAAATGTTAATTGTATTAAGAGGCATGGATCGAGGCTCGAGCGGCGAAAGGGGTTCAAGGGGCTTGGGGGCTTGGGGGGTGGATGGGGTGGATGAGGTTTGAGGGGTTCGAGGGGTCAAGGGTGTATAGGTTCCATGGGTCTCAAGAGGTGGATAAGTTCGAGGGGTCGAGAGGTACGAGGGGTGGATGGGTTCCAGGGGCGGAGAACCTCGAGGGGTGGAGGGTTCGAGGGGTAGATGAGGTTCGAGGGGTGTGAGGGGTGGATGGGGTGGATGAGGGGTGGACGACTTCAAGAGGTTGAGGGGTTCGAGGGGTGGATGGGGTGGATGAGGTTCGAGGGGTGCGAGGGGTAGAGGGCTTCAAGGGGTGGATGGGTTCGAGGGGTGGAGGGCTTCGAGGGGTGGATGGGGTGAATGAGGGGTGGAGAGCTTCGATGGGTCGAGGGGTTCGAGGGGTGGATGGGGTGGATGAGGTTCGAGGGGTGCGAGGGATGGAGGGATTCGAGGGGTAGATGGGTTCGAGGGGTGGAGGGGTGGAGGGCTTCTAGGGGTGGAGGGGTTCGAGGGGTGGAGAACTTCGAGAGGGTTGGAGGGCTTCGATAGCTCGAGGGGTGGAGGGCTTCGAGGGCTCGAGGGGTTCGAGAGCTCGAGATGCTCGAGGGGTGGAGGGCTTCGAGTGGTGGAGGGCTTCGAGGGTGGAGGGCTTCGAGGGGTGGAGGGTTTCGATGGCTCGAGGGGTTCGAGAGATCGGGGGGCTTCGAGATTAGAGGTGTTTGAGGGGTGGAGGGCTTCGAGAGCTCGAGGGGTTTGAGAGCTTGAGGGGCTCGAGGGGTGGAGGGATTCAAAGGGGTGGAGGGCTTCGAGTGCTCGAGGGGTTCGAGAGCTCGATGGGCTCGAGAGCTCAAGGGTGTTATAGTAAATTAGGATTGATATTAACGCTTCTGAAGAAGTGCCGTTGACTAGGCCAGAGTGTTAGTAGGACTATACTTCCTTTTGTATTCTATTTATTCCTGTCAACAATAGATCATTTTCTAATATTGTTATACTATTGTTAAAGCAAATGGTTACTAAGCTAGATTTCTACTCATATTCTGTTTCCTTATTGTACCTGATATATTTGTGTGAGCAATACAATAATTGGTTACGGCGACTCAAAAACAGTCTTTCTGTCATCCCTTACTTACAGAGGCGACTCAAATACAGTCTTCCTCAAGTGCAACTAAGCTAGAGTTCTACTCATATTCTGTTTCCTTATTTCACTCTATATATTTGTGTGAGCAATACAATAATTGATTACGGCGACTCAAAAATAGTCTTCCTATCGTCCCTTATAGAGGCTACTCAAATACAGTCTTCCTCAAGTGCAACTAAGTGAGGCCACTACCGAGCGATGCACTTAAACATGTTTGTATTGACTCAGACTAATTCCTGGTTAAACTAATTCTCTAGCCCTCGAACCTCAAACCTCTTCCCTCGATCCCTAGAACCCTCAAACCTCTCCCCTCAAGCCCTAGAACCCTCGAACCGCTCCCCTTGAGCTCTAGAACCCTTGAATTTCTCCCCAGAAGCCCTCAAACCTCTCCTCTCGAGCCCTCGAACATCTCCCCTCGATCCCTCGAACCTCATGCCATAAGCCCTCTAGCCTTATTCATCGAGCCCTTGAACCTCCTGCCTCTAGCCCTTGAACCACCTGCCTCCTGACATTATTTTTATTCTTTTTTCTTTAAACTTAGGGGTATAATGGTCATTTTACCTATTTTGACCAATTTTACCGTTGACTTTCCCTGAAAATCACCTCTAGGGACCAAAACATATCATTTTGAATTTTTTGGGTACCGTTTAAGGGTTGTTTTGCAAATGGGGACCAAAAGATAGTAAAAGATACTGTGTAGGGGACCAAAAAAAACAATTTAGTCTAATGTTTTTTTTAAAAAAAAATTGAAAGTATAAAACACTAAAATGACCCAACAAAGCATCATTTTCCTTCACTCCCAAATTTTCCCTATTCCCTCCATAACCTTAACCCTAAATTTCCATACCCCTCCCACCCCAACACCTCTACCGATTTCCCTCTTCCCTCTATAACCTTAACCCCAAATTTTCCCTCTTTCCACCATAACCCCCTGCCGATTTTTCCGAATGATATTTTCCATCCCTTCACCATTTAGTTTGAGCGATTCTACTTCCCAATCTTGGTCGCAATCCTGCTTCCCAATTTTGCTCGAGATTCTGCTTCATAAATTTGGTCCCCATTCTGGTCGGAATTTCGGTCCAGTAAAGCGGGTTACAAAGGTGGCTGGATCTTGGCAAAATACAAAACCACCGAGAGTGTGTACCAATAAGGTATGACTGATTGGTAGTTTGCATCTTTTGCGGGCTTAATGAATAGCTATATTTTGGTGGGTCACTTAGTTTGTGAGTTTGTGTTTTCATTTCTTGGGTTACTAGTGTGGGTAGTGTTTCATGTGGATAGATGATATGTTTGCTAATGATTTTATAATATTTTCCTACCCTGTTTTTGCCCCTATAGGAATTTTTGCAAACCCTGTTTCTGCCACCATACAATATGTTCTCGGTTGGTTGTTAGTGTATATCTCGTCTTCGGATGTGTTGTATTAAGATTTCCTTATGTTTGATTGACTTATACAAGAGTGAATGACAAAGCCGAGGAAGAAATTATTTGACTCTGGCGGTACAAAAGCCGTTGAAGAGAATTGTGTTACACCTCCAAAAGCTGACAACTGTAATGACAATAATGAGGAAGTGGATGATGCACCCAAATATTGCTCGGGATCTGAAAAGTCAGGGGAAGAAGAAGAAACTATGTTAAAAGATGACATGAGTGGGTGCTTCGACAAGTTTGGGATTAAATAATATTGCAAGAGTAGAGGCACAACCACGTGCAAGTCCATCTTGCTAGCGAAGCAAAAGAAGGCTCTTAAAATATTCTTCGATGATGACTTCGAACCCCTAGTTCTGCGCAGCCGATGGTCGATGTATGTTGGCTATGCCTTCCGACAAAGAATCCGCTTCGGGATATGACATAATTGGAAATCAGTCCCAGACCATGTAAAGAAAGATGCATGGGAAGACATTCTTATAAGTGTGTTCTAATCCTCCATTTTCATCAGTTCATGTCAACTTCATTACATTGTGCACTAACAAATTGTATCTTTGTCCACTAGATTAGCTGGGATATACAAACCAAAATGACGTTCAATGAGATGAATAAGTTCCGAAATAAATGGACAATTTATGCAGGAGAAAAGTGGAGGAATTGGAAGACTAAGGTGGCTCACAAGTACATCGTGCAAAAAACACTTGGTTCTTGTGCATGGAGAGATTATCGCTAGATGGACAAAAATCAGTGGGAGCTATTTGTGAAACACAGATCAACCCCTGAATTCAAGGTAATTCCTTGAAAATCCTTCATCTCTAGTCATTACTTTGTGAGCATTTTACAAATTGATGGCAAATAGGCATTAAGTGATGCAGCAAAAGTAAGCGCCTCACAGAAGGAGTACATCCATCACACGGGTAGTGGAGGGAATCGTAGGGTTGCAATAGAACTCGAGAAAAGGAAAAGAAAGGCTAAAATTGACGAGCTTTTGGATGAAGGTAGTAGTGTAGAAGAAGCGGAGGCTTTAGTTCAAATCATAGATTTCAAATCGGACCGCTCGGAGGTGTTCCTTGAAGCTAACTGAGACAAGAAATTATCAACCTACACCAACGACCCCGTTAAAAGAGTAGCCCTCACTATTGTGAGCATAATTCATAATTGATTCTATCTCTATTAATATTTGCAGATGTAATGCATAGTAATGGCTGATATATGTTTTGTTTCCTAGAAATCCCTTTTGGATAAGAAGCAAAAGGGAGATTTGGTTATACAAGGAAAAGAAGATATTCTCGTTCAAGCAACGGGTAAGAAGGATCACGGGGGTCGTTGGAGAGGTTGCTCTGCAACGTCCAAGGTGAACGAGGCCCTACCACATATGGCTGTGAGCCATTACACATCTAGTAGATGTGGGAGAATAAACATAAAACCATCTGAGGAAATCTTAAATTCAAACAAGCTACCAACAGATGTCATCGAGCTTAAGGAAAGATTTGTTTCCTTATTTGAGGCCCAAACAAATTGGCTAGCTGGACAGTTAGGTAAAGCTATTCCCCCACACTTGGATGCCCGCAATTTCCTTGCTACATCTTCCACCCCCGTAAATAAGGACAACTGGGTATTCATTCCTTCAGCATCTGGATGTAGTGACCCACGAGGAACCATAGCAGACGACAAGGTATTCCATACCATGAACCTCGTCGTTAGCTCCTTTCTTGCTCTGTGATTTTTAGTTTCTGGATTTCCATTTCCTGTCAAAATGATTTTGTGGAGATACATTGACTACTATCACGTTCATTTTGGATGTTGGTAGTTTGGGCCTACTTATATCTTCATCTTGTTCTTTCCCACATAAACTGAGAAAATGTCTCTTTGCCAATATAGTTTTATTTGATAGATAGTTTATGGCAGATGAACGCTGAAAGTTGCAGCGCGATCCAGCTCTCAGTCTCAGCTGAAAACTGAAAGCTACAGCGCGCTGCAGCCTTCAGCAGCTACATGTATACATCATTTCTTGGTATAATCTATCGATTGCACTTACGAAATTATTTAATTTTCTTTACTTAATAACACTTACTTATTTTCCAACCAATGTATTTTCCCAATCTATGAGTTTATTTCTCAAAAAGGAAAAAATTGCTGCCTATATGTTTTGAACCATAATGGAGAAAGGGATGTAGCTGCATTTGGTATCTTGTTTCCAAAGGAAACGGAAATAGACTTACCCATCAAGCGGGAGAAAGTAAATTTTCATGGACCTATGATCATTCCCAAGGCACCTTGCTGATTGAACACGAAGAATTTGAGTTTGTCAATGAGGCCATTGGATATAACATTCTATGGCCGACAAAGCTGATAAGTGTCATTGGACAAGAGGATAATGAGGTGTGATAATTGCATTCTTCTTCTTATCGAATCATATATATCTTTCTAGATATTACTAAAACATAATATGTTATTCATCTGCTTACTTAGGAGAACGAGCAGCAACCTCCTCCCCAAGAATTGGTAGTTGGCGAAGTTGGAAGCCCTCAAATAAAACTCACACCAAAATTTTCCAAGGACACTACATAGGTTTAAAAAAATAAGCATATTAACTAGCTATGACATCCAGATGCATATTATTAACACACTGTCCCTTACAGGAGGCGGTGGCTAAGGAAGATACTCCGCATGGAGAGGTGGTCGCTCGATCGGTAAAAGGAGAGGTACATACCCCCAGACTATTTCATTCTGACCAATTTTTTTACAATGCATGACTAACATTTTACCGATTAGCAAGTTCCAAAAGAAAATACTTCATCAACGGAGAATGGGCAACCAAATCCTCCCGTGCCAATTTCTAACCAGTACATATTTGTGAGAACCCATTTTAGAATTTACAATATGATCCACTTCTGAATTAATACAAATACTGGTCAACTAACATTATTAGATTCTCAATGTAATTAGGGGGTCATGGAAGACCAAGAATGCATCGCTGCTGATCAACAGATTAATGATGCTTTAAGGATATCTACACAAATATGTTGACCAAACAAAGTCTTCCGCATCAATTCAATGCGGAGATGTTTGGATCAAAAGAAGTCTACGCAGCCATATTTACTGACAAGCTAAGACAATTCATGAGCAGCTTGGACGTAGAAGATGAAATGGAGTGGATCAGTGGGTGCCAACTTGATATATGGGCATCGTAAGAATTGCATGGTTACATTATTTATAGATAGATGTATCATTATATTTCTTTTACTTACAATATTATTTTGCAAGATACCTTTGTGATGGGGGCCACGCCCAGTTTATTCCAGCCTCTTCAAATTCAATGGCTCAAAAGGAAAATCAAAGGGTGAAATTGACTGCGGACGAGGTTTCAACTGTCACGTGCCGCACTCAAGCGAGGATGTACGTCTTCCCGTACAATCAAGAGTAAGTTCCATGCGTTTTCCAAGTTGCTAGTCCCGGCCACATGGAAGTAATCGCAACCATATGCTGTGATTTTATTTTCAAAATATATTTTAAGGATTTTGGTGTTTCCTTTTTTTAAGGGACCATTGGTTTTTGCTCGTTCTCGTACCGGAAATCGATCGAGTATACTGCATCGACTCAATGACTGGGGAAATTTGCAAATGCAATAGGTCATGCCTTAAATTGATTCATTTGTAAGTGGAATACATTCATGTCATTCCTTCAACTTCAATGTTTTACAAAAATGTTTGTTCACGTAAATGTGTTCTTGTACGTTTCTCACTTTCTTGGCTCGATTATTTTCAATTAATGTTAATTAATATATTTTCATATATTGTGTGAACCCCAATTTCTGAAAATATTTTTTAATATGTTGACATAAATATGTTTTCATCGATTGTAGGATTGCAACAAAATATCAACGGTTCAATTCCGACCAAAATAGCTCCTACCCTTCAAACTATACATGGAATGTCATAAACAACAATGTACGTATTATCTCATAACGTCATATTTCATCTGTCATTTTCATGTTCGTAATCGTTTCAACAAATTCTCTTTTACATCAGCACAAGATAGGAGTGTGGATACCATTGCATGTATTACATGGAAAAAATGGTTAGGCACGTCCATGACATTGACATTATTCTGGTACGTTTTCCTACATTGCTTTTATGTATTTGTTATTCTCTCACATCTATATCCTTTTCTTAACATGTGATTTAATACATTGTTTCAGCAATTTCCAGAAGATTACACTCCACTGGGGAGCGATGAACTGCAGAGAATTGCTCTAAAATGGGTTTGTGTTTTCGCAAAATGTACTCTGCCAAAATGCATAGCTCAATTGAATGTCATACAAGGACGTGCCTCCATCATCGGATAGTGGTTAGTATTATCCCTTATGAAAGGTAATTGACCTTCACTTTTGATACTCATCAACTCCGTGATGAGGGGGTTTCCAGTATCTTAGGCCACTAAGAAACACATTGCTCTTCTTTTGTTAATAAAAAATTATAGTTCATCAAACTCAATGCGTTTTTAACCTACTTCTTGTCTATGCGTCATGGTTGCTCACAATTTGTTCTATTTTTATTCGTGCACCGTTCTGTTACTACGAACAACAAATAATCGGTACCATCCTTGAAAAAGAACGCACCAGGTAGGAAAATAAGCGTAAAAATGAAACTGGCTGCGTGAAGATAAACTGAATGAGCGGAAGCGCGTCATAGCTTACAGTGACCACAATAGTTAGTCACGTTTAATAATGGTTTCTTCCGATTACAAAAATGATGCTAATAATAACCGGCGCAAAATTTACGCTTTCAACACCGGTTTCAAAACCGCTGCTAAAATATAAACCGGTGAAAAATATACATTATTATCACCGGTCAAAAAACCGGTGCAAAATAATAACCGGTTATAAATTTACACTCTAAAAACCGATGAAAAATATAACCAGTGCAACATCTACACCTCTAGCACCGGTTCAAAAACCGGTGCTAATAAATAACCGGTGCAACATACACACTTTTAGCACCGGTTTACAAACCGGGGCTAAACAATAACCGGTACAAATAAATTTTTTCTCAACGGTTCAAAAACCGGTGCTAATAAATAACCGATGTTACATATACACTTTTAGCACCGGTTTACAAACCGGTGCTAAACAATAACAGATGCAAATAAATTTTTTTATCAGCGGTTTAAAAATCGGTGCTAACTAAAAACCGGTGTTACATATGGATATTTAGCAACAGTTTTATAACCGGTGCTAAAAATAATCGGTCCAAAATATACAAATTTAGCACCGGTTTTTTTGTTAGCACAGGTTTTCAACCGGTGCTAATTTAGCACCGGCTTTTTTATTAGCATCGGTTTTCCAACCGGTGCTAATTTAGCACCAATTTTTCAACCGGTGCTAAAGAAAAAAAACCATTGCTAATTTAGCACCGGTTTTAAAACCGGTGCTAACTAGAAAAACCGATGCTATAGCGGTACATTTTAGCACCGGTTTAAAAACCGGTGCTAAAAGTTGGGATTTTGCACCGGTTTTTTCCAACCAGTGCTAAAGTTTCATCGGTTACTTAGGTACTGGTTTTTTTTGCAAAAAAACCGGTGCTAGAGGGGGGTTCTTGTGATAGTGCCACTTTGCTAACCATGACTCGTGGCTGTAGGGGATTTTGATTTATACATATATGTCCCAGTTAAGTAAAGTCTAGCATTAGAACAATCGACCAATAGGAACAAATCGGTTCGCCAAGCTCGCATGACACCTCGGTAAAAAGCAATCAACCCCAGGGATAGTGGGCCAAGATCACCTCCTGAAAAGTTGGATCTATGAAGGGGTTCAATCCGCTTCTGAAAGAACAAATCAAACCCACCAAGGAAAAAAAGTTGTGAATTTATCTAAATTGAAACTATTTCTGTAGGGTTTTCATAGAATGCAAAATGAAAAATTAACTTTACATATATGTGTGCCTTTTTGATGCAATAAATTAACTTGTGTCAGTTGCTAATCAAAACCATCCCTCATCAATATAGGGAAACACACTTCGTAATGATTACAATTTCTAGCATTTAATTTATACATCACTAAAATTCCTTTATATTGCTGGTCATTAGTATCGAACTCCCAATATTTTTGGGATACTAAACAACTATTACACAATTTACACTTCATAAATTAAATGTAGAGTGGTTCTCCTGACAGGCGGTCTGTCTGTAAGCTTATGGACATGCCATTTATTTTTTACCTTATCCACCGCATTTGTTAAATTGCATACTCCCTCTGTTTTCTTAAGTTTTGTACACTTACCATATTTGTATATTTTTCTAAGTTTGTCACCTTTCCTTTTATGGTAAAAAGTACATCATTCTCAAACACTCATTAAACATTTTTACTCTCCTCACTCAATTTCCTCCACACAAAATACAAAAAAAAAAACAACACCTAAACTTATGGTGCTAAACATAGTAAAACAGAGGGAGTACTAAATTCCAAAATTTTGAAAATATTTTTTTATATTTTATCTTTTATGTTTTTATATTTTCATATTCAAATACATATTATTACTTGTTTTAACTTTTATAATAAAGTATTTAAATTTTTATAAAAAATTACAACATTTAAGGTAAAATTCAGTGTGGACTGTCCATAATATTATGGAGAGGCCGGCATTCCTAAGACATTCTCTTAAATGTATACTCAACGGCTTCAAAAAAATTCAAATGCAAAAGAACGCAAACATTTTCTAGCCACAAAATCATTTCAAACTTCACATACATCACACTGCCCAACCTAAGTGGTATGATTAATATTTTTCCCTGTAACCACATCGCTTCAAAATCCCATCGCACACATCCAACAACCACTGTTATGCTTCATGTCCATGTCTTCGTGGTTGGGGGACTTATAGTATATGTATGACATGCCAATTTAAGTTAGCTAAAAGTAAACATGTGTAACAACCACTTAGCTAAGCTAAAGCAGTTCGACTGGTCCACAAAGACTTAAACAAAACAATGCCACAAACTGGCAAACCACAGAAATATAGCAGAAAATAAAACTCACCACGACGCCCCAGAATTGGACTACGATCCAAAAATAGAAGGATGATAATTGGACCATAATCACACCATTGAAGAGTTATAAATAAAGAGAAGACACACCGATAAAAGGTAAGTGAGAACTACTAGAAGAATACATATATGATGAGACTATTTAGACTTGAGCATCGAAGCTGCCTCGCAGGGACCAACCTAGGGACATTTACACGTACTCAAAAAGGTATAGACTCATCGTGAGCGAATTCTAGGTACTATCAACATTCAAAAGAAATTCTCTGCATCAGCTGAAATGTAATCAAGATATAATAATGTGCAATGCGTTATATTTGTCTCAATCAATCACGCTGTCATAATATTCAAAGCCAACACGTACTATGATTAAAAACTTGCTTCTATTTGTTTGATGATGTATTTTTAATTCAATGTATAGTCATTCCATCTCAAAATTATTTCACTGAAATCTTTCACAATTTTCACTACATACGTTTGATTAGAAGTATATTCCAAAATAAATCTAATAAGATGTCATGTGATGATATTGCTATTTATATATCAGCTGAATTTTAGTGTCAACGTTTTCTAATTTGACTCAAATAATTAATTAAAGGGAGAGATGGATTTAATGAGCCGTTAATAAAAATCATTTTTTCCAACCTATCTTCCCCCCTGGTTCTCTATATTGGTTAATGGTAAAGTAGCTAGTTTTTTTCAGCCCTCAAGAGGGATAAAACAGGGAGATCCCCCTATCCCCTCTACATTTCAATTTATTCTTCGAAGCTTTTTCCAGAAATCCGCATTTTTGTTTCCACACTGGAAAGCTCAAGATCTCAGACTTCCCACCAGTGTTATTCCTATTTCCCCCCTTATTTATGTTGATGATACCGTTTTGTCTTTAAATGCTACCAAATTTGCACTCATTACAATAAAAGAATTCTAGGTCATCTTTGAACTTACATCAGGCCAGCAAATAAATCTTGAAAGTTATTTCTTTTTAAGTAGGCATGTTAACAGGGCTCAGTTGCATTTGATTAGAAAAGAACTTGACATGACCCATGATACAATACCTTTCTGGGATGCCCAGTTTACACAAGTAGAAGTAAGACCATTCATTTTCAGCCACTAATTGAAGCCTATGACAAAAAACTAACTGACTGGAAGAATCAATAGCTAAGCATGGCTGGTAGATTGATTTTAATTTAGTTATATTTTTTATTCCTCAACACGTGTGGGCAGTAATGGAACCCTCAAAATCTGTAATAAAGGTCTTAAAAAGGAAAATAACAAAAACATTGGGGGCAATAAGATATTGGAGACAAGAAGGTTTAGATTAGCCTTAATAAGATGAGTTACTCTTTAAATCAAAATGGTGTAGGATTAAGAAAATTCAAAGACATTTAAAACACATTCTTCATTAAACTCTGGTGGAAATTCCACTTATGGATCACCTCTTGGTCCCAGTTTCTTTGGTATCTCTCTGTGAACCAAAGAAATTCCCAAAACTAGAAAAGAAATCTTCGGATTAATCCAATTGCTCAAGGAAACACAAGAGTACTTCATGGAAATGGAAGTGCTAATTTGTTTACCTCTAATTAGACATGATTTGGCCCAATTGCATATTTTAATCAACTAGTGGCTATTCCATCCTAGCTGACTATTTCTGATCTTATTAGACATAGAGACATTTACATGTCTCTTTTAACTTTCTTGCAATCTAATTGCTTAATTGTTTTGCAGAGTGCACAAGTCATAGAAAATAGGCAAGACAGACTAATCTGAAGCCCATCAGTAATAGTGATTTCCCATTCAAAATTGGTCACACAGTCATTGAACAACAAAGAAAGGGAATTGAACACTCAGATAGGTTTGGTGTAGTAAATCCCAAACAAAAAGTATCTGCTTTTATATGGAAAATGGTCAATGCAGCACTACCTTTTGATGAAATTTTGATATTCTCTAACATCCCCTTATCATCAAAATTTCTTTTATGCCTGCACTTAGATTCTATGTCTCGCTTTTTTAATGACTGTTATCTTGTCTTAGAAATATGGGAATAGATGAACAACTGTTTAGGACTTAGATCACCACGGTTTGATTCCATATTTGAAAGATTAACCTTCTATTGGACAAACTCTGGTACAACAGATATCCACACTGCCATCATATATATGCTCTCTTCTCTGATCTGTTGGAATCTGTAGAAGGCGAGAAATTGCTTCATTTTCTAGGATAAAAAATATAGATGATAATCATTCTAAATCATATCAAAGATGACATATTCTTAGTCTTCCATAATAAATCTATTTTCAGTAGAAAAAACAAGATAATACTGATACCTCTTGGGCTTAATTCCAAAAATTAAACCACCTCCGAAGGCATCGGTAAATTTGTTTTGGGCTGAATTAAACCCAAAAATATCAAGATAAATGTTGATGCTGCATGGAATAAAAAAATTTATACAGTGGTATTGGTTTTATTTCTAGAAACAAAGAAGGGAACATGTTAAAAGCATGCTTAATGAGTGTTAAAGCCAATTCTAGATTTCAAACCGAACTCTTGGCTCTACACGATGGTTATAAATTTGCCTTAGTATTGAACCTCAATGATTTCACTTTGGAAACTGACAGCTTGATAGCTCTAGATTCAAAATACTGCAAGGACCCCCCCCTATTGCACCAGTATTTGGGTACATAGACACCGGTAATTTGGGCCCTCAGACTATCGGTATCCATGTATGGGGTGCTGAAAAGTAGTTACAAAGGCACTGGTATCCAAAAGTGGTGATGGTTGTTAATTAAGCACCGGTTTATATATTGGTGCCAATATTAATGTAGTGGTGCTTGCCACCAATAACTAGCACCAGTAAAATGGTATTGATGCTTAATGATAAAGACTAGCACAGGTTGAACGTTACCGGTGCTGGTTGTAAAATCATGTCCATTGCCATTAATTTTGAGCACTGGTTCCAGTCCAGCACCATTATAAAAAAGAAATGCCGATTCCAGGGATTAGAAGGATCAATATCTTCCATAATAGAGATATAAATTATTTAGAATCATTATGAGAAATGAATACCTTTTATGATTGGTTTTGTATATATCCTGCTTCATATTTGTCTAGGCATCGTATACCCTTTGTACTCACTATATATATGAATACACACAGTTACATGCCTCTCCCAGGGTTCTTTAAAAATTATAGCTTAGAAATTAACCTTGTTAGAGGCAGTAAGGATCATAAGATAGAAATTTATAATTCTGCACCATGTTCCTACAGCTACGCTACCCATAGGGTAGTAAGCGGCAAGTCCTGGGTTTGTCCACAGAGATGCTAGGTCTAATTTATCAACTCAAAACACAACCTCGTACAGGTCGTCAATCTTTACAAGTGAAAGGAATAGCTAGTAAAGCAAACATGTAAATAGGGGGGTTTGGTTTTTCAAACTAACAACTACAAAACATGAAAAGTAAAAACACAACTACAATAATAGCTAAGCACTTGGGGAAACCATTGAGAAACATGGTCAATCAAATGCTTCTACCCTTAATTTATTCACATAGAGAATGAAGTAAACCTAATAAAGTGTCCATAACAGGCGGTGTGGCTGATATCATACGCTTCCCCTTCCCTGTCACAGCAGGTGCTCTCGCAACCCTCCATCAACACCGCCGTCGTAATTAGGGGGTACAAAAAGGTTCGGCCATTGTTGAATGTCTAATTCTCCCCCGTGCAATTACGTCTCAGGCTTTCACCATGAATGCGCTACTCCTCTCGGGTCCTATCGATTAGGCCCAAGGGTCGTAGGCACCTTATCTATGATACTAAGGTTTCTTGTAACCCTAGCTTGCTACTATTTAGCTATCTCTACCCGGAACCTCTCGAAAAAATTTCCAAAGTTAGCTAGGACTGGTGTGATGGTACGTGGATCAGAGTGACCTCAAATCTCCCATGTACACACTCACGCAAACACGTTCTCATCCACCCATTCAAACAACCAGGTATCTCTTCCCAAGGGGACATCGATATTTGCACCCAGTATGAATACAACCCAAAATGTGTGTTATATATGTAGTGTAATATTCATGCATTCAAACTCAAAAGCAAATCACAATAATATTATGAATACAAAATTTGGATGAACTAGAGAATCTCAAAAAACATATAGATTACCAAGTCACTACAATTTATCCCCAAGCTATGGAAACTACTCCCTTGACATGGAATTCAAAGAAAGATTTGAATTCTATATCTTAGGATCAAAGAAAAATAAAAAGAAGGAAAAGATAAAGTTTCTCCTAAAGAGAGAGTTTACCAACTACTCTTAAAAAATGAAGTATGAGATATGAAAATCTAGTAGACAAAGGTTCTATTTATAGAAGGAGATTAGGCCTGAAAATAGGCCCAAAATAGGCAAATATATGGTAAACCCTAGCTCAGCCACTGCCCAGCGTGGGGCATCACAATGATGCGGCCCGTGGCATGTACTTGGTGCGGGGTGCGAGGACTGGCATGGCCCGCATTCGTGGGGTGCCAGTTCTTAGGCGTGGTGTGGATCTCCATTTCGTGCAGGGCACGAGGCTTAGCACGGGTCGTGTATGACACCTGGCGTGGGGCACTGTCAGACCGCTAAAACTTCAATTCTTGATCTACTCATGTGGCCATTAGCGCGGTCCATGGTCAGTAAGGGTGCTCGCTCAAAAACTTTAGTGCGGGCTGGGTGATTTCCCATACCCTGCATGCTAGTCCTGGCATAATAGACTTGGGATGGCGCAAGATGCCTAATATGGGACATTCCGTGCCTATACTTAGCCATGTGGGGGGTTCTTCACTTTGTGCTGGTGGCCTGTGGCCTCTGGCATGGGTGGCGCCATAGCCTCGCGTTGGACTCCTTGGAACAAGGCATCTCCTTTAGCGCAGGCTGTTGGTGTCAAAACCATGCACGGCTCACGCCAACCCATTGGTGTGTTGGCCAGCCGAACTAGCTTTCTTCACTATGGGAGAACTGTTAGTCTAATTTGAGAGTTTTAGTAGTCAATTTTGTAGTACTCGAGAAGAAGAATCCAATGGAACCATCCTTTAAGGATATTTATTCTTGGGCCATTCTCGACCTTTAGCACAGCTCATCGGACCACGATTCCCTGTTTCTTTGTTGGCTGCTATGAACTCTGTTGCTGCCTATCTTTGGCTTCAATATCCTTCTACCACACACTGATGATCGTGCCTTCGTCTATTACCATTCTAAAGTGAATGGTCTTTGTCTCTACTACCATCATTGCGAATGGCCTTCAATATCTTCTACCGTCCTTACAAACGACTTTCACATAGAATGTAAACAAAAAGTACCCACAGGCAACTTACTAAAGATGATCACGAGGAAGATAAAGGATCCCATGGATACAAGATGTCCACTAGTACCAATTAAGTCTAAAAAATGCAAGATTTAAAGAAGAAAACCAAACATGGCCATCCAAACCACTTGCCATGTAAACTCAACTAATACTAGGGATCCACCAAGTAAAAGTAACTGGAAAGTATGCTAAATACATCGGTTAACGCATGCAAAATGAAGCAGACCAGACTCCCCACACTTAACCCTTTACTCATCCTCGAGTAAATAAAAGATAAGATAAATAATCAAGCGAAATATAGCGTGCAAACATAAGTTAACCGAGGCATTCAACTTATTCAAAGATTATCCTTTTTTCCCCAAGAAAGTAAGAACCTCACAACTCTCACACTCCCCAAAAAACATAATTAATTAAACCACCAAAAAGTAAAGTGTGGAAAAAGGTAAGCCAAAAAGATAAGTGTCAAGAAAGTTTAATTTTCCCAAAATGATCCCAAAAGCAATCAAAGGGTAGTCTTAAAAAACAATCCACTGCGGAAGCATGCATTCAACCTAGTTTTGTGTTTTCTCTCAATTTCTGTCATTTTGCTAAGGAGCCTTTTTGGGTTTTCATCCTAGCTTTAACACATAAAGGGTACTCACTTCTCACATTTTTCCACACGGCCTCTCATTTTTGCCTTGCTTGTAAGCCTAGCTGGACCTAGCCTCTCATTTTTACCTAGGCCTTTCGACATATCCGGGTTTTTTCTCATGTTACCCGAGTTGCCCTTTTGGGTTTTTGACTTTTCCAGTTTTTTGTATTTTTTTCCATTTTTCAAGTTTTTCCAAATTTTTTTGATGTAGCGCAAAAATGCCTCAAAAGTGGGCTTCATACTACAAAAGATAAAAATACACCACCAATTTCCTAAAACATCCTACCCAATGCAAACTAGAAAGCCTAGCATAGAATGTCATGCCACCAAATGTTCAACCAAAATCACCCCTCAACAAACAAAAACAAAAATCATAAACTAACAAGAAGAAAAACTACCACAACAAATCATGAAATGCACCGAGGAAATCCAAAAATGAAAACTACCTATGTCCTCACTACTCCCTCCCCGCACTTTGCCCATGAAAAGTGTCCAATGCACAAAAATCATATCAAAACATAGGTGAGGTAGGGAGAATTGTGATACTCACTCCCGTGGCCCCGAAGGGTCTTGTGACTCGTGAAGCTCATATCTATGTATCATGTTGCTTGAAGTGTGGCCCCAATGCTATCCATCCTTGATCTAAGATCTTCCACTTGCGAGCGCATCCCTCCTATTGCTTGGACTACCTCTTGCAACACTTGAGAAGAGCTCGAAAGCTTGTCCCCAAGTGAATGCAAATTGTCAGTGATCTTCGTGGATAAGCGAGAGTGACTAGGAGGTGCTCTCAGAGTGGACTCGCCCTCGGCCTCCTCAACATCTATCTCCAGGTTGGCCATAAATCTATAGAACTCTTTCTCAAATTTCCAGTCCAAAAAATTGAGTAGGTCATCCAAGATTGTGTCATGGTCAATAGCAGTGTGCTCTAGTTGTGGAATAATCATAAAGCTACACCTACTCGCTCTGCAATAGAGCCATACACATCTACCCTCCGATGTTGTCAGTCTCACCATGGATGCCTTCGCTAACTTCTCTATGTTGTTCCTTATGCCCGATCTCCCTAAGTTAGCTAGAGCCCTTTGTGTGAATGGATTACCTAGATACTCTGCCAAAAGACCAACCATGCCTCCCATGGAGATTTTGCAACTCTTCTTGTCTCCCATTGCCAAACATTCCTACACAAAATACCCTACCAAGTTTGGGTAAAAGTTACCCTCGGGAGTCATTCCCCAAAGGAAATGAACATCCAAACCCAAGCATTGTGTTAGTTCACCGTGGTAAAAGACTCCCATAGCCAACAAAAGGTGAACATAACAGAACGCCAGATGAACTATAACGGTACTCCTACACAGGTTCTTCTGATATATGCATATCAATTGCACCTAAAAGCACCCAAGAGAGAAAGGTAACCCTTGTCGTTGTGTCTTCTAGATCTGCTTGACATACCTCCACCCAAAGGCTCGCGCTATCTCTTGGTGGGTCATCTTGTACTCCTTGTCATCCAGGTTGAATTTGATCGCCTCGTGTCCATCATCATCTACGGCCGGCCATAGAGTAGCTAGGAACTCTAGGGTCCACCTAATGTATGTCTTGGAGTGTTTCTCAAAAAACCCGTCTAGACCTACTCGGCTCAATATGTAAGTGACCGACTCGAGAAAGCCTAAAGTCGCCAAGTTGTCCTTGCGAGAAAACCCCGTCTCCAAAATACTCTTCTTCGGCTCTCTTAAGTTCCTCCACCTCCGAGCTACAGTCTCAGAAATGTTGGATAAACCCATAAACTCCCCGGTCACAAATGTTGGGTTACGAAGAGTGGAAGTCGTTGGCTCGGGGTTTGTACCCTTCGATGACTTGTTCCTCTTCTCACCCCTAGTAGACTTGCCCTTCTCCGAGGCATTCTTCTTAGGTGGCATCATAAAAAAATGAGGACAAGAATGGTGATATGATCATGTACAAAGCATGGCCTATGATTCTATAAGATAACATTCTCCTAAATAACCCAAACAGTCATGACATGATAATCGAAGTATATAGGTTATTCAAACAAGAGCATTCCTCATCAAACAACAAACTCATGTAAGTTATTACTAACCCATCAATAAGATCATGCAATCAAGATTCACTCTCTCCCAAATCACCCAACACCAAAGATCATATCTTAAGCATAATAGCATATCAATCCTCCCAATATCCTCTTCAACAAAATATTATGCATACAAACTCAAACACATTTCTCAAAACACACTCATTCAAGATTCATACTCTAAATAACTCCACCACAATGTCAAATAAAACACATAAACATAAATTTCAATGGGTTACCCAAATTGTAGCTAAGATTTGCAAGACCCAAAAAAGAAGAAGCAAAAATTGATACCTTTAGGAAGAAAAGTTTCACTTTTTTGAGTTACAGCTCGAGTGTGTGAGAGTGAGTGTTTCTTGAGAAGAAAAAAGTGTCAAATGAAAGAATTAGGTGGAGAAATGTACTCTGGGACTAGAATTTCAGCCTAGGGGACTAGGGTGAGAGGTACAATTAGGATAAGAATGGAATTTTGAAATGCTCAATTTAGGGGACAATAGTACAAGCAAATTAATTCCATTGGTTTTGGAAGTTTTTAAAAAAATTATGAGGAATTAGGGAATTCCAAAATTCTTGAACCAAAAATGCATTTTTAAATTTGAGAATCAGAATTTTTTTAAAAAAATTCATTATTGGAACAGAGAAAAGTTGAATTGGTGTAGTGCGCAAAAAGTGCCTGGCGCGAAGCAGAGCCTCACGCCAAACCCCTTGGCACGAAGAATATCCCCATGCCAAACCTCAGGCATGAAACATAGCCTCGTGCCATTCTAGTCTAGGCACGAGGCATTGCCTCGCGCCAGCCTACTTGGCATGAGGCATTCACCAACATTTCCCTAATTCATGGTTTTTTCCTCTTTTTCAAAAGACTATGTCACCCGTCCAATTTAATTCCATTCAAAACACAATCACGAGTCTTGAGATAAAATTTCCGAACAAACAAGTGTTTTATTTCAAAAATCCACATAACAAGACAAGATTCATGCAAACACTATCTAGTCACTAATTAAAACATGAAAGAAAAAGAAACACCGTATAGTTATTGTCGTCCTCGCGACTTATTTTCTTTTTCCATGCATTCTAGTTAGAAACACTTACATGTGGGTCCCTGGAATCGCCATCGGCGACTCCATCCACGATGACATCATCGTTGGGAGGTCTCCACAATGAACCATCCTTGCCTTCAAACCTTTTATCCGCCAATAGGAATGAATCTCCATGTCTTGCCATCATTGAGTCCGTGAATGTCATTTCTGGGATTAAGGGAGTTTGAGGAGGTCTTAAGCTCTCGATCATCTCCCTTTCCTACTGCAAATTGGTACATATCATCCATTGCACCCTGCAATTCATCAAAATCATCAACATGGGATTCACTAAAACATTCATGCTCGTTTGTCACAAAAGAATATGTATCATGCTCATCACATCCCGTGTGCTGGCCTTGGCATAATGGACTTGTGATGGTGCGGGATGCCTAAAACTGGATGTCTCGTGCCCATACTTAGTTTTATGGGGGGGTTCTTCACATTGTGCTGGCAGCCTGTGGCCTTTGGCGCAGGTCGCGCCATAGCCTCGCGCTAGGTATCTCTTTTGGCTTGTGCCGTTGGTGCCAAACCATGCATGGCCCATGCCGACCCGTTGGTGCGTTGGTTGGTTGAACTAGTTTTCTTCGCTATAGGAGAACCGTTAGTCCGATTTGAGAGTTTTAGTCGCCGATTTTGTATTACTCAAGTTGACGAAATCCAATGAATCCAGCCTTGAAGGCTAGTTCTTCTTGGACCGTTCTCGGACTTAAGCATAACTCATTGGACCACAATTTCCCATTTCTTCATTGGCCGCTATGAACTCCATTGCTGCCTATCTTTAGTTTCAATCTCCTTCTACCACGCATTGATGATCGTTGATTTCGTCTATTACCATTCTAATGTGAACGTCCTTCGTCTCTACTAGCGTCCTTGCGAACAACCTTCAATATCTTTTATCGCTCTTACGAATGACTTTCACATAGAATGTAAACAAAAAGTACCCACGGCCTACTAAAAGTGAATACAAGATTAAGGAGCCCATGAATACAATATGTTCATTAGTACCAATGAAGTCTACAAAACGCGGGATTTAGATAAGAAAATCAAACATGACTATCTAAACCTCATGTCACGTAAACTCAACCAATACTAGCAATCCACCAAGTCATTTGCTTCCAAGCTGGCCCGACCGCGAGGAATCAAGAAAACTAAAAGTATGCCAAAGTATCGCTTTACGCGCATGAAATGAAGCAGATCACACTTCCACAATTATTTGTGGATTTACTTTTCTATCATGGTTCTCTAGAATTCCTGCTATTTTCACTTATTTTTAAAAAAACATCTTTGTTTTTCTTCCATGCACTAATGATGAGGCAAACTCGATTATCAATTACAAGCTAAATGTGTGATTGGGGCAGACTCTATTGGTGTTGTGGACTATTCTTTGTTTTTCATTGAAAAAAAGTCTCTCTGTTTATGGGCGCTGCCGCCGCCCACCGCCTATTGTCCGCCACCTGCTGTTCAAGCGCACTGCCGATTTACACCTCTAGTCATCGGTCCAGTTCACTGTCGTTCAAGAACTCTTCTCTCCGATTTCCATCCAACAACTTCCTGTCCTCCGACGTCCCCTACTTCAGTTCGTCGCCGACCACTGCCGCCAGAGTCTCTTTCCTTTTGCCGGTGTTCTTTTGCTCTAGATCAATTTAATTCCGTCATTGGGCTTCTCTCTAAGGTGCGCTGCTCCCATTTTTTACTAAAGGAAGTTCCCAGCAACACCGCTTGCGCCTCCAGTCTTCTTCTCGGGTTGGCGGCCAGCTCCAAGCAAAAATCAGCTTTCCAGTTTTGCATCAGGCACGTGTAACTCACGCTCAGTTCATCCCAGCCGCACTGATCCGCTGCAGAGCACGTGTCTTCACCCGTGCTAATTTCTCTGTGCATTTTTGGCTTCAATCGCAGTCATTTCGTGAGATCAGCACCATTTTCTCGCGATGTTTTCAACTTATCGCGACTGTTATTTAATCGCGATATCAGCGCCTAGTCAGCATTCCCAGTCAGTTAGCGCTTGGTCAGCAATCCTTGTCAATGCCTCGTCGGCACCCAGTCAGCGCCAAAATATTTTAAAATTTGTGTTATGGCTCATTTTGATCAATTACGGTGTTAATGGTTTCACGTTCTTGGTCATGTTGCTTCTTCTTGTTCTAAATTGCACGGTGAATGGTACTAGTTGCATTGTCAGTTGTGTAAGAAATTTGGTTATTTTGCCTCGACGTGTCCTCATTTGCTCTCTCGAGTTTCTTCTCCCAGCTCTTTACCGCGTGCTAGCTATATAACTAATTTTGGAGTAACCAACCACATGACTTTTTCTCAGTCCGCTCTTGATCGTATGACTCCTTATTCTGGTAAGAATTATGTTATTGTTGGCAATAGTTCTGCTCTTAAGATTACCCACGTTGGTCATTCTCGAGTCTCTGATTCATTATCCTTGTTTGATGTTTTGGTGGTTCCACAAATTACTAAAAAAATTGCTATCTATTAGCTAGTTAACTCGGGATATGAATGCTATTATTTATTTTGATGATTTTTTTTCACTATTTTGAGCAATTGTACTAGTGATGTTATTAGCAAAGGTCATCGTGATGAGGGTTTATATGTTTTGGATTTTGGTGTTGATGCTTTATCTATTTTTGTTGCATCGATTGCTTCTAAAGCATCTTTTCAACTTTGGCATAGAGATTGTGCCATGCTCCCCACGACCTCATTTATTCTTTAAGCATGTTTGGAAACTAGTTTGGTGCCTAAGCCTCATTTATGTCCTGCTTGTTAGATGGCTAAAGGAAAACACCTTTCTTTTTGTGATAATTTAAAACGTGCACCACGCATGCTTGATCTAGTTCATTGTGATCTTTGGGGACCCTCTCATATTGTCTCCTGTGCCGGGTACTCTTATTATGTCATTTTTGTTGATGATTTTTCTTGGTTCACCTAGTTATATCCTCTGCGATGAAAGTATAATTTTGTGGAGGCTTATATTCATTTTGAGACACTTGTTCAAAACTAGTTTTCTACCACCATTAAAGTATTTCATAATTATGGTGGAACCGAGTTTATGAATCATCGTATGCGATCACATTTTGCATCTAAGGGCATTCATCCTCAGCTTTCATGTCCTTACACTCCAGATTAAAATGGTCGTGCGGAGCGGAAGCATTGTCACATCACTGAGACAGGATTGTCAATGCTCTTTCATTCCTGCCTTCATTATTCATTTTGGTATAATGCTTTTTCTACAAAAGTCTACATCGTCAACAAGCTTCCAATGCCAATTTCATCTAATAAGTCTTTGCTCTCTGTTATTTTTTGAACGACTCCTGACAACTCCAATTTTCATCCATTTGGCAATCGAGTTTTTCCATATTTACGCCCTTATTCCACGCATAAGTTGGCACCTCATAGTATGTCCTGTATATTTTTGGGTTACAGTTCACACTACAAGGGTTATGTTATTGTTGTCTTGATTCCCTTATGAAGAAGGAGTACATCACTTGCCATACTCGGTTTGATGAGATATTTTTCCCGGCAACCCGTATTGGTACTGTCACTGATCCACGTTCACTTGATGTTTTTGCATTTTTGGAGCCCTCGTCTGGTACTGTTACTGATCCACGTTCACTTGATGTTTTTGCATTTTTGGAGCCCTCGTCTGTGCCATCAGAGGTGTTTGAGCCACCCTCTACAGCCAATTTACCCATTATTTTAGAAGATGTTAATTTATAGTCTGTACCGAGAGCGCGGGCTTTATTTGATAATTGTATCAGTCTTATGCATGGAGATCAGCAGCACACATTGCTAGCCTAGCTGCACCACGCTCCTCAAGCATCCAACGCGTCCAGTCTAGTGCCAGTGCGTACGACTCATATGCTACTAGCGCGCGTGGCTCACGCTCCACCATCCCTGGCTCCGGCGGCCTCCACAAAAAATCTGTGGTCTGCTCAACCCGTGCAATCTCCCATGCCAGCTTCCCCCTACTCGATCTTCAGTGCCACCGGCATCAGGTCATGTGCCCGCCTCAGGATCTATGCCATCTCAGGCTTTGGCTCCTTCTTCTCATCATCTGGTGGCTACTCAATCACACACTGGCTCTCTCTGGTACAAGATTTTTTGGAATATGATATTACTGATTTATTGAGTGTTTTATTTGCTAAAATCGAGCCTTGTTCACATCGCTCGACTGTCTAGGATCCTTAATGGATTGCTTCTATGGACTCAGAGATTGATGTTCTTTGCACTCAGTAGACGTGGGATTTAGTCCCTCGTCCATCCCATGCCAATGCTGTTGGTTTAAAAAAGGTTTTTCGTTTGAAGTATAAAGTTGATGGCTCTCTAGATAAACATAAAAGCAAGGTTAGTTGCTCAGGGTCGAAATCCCAGAAACAACACCACCCATCCCAACTCTTGCATGTTCTTTACAAGCTCGTTGCAGTATTTGATACACTTCCCCATATTGGGATATGCCTTGAACAGGATCTTGTTGTTAATTTGAAATTAATTAATGGCACTAAAATTAGGGGAAATGAAAATAAATTAAATAAGGTACAAGATAGATCTTATTGAGAATTACCAGTTTCAGTTGCCTTTCATGTAGATTGTTGCTTTGATGGACATATGTAGCTGCTTGATCTAGATTGTTTTGGAGCTGATAGCTGCATAGAAAAATATTTGAATTTGAACAAATCAAAATCTAAAATTAGACCCGTAATAGATGTAGTAGTTAGTTGTACTTATTACCTCATTATCGCTGACATTGACGCATTGAAATTCATCGTTCTGGGGCAGGCCACCTTTAAAGTCCTCGGTCTGGGGATCATCTCCAAATTCGACCAAAGTCATCGTCTAGTCTACCACACTCCCGAATGCCTCTCCTATGCCATTGAAATGGTGGTTGGCTGACAACAATCCAACTCTTGGATGGTACACTAGCATGCACACACGGACGTGAACCAGTAGACCAGGTGACTTATCAGATGCCTAGATTTCTGGAGTCATGTTTTAGTAACCCTTACCCTCTATCCCTCAAGGACTTTGATGAACAAGGTGACCAACTCACCTTGTTATTACACATAGGGATAATTTAGTTAGTCTAAAAGAGTTTTTACGTGTAAACGAAAAAGAAAATTAACAGTATAAAATTAGTACTGTAATCCATATTTACCTCTTCATCTTCTTCTTCGCCGCTGGGGGATATTGGCCCAAGCCGCTAAGACTGGTGGATACACCTACCAATGCATTCTCGATTAAGCTCTTTGGGTTCGTAAGGCTTTTGGGAATATTTAATCCACCTGATGAAGCTATTCCCTTGACCACCCGGTCAAGGTAAGTGACCATCGCCTTGACAGCCGGTTGATCAGTGGAGGGTTTCTTGGCTCTTTCTTTTGGGATAAGAAGCTACTGCTGCACTTTCTTCTTGTTATGCCTGGGATAGTAACAGCTACTAGCAGTCGGGACTGGGTACCTCTATATTGACCTGGGTGACCCCTCTTCCGATTGCTCATATCATAATGTCCTCACCTGGGGCCCAACTCTAGGGTTCCCTTCTCTTTTTCCTCGTTCATCCTCAACCGTGGTTCATATTACTGTGTTGGTAATGAAAATAGCCCTTTACTTAAGTATGGAACTCTAAATGAATTAGATACTTACAATATCCTCCAATATTGTTTGACTCCAAGTAGACTAGCGATCTGTCCGGTTTGAAATTATTGGAACTGATCTCCTTCTCGATCTCTTCTTCTGTGTGTCCTCGGCCCCTTAGCTTCTTTCTCTCATTTTCTTTTAGCTGCTCAATTATCTTCTCCTTTTTAGCCCTACTGCCCTTTGGTCTGATGTGGTGGGTGTATTCTTTTCCTTTGATTGGGAACTTACCCGCTATCTTTTTTTTTAAAACCAAAAAAAATGAATTATTTATTAACATAATGAATTATTAGATAAATATTGCAATATTATTTATCAAATCATGTAATAACTTTACTTACCATTATGTCCTCAGTTTTTTTGAGTTTCTCGAATTTCTTCCACTCCTCATCATCCACCCACTTGTACTTTTCCCATGGCTTGTACTTTGGAACTTTATTGCTTGGCATGAAATGTATGTACTTGTTCACCACCAAGGATTTCCATTTACGATGTGCATCGGCAGCCTTGCCGACCACATTCTTCCTCCACATCTTCCATTTCTCTTCAGTCATTTTCATTTCAAACTAGAAACTTGCATGTGGGCGGTTATTACACAATATATAGGTCAATATCAAGACTAAATAGCTTAATAGTAAGAATTAGGCATTTTTATACTAAGTAGTATGATATTTGTTTTACCTTTATTTCTCTCCAAGCCTCCCCATTCACATCTAACGGGACTTTAGACCAATGTATCCATGTACCAAATCTGACCTGCCCCCATAATGCGTAGTTGCAATATGTTTTCCAAGCGCTCCAATTTTTAACACACACCATCTCACCTTCAACTTCCTCAAAAGCTATGGAGACATGGTCCCTTTCCTTGGCTAACATGATTGACTGGCACGTAGCCATCCCTCGTTCTCCTCACTAAATGGCAATTTTAAACTTTTCGAACGCCTTCCCTTGATGCCCGCTTGCTTTTGTAAGGTCACCATTCCTCGAATCGTTAAGGGGTTTTTCCTTACTATCTTCCTCATTCTCTTCAGGAGAACCCTCTTCAGGGTCACCCTCTTCGGGAGCACATGTTGCACCCGCTACCTCTTCTTCAAATTGAGTGTTGAGGGGTACCTTCGGTGGAATGTCCTCTTGTTCGGCTTAGGAAGCAACTTCTTAGTTCAGTACACTTTGTTTATTAAGTGGAGGGCCAGTCCTCTGCCTCTTTCCTGCCACCTTCTTGGATTTAGGAGGCATCTGCATATGAATACAAATTGATATGAATATGGATAACCAACATAAAAATTGCAAAAAAAAACACACAAACATTACAAGATATCACACCAACATTACAACACACAAACACACCAACACACTATCACACTGACACACCAACATTACAAGGTATCACACCAACACACCAACATTACGACACACTATCGTTACAACACACTATCGTTACAACACACCAACATTACTAGATCATAACATACACTTCATAACCGAGACGAAGGGTTAATCATAACAACTAAACATTAAATAAGACATCACATCGATAAACCAACATTACAACACACCAACATTACAAGATC
The DNA here is from genome assembly GCA_037428765.1 of Rubia yunnanensis. Lineage (NCBI taxonomy): Eukaryota > Viridiplantae > Streptophyta > Magnoliopsida > Gentianales > Rubiaceae > Rubia > Rubia yunnanensis. Next base: position 45,269,642 of record CM075064.1, read on the forward strand.
ATAACAAACACTCACAAATAACCCTAATCAATTAAACATTAAATAAGCTTCATTGATACATTTCATAGAGCACATAACATTTCATACCTAATTCAATGAATGTAAAGGAATTTATGGTTTCAACACAACAAAAATGTAGTAATGGACGAGGTACCTTTGAATAATTTGACTTCGTAACCGGAAGCAAAGAGACTCTGACCAGTGAAAACGTTGAAAATGGGTTTCTCTTATTGCTTGTGAGCGCATCGGGAGGAAAGAGACTCCAACCAGCGAAAACGTTGAAAATGGGTTTCAGCACAACAAACAAAATTGACTTGGCAGGCCTTCCGATATATCAAAATGGGGGTTTTATAAGGTGAATTTGAGAAATTTCTTAAATGGAGGTTGAATGAGGAGTTGTAGTGGTGGAGAACGTGGGTATAATTCAGATTGAAGGAGAGAAAATGTTTGGAATTTATTTTGGAAGAGAAAAATGCGACCGTTATGCGAGGAAGACTATCGACATCGTTTTATATACACAGAGCCAACACTGGTATTTAACTTGACATACAGGTGCCTACTATAACACTACTATATTCTAGGTGGTTCACAGATATTCTAAGTATACAACATTGGTACATAGCCGGTGTTGTTTCATGAAATATCGGTGCCTATATTAAGTTAAAGCAGGTGTGTTGGGTTGCTTTAAATATTTTTTCAAGGTAGAAATGAATTGGATAAAAAATATTTCTAACTATGGAGTACCAGTAATAAAACCGATGTCTAATATATTTAAAGCAGATCTCAACGCTGCTTTAAATGATTTTTTAAAAAAAAGTTTGAGCAGAGAGGAATCATGTAAAATTTTTGCTAAGTCGATAGCACCGATACAATATACTGGTGCCATATATATGAATACCATTGCCCTTTTTTAGTTTGGGCTCAGTATAATTTCAGCCCAATAAATTTTGGGTAGGAAATATCTTTTTCGGTACAACACCAGTATATATACCGGTGCCTTGTTGGAATTTATAAAAATTTGAATTTCCCGCCCAAAGTTTGACCAAATTTTGTAATATTTCCACAAGTCAACACCGGTTTTTTTTCCATTGAATTACTGGTGCCTATTTCAATATTTTGCAATATTCAATTTATCGGCAACTTAAGGCGGAAAGTTTTTTTTCCGTTGTTGTGGTTATGCAATTGGACTAAAAAAATATTCAATTCAATATTCCATAAGTCCCTTGTTCCAAATTGTGTCAAAAGGCTTCTTGAAAAGGGTTCGTATCTAACTTTGGTAAAATTTCACTGTTGCCCAAAATTATGTTACACCTTCTTCATTGTATCAAAATAACTTGCTATTTGGTATTGTTGGATTAATATAAGTTTTTTAGTAGAAAATGTTTTTCAAGAAATTTAATAAAACGCTAGTACATGTTTTAGAGTATCTTACTCTAGATTACTTTGAAGCTAGGTAGTCCAAATGGGAAGGATTATTGGTAAGTTTTTCCCACAAATATTAATAAATTTTCTGATTCGGTCTTGGAATATACATTAGGGTTTCATAATGTAGCATTGCATCTGATTGGATTTTAATTTGGACCTCTGAGAGATGTTTTTGCCTTTTGCACTTTGGTCCCTCCAAGATTCTTGGAATTGTCAAAATGCAAAATTGGCAATTCCATAGTGAAATTTAGTAATGTATGAATAATATAATATAATATTGCTCGATCCATGTGATACTAATAATATTTAAAATCATTTACACTTGTTCTAAATGCCCAAAAAAATAAAAAGTGCAAAAAACCATAGTTTATGAAATTTTTTATAGAAAATCATGAATAATATCGAGCGAACGACTCTTCATCCAACATATGTGCATCTTCTGAGTGGGTTTCCACATTTCTCTGAAAAATGCTCAGGTCTCAATATGTAGGGTATGGTCCAACTGCTTTTACCGCATCGGCAAATTGATATTGAAAAACCTCACCCATGTGATCGCACCAGGATCTTTGAAAATGTGATTCTCTAAGCAGATTTTGTACACCAACCTCCAACGCCGCGACTCTAGATTCCAATGAAGGAACCACATTTTCATGAGCCATTTTGTAGAAAGTGTCTACTAAAATCTTACCCATTGGCTGCCCGTATATGTCATGCGGATAGTGCAGGTCACCCACTTTTGTGCACAATGCAGAGATAAGACTGTAGAAACCGTAACAACCAGATTTCTTAGCACCTAGTCTCAGTTCATTCACCATTCAACAACCTACATTCCATTGCATTTTATGCTTAATTGCGTACATATATGTAAGCCTCAATCTATGCACATCCATGTTCAATGTGACCGGGTCCATTCTAGATGCTACAGAGTGGTACCATTCATTCATCTTGGGCGTGAGGGCCTTCTTTGAAATCTTTGTCCAACTAGGTTTGACAAGTAAATCAACATCTATTCCCTCCCTAGTAATTGTCCTTACGGTCTCCTTCCCAGTGAGATCATCAATATCTCAACTGTCAACGGTCTTGAAATGGAAGACAAGAAATTCATCCTCCTCGGTGGGAACATTTGGCAACCCATACAATTCGTTTACCGATTTAGTTGTCAATTGGACCATTTTTCCTCTACATAACGCCGCATCCCATCTTGGACCACACCTCAAACCAGCATAGAACTCACTCACTATGTTGAGGTGATCTGCTTCATTATGCGTGCGTTAACCGTTGCATTTGGAATAGTTTTTAGCTATTTTTATTTGGTTGATTGCTAGTATTAGTTGAGTTTACGTAAGGGGTTTAGACGGCCATGCTTGGCTTTCTTGTCTACATCCCGCATTTTGTAGACTTAATTGGTACTAATGGACATCTTGTATCCATGGGCTCCTTGATCTTCCTTGTAATAATCTTTAGTAGGTCGCCTGTGGTTACTTTTTGTTTACAATCTATGTTAAAGCCGTTCGTAAGGGTAGTAGAATATATTGAAGGCCATTGGCAAGGATGATAGATGAGACGAAGGCCATTCATGCTATAATGGTAGTAGATGAAGGCCACGAACATCAATGCATGGTAGAAAGAGATTGAAGCCAAAGATAGGCAGTAATGAAGTTCAAAGAGGCCAACAAAGAAATGGTGAATCATGGTCTGATGATTTGTGCTTAAGTCTGAGAATGATCCTTGAAGAATGAGCATTCAATGCTAGTTCCATTGAATTTGTCTTCTCGCGTACTACAAAATTGACAACTAAAACTCTCAAATCGGACTAATAGTTCACCCGTACAGAAGGAAACAAGTCAGCCAACCGAGTCACAAATAGATCAGCGCGGGCCGTTCTTGGTTAGCACCAATGGCCCGCACCAAGAGGACCAGCACAAAGCTATGGCACGGCTCGCGCTAGACGCCATGGGCCACTAGCACGAGACTAAGTCCCACTCCACACGGCTAAGTATGGGTGCGGGATGTTCCATTTTTTACTTCCCACACCGTTCCAAGTCCAAAATACTAAGACCAGCTAGTGGGGTGTGAGAAATCACACAGCTAACGCCAAATTTTAAAAGCGAAGTACCCTTCCTGACCACGGCCTATGCCACCAGCCACGAGTGTGGATCATAAGCCTCAAATCACTATTGGGAGGCCCCCATAGGCACCGGTATTTTTAGCATTTTCATATCGGTGCCTAAGTAACCCGGTGCAAGAAATTTAGTTGCATAGGCATCGGTAAGACTTGCCGGTGCTAGAAATTTGATCCAGCACCGTATATTACTTACCGGTGCCTATTTTACAATCCCCACTCATAGGCACCAGATTGAAAATATTCAAAATACTGATGCCTATGTGGTTCATACCGGTCCTAGTAAATAGGCGATAAATAAAAAAAATTTAGCCTAGTGATTATAAACTCACTGGCCGGAAAATCAAACACTGGAAAGTTTATAACAACAACCAAGAAGTTCATTACATTCATTCGAAAAAAACCCCTACATTCATGAAACAAACTAGACCTAAACATAGATAAACAACCACAATTATCATTAAAACTATAATGTAATCTTCATAAACCCTATATAATATCAACGACCTAGATCCGTGAAGGTGAGGTTGGATAGAATGGCTTGGTCGAACTCGGTGTCCATAATTTAGAGAATTGAAAATTTTACGGTAGTTTCCATTAAGTATGTGTAATTTGTTGAATATATTTTTTATGTAGCGTTTAAGCATAAAATTATTTAAAATGTCAAAATTATGCAGCATCGAGGAAACATGGTGTGTATAAATGTGTTTTAACTATGTATTTGACACTAACTATGTGTTTATGTTAAAAACACCATGTAAAACACTAACACACCATGTTTCCTTGATGCTCATATATTGCAAAATCTCCACAGTTTAAATTTTAGAGTTCTGCAAATGTTACGGCAATTTCCATTAATTATGTGCAATAATTTTAAGCATAAAACTATTCGAAATGTCAAAATTATGCAGTATTTAAGCACCAAGGAAACTTGGTGTGTATTACTATATTTGAACTATGTATTTAACACTAACTATGTGGTAATGTTAAACACTAATACACCATGTTTCCTCGACGCTCATACACTACAAAATCTCCACAATTTAAATTTTAGAGTTAAGCAAATGGTACGGCAATTTCCATTAAATGAACTTGAAATCATCAAAACAAGCAAAAAGATATGTTAACATTAACTAATGATTTTTCTGCTAAGTACAGCATTTAAGTGCCAAAGCTTTTGGTGTGTATACCTATTGTGCAAACATATAAACACACAAAATCCTCGGTGCTCATACACTGCAAATTCTCCACAATTTAAATTTTAGAGTTGTAAAAATGTTACAACTCTTTTCGTAATGGAAGAAGCATTGCATAGTTAGAGGGCATTATTGAAGGCAGCCAATGTAGTGCCCTTTACCTAATGCATATTTCGACATTTAAAAGGTTGAAATGAAGCAGTTTTCCAGGGCCACCAAAGCAAGGAATGTATAAACAAACCATGTCAAACACTCCAAGTTTTCTTGGCTCTGGTAGACTGCAATATCGCAACAGTTTAAACATCAACTTGAAATCATCAAAACACTGAAAAAGACCTTTAAACCAAAATCTAGTTCGTCATTCATTCAAAACATTGTAGACCTGTAAACATTGCATTTAAAACTAAAATATAAACACATCAACATCCAACAATAAACTATATCACATTAATAAAAGAAAAAACCTTCAAAGGCGTACATAGTTAATAAGAAAATAACCATTTATATAACATGGTACAAATTCTACAATTTATATCACCCAGATCTATTTACAGGTCTAATAAAAAGTAAATTGATTGGAAAGGAAATAAACATGTAATAAAAGGAATACCATCAGATTCTCTCTGGGTTGCTCCTTGGTTTTCGGCTCTCCCAACAAGGTGGTGGACCAGTTTCCTCCTTCTCCGACCCTAGGAGTGCTTGCCAGTTTTTGGCTCTCCCCAACAGACAGCCTTTGCACCAGTTTTTAGCCCTTGGGCGGCAGGCCAGTTTCCACCATCTCCGGACGGCATCGGTATATGGCTCTCCCTACCGGATGGCTTAAGTATTTGGCTCTCCTCACCGGATGACATTGACATAGGTAATGTGAGGGTTTGAAAAAAAGAGAGGGTGAATATGGAGAGGAATCAGTGAAGATGGAGAGGGTGTACAAGTGAAGTGTGGGAGGGATGATGAGGTGGGGGAAAAATTAGGGTTTCAGGGAAATTTAACAGTTGAGATTAAATGAAAGAGAGAAATTAATGGTCCAGATGTACTCATCAAATCAACACCGGTATTGAATGAATAATATCGGTGCCTCTGTGTGTTAGACGCAGCTGCCCCAGGCTGCTTTAAATGGATTTTTTGGTAATTTTTTAACCCGAGAGCAAAATCGAAAGAATATTTCTATCCCTAGCACTGGTACAAGTTCTAAACCGGTGCTGAAACCAGTTGAAGCAGCTGCCCGAGGCTGCTTCAGAGTATTTTTTTCAAAAGTAGAGGGGAAAGCTGAGAAACTTTTTCCCAAGTTTGTAGCACCGATAGGTTCTGAACAGGTGCTATGTTGAAACTTTCAAAAATTCAAAATTTCAGCCCCACACTTTCTATCCACTGACAAGAAATGTTGGATAGTTTCTTCGGTTAATGTAGTTATGTAATTGGATTGATAAAAAAAATCAATTATACATTCTGTCTTTCCTATGTTTGAAAATTGATGTGCCCATTTTATACGGTTAAATTAGGAACTTTAGGATTCACTTTTGTACACGTTTGTGCTCTAAATGTGGCATTTTTCCTTGAAATTCTCTAAGGAAGGTTAACAACGACTTTTACCCTTTAATTACTTTTCCAGAGAATTTTGTGTGACAAGGTAATTTGTTTGAAGTCTTTGAAGAATACATTTGAAGATTTCAAGAATTGTATTTGAGCTTTTGAAGACTTCAAAAATTGAAGAAAAGTGAAGAGAAGAGGTGGACATGAAACAAGAAGAAGAAAGAAATCAAAATGCTGGAACTAGGCACTGTCGTGAGGTCATCGCGAGCCCGTCGCGACTCGCGACAAATGTATGGCTAGATATTCTTGTTGATTTTTGTACTATAAATACTCACCTTATCCTCTCCTCTTCAAGAGACAAAAATCCAGCTTCTTCTTCTTGTGATTTTTCTAGGTTCAAACCCTAGTTTTTCTTTCTTTCTTTTCTTAGTTTTTGTAGCTTAATCATGTCTTTTAATTATCTAGCTTAGTTTTATCTTAGAAGCAATGGGTTGAAGCTTCCATATCTATGTAGTAAGAACCATATCTATCTATTTGGTGCTTTTGCTATTGTTCATTTATTGAGATTTGAATGTGAATTGTTAATGGCATTGATGTTGTTGGAAGCTTGAGTATATGAATTGCTTGTATGATTACTTGTTAGGGTTAAGAGAAAGTAGCTAATTCTCCCCTCTTTTAATGTGGAATTCAAGAGCATTAATTAGAGCTTCCTAATGATGTTGGTGTGTTGATAATTGCTATATGAATGTGATGATGTCAAACTTGTTGTTAGGTTTGTTTTAGGTAGCAAATGAGAGAAGTCTATGAATGTCGATCGTTCTTGACTAATCTTGAGTAAATGCATGAATTGGTTAAATGCTTAGACACGGTGTAGTGTTTATAAGTGTTGCTAAGCTTGTTGGTTCTTCGTGCTCAATGCCATCAATGGGATACTTTTAGTCGTGTTTCGGCTAAGGGGGTCATTGGTGAGGTTTGACAAGAGATGTCAAATTCACTCTTGCTAACTACTATCTAAGAAGGATGGAAGATATATCTTCACAACAAGTAGTGGAAGTAGTGAATAGATTGTTTCACTCGTTCTTGAAGCCTTTGTTATTTAGCATTCATGTGTTCTTAATGCTACGTTTTACTTCTTTTATGACATGGGTTGTTTGAGAATAGGAAGTGTTTGTATGAATCAAGTGTTAGGGAGTTAGGAAAGTGACGAATTCCTTAGCTCCTTTTCATGAAAATCTAAAAACATGAACTTAGAACTTCTTGTGCATAATGTGTTGTGATTCTTGCTAGATAAGTATGTTAATGTGGATTGTTCTCATATGGTTTGTTCTACATTTTTCCTAATGAATTCTATGTTTTGTTAAATGGCTATATCTTCGGTAGAAGGCTTTTTGTTGTCAAATCTATCGTCCTTCGTCCATAGGTAACAATTGTGATAGGATGAGTGAATGGTTCAATGATCTACATTTGGTTTGAAAGTGGATATCAATTACCCCCAAGGCTTTGTTTTTGTAGTTTTAAAACCCCTTTTCTTAGTTTGTTTGATGATTAGCATAGTTACTTGGCTTTGCTAGTTATCGTGTCTTTCAATTTTCATAACTTACGTAGCCAAACAACCAAACCCCCCCTCCCCTGCATTTACTCGCTTTTATATGTATATGTATATATTTCTACTCCTAGCATTATATCAACCATTTATGTTTAAAAGCTTGAGAAAATCCCTCTTCTTCGTGGATGACCCCGACTTGCTGCTATCTACTTAGTTGTAGATAGTAAGCATTTAGGGATTATAAGTATTAACTTTGAGAGGTATGACGACGACCTCCCAAATTTTGGCACCGCTGCCGAGGAAGAGACGTTTATTTTTAGGATGCATCAAATTTTAGCGCCTCCCCAATTTAACAAGCCAGGTTTTGTAGGATGTGTAATTCCGACCATCCTACCGAGTCTTGCTATTTGTTGTGGGAAGAGCACTATGAAGGGGAAAGAACCCTTGGTTTCTAAAACCAAGGGTATTATGAAGAGTGCTACCAAGAGGTAGGAGATGTTGGTTTTCAAGGGCAAGAAGCTCAAGAATGGTATACATACCACAATTCTTACAATCCGGAATGGAGTGGTAAATTCAGATTGGTGGTATGAGAATGAGCCGAAAAACCAACAATACGAGCAAAATAGTTGGCCATCACCACCTTATACCATACCCCAAAACAAAACCCAACAAGGAAGTTCAAGTTTGACACATGAGGAAGTCATGAATACAATAGCAAACTTGAACAACTTTACTAGTGAGGAGTCGGACACTCAGCTCTTCTCTAGTGTTGAGGCTATCGAGTGACATGTAAGGCGTATATTAGAAGCATTGGCCTGAATGAAAGCTCGTGATTCTAAAAATACACCATCCCAAATTAAACTCGAGGATTCGGTGAGTGAAGTCACCATAGGAAATGATCTTGAGTTCGAAGGGGGTGAGGAGTTGGTTGTTGAGGATGATAAAAAGGAGGAAAGGGTGATTGTGCTACATTCATTAGCATCGTCACCCCTACCCCTACCTATTGAACCAACTCCACCATCTTTGAAAGTTTTGAGGGAGACAAGAGAGGAGCCAAAAGACTACCCCAAGCCTCCTAACCACCCAACTCCCTATAAATAATCTCCATGTCAACAAGACTTTCCTCTTGAAAGTTTTGTACCCCCACCTTTGGATACTCATGGTGAAGGGGTTCAAGCATTTTCCATATGGATAACATTAAGGTCATGCCAACGACCTTAAATATACGGAGCTTTGTCGTGTCGACGATGTAAATAAACCCGGCCTTTATTTTGGTTTTTTTTGTTTAGTTTTTAGTTATTTTGTCTTGTTCTTTTTATGGTGTGTTTTTCCTGTGATTTTGTAGCAAAGTGAAGTGCATTGCATTGGAGGAGATGAAGGAATGAGATCCATGAGAAATGGAAGAAAGCTTGGAATGTTGGTAAGAAAAGATTGAATTCTTTCTAAGTTATGGGAAATACTTTCATTGTGACTCGTGATGATCTCGTGACGTACCATCATGAGCCGCGATGTGATCAGGAATTTTGTGTTAAAAATAAGCTCCCAGTCTCCACTTTTTGCGAGTCGCGACGAGCCAGTTGCGATTCGCAACCAATGGGTCCTCGAGACTGGCCTCGAGACGTTATCTTTCATCCTCGAGGCCGCAAGACCTCGACTCGGACTGGATCTGAAAGTCTATCAGCCCCCGAGACCTTAGGTCCTCGAGACTGCAATCCCTCGACTCGAGTTGAAGCCCTCAAGACCTTGGGTCCTCGAGGCCGCAATACCAGCCCTTTGAAAAGCCATAAGTCCTCGAGACCATCATCCCTTAAGATCTCGATTCGAGCTGAACCCAAAAAGCCATGAGTCATCGAGACCATCATCCCTCGAGACCAATCCCTTAAGACTAATCAGCCGTCGAGACCTCAGTTCCTCGAGGCCTCAAGCCCTTGGCTCAAGCCGAACCTGAAAGACCATTATCCCTCCAGACCATCATTCCTCGAGTCGAGCTGAAGCCCTCGAGACATCAGCCCCTCAAGACCTCGGGTTCTCGAGGCCACAAGCCCTTGATTCGAGCTAAAGCCCTCGAGACCTTGGGTCCTCGAGGCTGCAATCCCTCGACTTGAGCTGAATCCCTCGAGACCTCGGGTCCTCGAGGCTGCAATCCCTTGACACGAGCTGAAGCCCTCGAGACCTCAGGTCCTCAAGGCTACAAGCCCTCAATTGAAGCTGAACCAAAAAGTGCATTATACCCTCGAGACCTTGGGTCCTTGAGGCCGCAAACCCTCAATTCGAGCTGAAGCCATTGACACCTGTGAAGTCTTTTTAGCCTCTCGAGACCAATGCCCCTCGAGACGTCATCTTTCATCCTCGAGCCCAGCGAGACCAGAGCCCCTCGAGACCAAATCTTTCATCCTCAAGATTATCCAGACCCGAGCCTTCCCTACCTGTCTTGACTCGCGACGATGCATCGCAAGTTGCGACCAGTACTGTCGCGAGTCGCGATGAAAAATCCAATTTTTCAACTGAGCTTAAACACTGCATAATCCTTCCTTCTTCTCCACCATACTCCCAAGAACCACCACACATCCACTCATTCCTCCACCATCTCACATATATTGACATATGAAAATTCTTGCATCTTTATAGTATCTTTGTTGATTGTAGTATGCCGACTACATCATTGAGTCTTTAATTGCTATATTCTATAATGATGCTTGGATATGTGTCGATATATGTTGGATATTTTTTATTGGACAATCTTATAGTGGTGATTGCATGATGGATTGGTTGTTCTTTGATAATACTATGGTTATTAACTCTTGATGCTAAACCTAGCATTACAAATCCTTATGTACTTGTGAGTTTGATTTTGTTCTTTGTGGTGTTAGTCTTGATAAAACGGCACCAAGGAGACAACGTTTTGCTTGAGGGGTGAGTTATTCTATGGTACTTTTGCTCCCCTTTCCGGCTCCAAAACCAATTTTGGGACCGATTCTATACAATTACATTGGATTGCGCCATACCACCGGTGACTATGTGGAGAAATGGGCGTCACTCAACCTCTTACCTTGAGTTTTATTATTCTTGCCTTACATGTTTACATTGAGGGCAATGTAATGTTTTAAGTACGGGGAAGGGTTAGAGGACTCACATCCATGCTAGCTTCATTTGGAATGCTTTTTTCTACTTTTGATTGGAAAAACATGAGAAAAAGAAAAAAAAGGAAAAACATTTAAAAATTGAAAATTTTGAAAAGAACTAGAAAGAAAAGAAAACACGCTATGTCAAAAACCCGAAAGGGCGACCTAGGAAAAAATGAGAGGCAAAAAATGTGCAGAAAAAGGTGAGATGTGAGCCAAAGAAACATGATGTGTGGCTAGGATGAAAACCCGAAAGGGCTCCTAGGCAAAATGAGAGAAAGAGAGAAATAAGGAAAATACTAAGATTTCACTCATTTGCCGGCGTTGGAGGCATAAGGTTACGGTTGTCATATGGATGGATTGGGTAGCTCAACATCTTTAGACCCCTTGGGATTGGGTAACTTAGTGGGTTGAAAAACAAAGTAGGGTTATGAAATTCTTTATTCTTTTATACTTCGTTTTGGTTGATATATTGACATTGGGTGAAGTATGTGTTTAAACCTCCTCTATGGTTTGACTTCATTTTGTGTCATTGGATTTTGGTTGATATATTGGTATGAAGTGAATTATGTTCTTGAACCTCCTAAATGGTTTTAACATCATTTTGTGTCATTGGACTTTGGGAATATCAATTTGGGACTTATGCTTTTATGGGTAGTGAATTGATAAGTGGTAGGTTTGGTTAGATTTAGGAATTGGGGTTGTGTGTGTGAAAAATTCTTATTTGAGCTTTGGTTTTGGGATTTACGATATTGAGAGTTTTTGTGAGGTTTTGATTGGGGGAATATTAGTTTAGGATATGGACATATGAATTCATTCGTCTGTTCGAATCTTTTCTTACTCAAGGGCGAGTAAGGTTTAAGTGTGGGGAGGTTTGATGTGCCCATTTTATACGGTTATATTAGGACTTTTAGGATTCACTTTTGTACACTTTGTGATCTGAATGTGGCATTTTCCTTGAAATTCTCTAAGGAGGGTTAAAAGCAACTTTTACACTTTTATTACTTTTCTAGAGAATTTTGTGTGACAAGTAATTTTTTTGAAGACTTTGAAGAGTACCTTTGAAGATTTGAAGATTATTAGACTTGTATTTGAGCTTTTGAAGACTTTAAAAATTGAAGAAAAGTGAAGAGAAGAGGAGGACATGAAACAAAAAGAAGAAAGAAATCAAAATGCTGGAACTAGGCACCTCGCGACTCGCAACAGACGTATGGCCAGAAATTCTTCTTGCTTTTTGTACTATAAATACTCACCTTATCCTCTCCTCTTCAAGAGACAAAAATCCAGCTTCTTCTTCCTGCGATTTTTCTAGGTTCAAACCCTAGTTTTTCTTTCTTTCTTTTCTTAGTTTTTGTAGGTTAATCATACCTTTTAATTATCTAGCTTAGTTTTATCTTAGGAGAATTGGGTTGAAGCTTCCATATCTATGTAGAAAGAACCATATCTATCTATTTGGTGCTTTTTCTATTGTGCAATTATTGAGCTTTGAATGTGAATCGTTAATGGCATTGATGTTGTTGGAAGCTTGATTATATGAATTGCTTGTATGATTACTTGTTAGGGTTGGGAGAAAGTAGCTAATTCTCCTCTCTTTTAGTGTGGAATCCAAGAGCATGAGTTAGAGCTTTTTAATGATATTGGTGTGTTGATAATTTCTAGATGAATGTGATGATGTTGAACTCGTTGTCAGGTTTTTTTTAGGTAGAAAATGAGAAAAGTCTATGAATATCGATCGTTCTTGAATAATCTTGTGTAAATGCATGAATTGGTTAAATGCTTAGACACGGTGTAGTGTTTATAAGTGTTGCAAAGCTTGTTGGTCCTTCGTGCTCAATGCCATAAATGGGATACTTTTAGTCGTGTTTTGGCTAAGGCAGTCATTGGTGAGGTTTGACAAGAGATGTCGAATTCACTCTTGCAAACTACTATCTAAGAAGGATGGAAGATTTATATTCACAACAAGTAGTAGAAGTAGTGAATAGATTGTTTTATTCGTTCTTGAAGCCTTTGTTATTTAGCATTCATGTGTTCTTAATTCTATGTTTTACTTCATTTATGCCATGGGTTGTTTGAGAATAGGAAGTGTTTGTATGAATTAAGTGTTAGAAGTTAGGAAAGTGACGAATTCCTTTGCTCCTTTGCATGAAAATATAAGAACAAGAACTTAGAACTTCTTGTGCATAATGTGTTGTTATTCTTTCTAGATAAGTATGTTAATGTGGATTGTTCTCATATTTATCCTATAGATACAATGAAAGGTTGAACCTTGAATGTGGTTTGTTCTAGGTTTTGCCTAATGAATGCTATGTTTGGTTAAATGGCTATGTCTGGTAGAAGGCTTGTTGTTGTCAAATCTATGGTCATTCGTCCATAGGTAACAATTGTGATAGGATGAGTGAATGGTTCAATGATCTACATTTGGTTTGGAAGTGGATATCAATTGCCCCCAAGGCTTCATTTTTGTAGTTTTAAAACCCTTTTTTCTTAGTTTGTTTGATGATTAGTATATTTACTTGACTTTTGCTAGTTACCTTGTCTTTTAATTTTCGTAGCTTAGGACAGCCAAACAACCAACCCCCCCCCCCAATTTATTCACTTTTATATGTATATATATATCTACTCCTAGCATAATATCAACCATTTATGTTTAAAAGCTTGAGAAAATCCCCCTTCTTCGTGGACGACCCCGACTTGCTGATATCTTTTTAGTTGTAGATAGTAAGCATTTATGGCTCTAAATATTAACTTTGAGAGGTACGGAAATGGCCTCCCGGAAATTGTGCATGATGGGTCCCCGAAATGGATCCGTACGTAACTTTGCTAAAATTGTACGATTGCCCAAATTTGCGTTACACCTTCATTTTTTATTGAATTTATTTCATAATAGGTATTCTTGGGTTAATTGAAGTTTTGAAATAAAGAAGTATTTTTTTGTGAAATTTAATAAAGCGCTAGTACATGCGTTATAGTATCTTATAAGATTATTAAGAAGTTAGGAAGTCCTAACGGGGAGAATTACTGGTAAGTTTTTTGCTCAACAAATATTAATACATTTTTTATTAGGTCTTGGCATATGCTTTACGGATTCATAACGTATCATTACATTCGAGAGGATTTTAATTTGGACGTCTGAGTGAACTTTTTGCCTTTTGCACTTAGGACCCTCCAAGAATCTTGGAATTGTTGAAAACCAAAATTGGCAAGTCCATATTGAAATTTCATAATTCAAATTCACAAATATACGATTGGATAAATGGAACATCCCAAAAATTGAACACAAAAATCTTGTACAACAGAATGGTGTAATTACACTATTGCCCAAATTTGAGTTCTGTAAATATAGCACCAGTACATTTATCGGTGCTACAACAAAAATATCATACCGGTGCTGAATTATCCTATTTACCGCATGATTTTTTTCGTATTACAGGTTTTATGCACCGGTACGTGCATTACATATGCTCAAAATTATCTCATTTGTAAGTTTTATTCACATATGCTCCGGTATTGGGCACCGGTATGTTGTTTACCTGTGTTGGAAACTATAAAGGCATGGGTATTCCTTTGTTCAGATGTTTATACTGGTACTAATGGTACCTTTAGTACCGATATTCTAGCATCGGTACATTCGTACCGGTGCCTATGTACCTATTTTCGAGTAGTGAATTCAACAATATGATGGCCCCCCGCGCCAGACGACATAGCCCATGCCAGAGGGATGAAGCAACCCATGCCAGACTCTACACCTTGCGTTTCTTGAAGATCAGCGCCACACACTAGAATGGGCACCCCGCACCACATGAAGGGGCGCGGCCTGTGCCAGATCTCGCGCCTCACGCCAAGGACACACCACGGCTTCACTATCCGTGATGCCCCACGTCGGGAGGCAGCTGAGCTAGGGTTTACCCTAATTTGACCTTTTTTGGGGCTATTTTTAGGCCTAGTCTCCTACTACTATAAATATAGCCTTAGTCTACTAGGTTTTCATACCATATCTTAGTTTAGAACATTTTTGTAGTTAGGAGAGCAACTTTAGAGAGAGAAAATCTCTCTCCTTTTCTTTTTCTTTAGTAGTAGTTTCTATAGCTTGGGGATAAATTGTAGGAGTATGGTTTAATCTATTTACTTTGTGAGATTCTTTAGATTCATCCTAATATTTGTGTTCATGATACTATTGTGATTAGTCTTGATTATTTGAATTTCATGAATAGTACAACACATATAAGAACACACTTTGGGCTATATTCATGTATGGTACAAATATCGATGCCCCCTTGGGAAGAGAAACCTAGATGTTAGAATGGGTAAGGGAGAATGCATCCATGTGGGTGTGCACATGGGGTATTTGAGCATGCATTGACTTATTTTCCATCGCACCAGTCTTAGCTGACTTCATAAAGTTGTTCGAGAGGTTCCAGGTAGAGATAGCAAATAGTATCAAGCTAGGGTGTGAGAGGCCTTAGATTATAGATAAGGTGCCAACAACCCTTTGGATTAATTGATAGGACCATTGGGAAGTAGTGCATTCATGGTGGAAGCCCGGGATGTAATCGTACAGGGGAGAAATAGACCTACAACAACTGTCGAATCTTGTTGTATTTCCCTAATTACAATGGTGGTGTCGATGGAGGTTATGAGTGCACCCTCCATGACAGGGATGGTGAAGTGTATGCCATCAGCCACACCACATGTTATGAACACTCCATTAGGTTTTCTAAAATTTCTATGTGACTGAATCGAGGATCGAAACATAAGATTAACCATGTTGCTCAATGATTCCCCAAGTGCTTATTTAAATAGCTTACTTTACTTTTTTACTTTTATGTTTAGTAGTTGTTAGTTTGAAAAACTAAAAATCCCCCTTTGCATGTTTGCTTTACTAGTTATTCCTTTCACTCGTACAGATTGATGACCCGTATAAGGTTGTTTTTTTATTGATATTTAACCTAGCATCTTTGTGTAAAAACTTAGGGCTTACCGCTAACTACCCCATAGGTAGTGTAGCAGTGAGAATGGGTGTAGAACTATAAATATCTTATCTTTTGACCCTGTCCTCCATCCGGGTTAATTAGCTACAATTAACGACCCCCAAGGGGAAGGCAGGTCAAAATTTTGGCACCGCTATGGGGATGCTATTCAATATAAGTGTCAATTAAGCATAACGTGTTAGTAGAGTAGTTAGTATTAGCTTTTGTTTTTGTTTTTTTATGCTATTAATTCTTGGTTGGAGCTGTTGTTATAGTCATTTTGTTATCTTTTGATCTATTTGCTAGTGTTGTATTGGGAAGGGTATTGTTAGCCCTAGTTTATGGTACACACCTACCACCAATCATGGCATCTTACACTACCCGACTGAGAGCGCATGTGGTCGAAGGAGAAGGAGGCAAAGAATTAAGGCACAAGTTTAAATGAGGTCGGGAGTGTTAGTAGAAGAATGGCTAGCAATGATGGAAGATAATAATACCCTACGGGGCACCCAACTTTGAGAATCAACTGCTATAAATTACCTTCCCACCATTACCTGCCAATGTGAGTTGTGAGCTAAAAAGTTGCACAATTCATTGCCTACCTACATTCAATGGATTGGCGAGGGAGGACCCAAATAAACATCTATCGAAGATCCATTTGGTGTGCACGAACATGAAGCCCCCAGGAATGTTTGAAGATGACTTCAATCTAAGAACCTTCCCATTTTCCCTTCAAAGTAGTGCCAAGGATTGGCTCTACTACTTTCCACCGGGATGTATTGGTTCTTGGCTGGATATGAAGCAGAGGTTCTTAGAGAAGTATTTTTCGGCGTTCAAGTTGGCCGGGTTGAAGAAATAATTGTCAAACATCACCCAAGGTGCTACCAAGAGTATGTATGATTATTGGGAACCCTTCAAGAGACTATTAGATAGGTTCCCCTACCATCCCTTCAAAGAGAGGGATTTGGTGTTTTATTTCTTTGAGGGAATATGTGATGAAGATATGCGGATAGCGAACGTATCTTGCAATGGTTTGATAGCAAACACGAGCCCAAGGATGCAATGGTCTTCTTTGAAGAAATGGAAAATGGTATGTGACAATTTGGCATTAGGTCAAGGTTAAGGTCTTGGATGAAACCACGCACTCACCTAAGTTGGAGGAATAAGTACAAGCTCTTGCTTCCATGATAGGAGCTTTTGCGAGGAAAAGTGCATCAAATCCAAGTGTGTGGAGTTTGCAACCTTAACCACAACTCCAAAGCATGTCCCGAAGTCATAGATAATTTACAAGAGGTAAAGGCAATTGACTACAACAAATATGAAAGACCACAATTTGCTAGGGTCAACCATAAAGGTTCTGGGGGAACCAAGGAGATGCAAGGCCGGACCCCTATGCAAACTCATTCAACTTGAGGTATTGAGATCATCCTAACTTCCTATGGAGAGAGGATAACCAACCTCAAGGATACCGGGGTGGACAAGCTCCACCTCAACCATATCCTAGAGGTGAAGGCCCTTCCAACAGTTATGCTTCACTCTTCAAGTCAGAATGGGATGAGATCTTAGAGGCTATCAGTCACTTGGGGAAGAAATATGAAGTCTTTGCGAAGAGGACAATGCAAGAGATTTAAGACCTTAGTAATAGAGCTTTCTTAAGTATCAAAAATCTTGAAGTTTAAGTTGGGAAAATTGCCACCTCAATAAGCTGACTTGAAGTCAAGGAGTCCGGAAAACTACCTTCCCAACCAAAGATCAATCCAAGGAACGTGAGTGCTCTTAAGTTAAGAAGTGAGAAGGAAGTTCGTGAGACTGAGAAAAAAATGATGCAAGATAATGATAGGATAGTGGAGACTACCAAATCACACTTTGAATAGGAGGGATTGTGGTCAAGGAAGCACCCTCCAAGGAACTTCTGCCGCCTGAGGCACAAGTCACTATTCCACCTCCATTTCCAAATGCTTTGAGGGGACGGCCAAAGGTGGTAACTGATAATGCGAATCTTGTAAAAGTCTTCGAAAAGGTTGAGATAACCATCCCTATCTTGGAATTGAGAATGTGTCATCGTCAATTTCTTAAATTTGCATGCATAAAGAAAAGATGTAGGCCAACTAAGAGGTTAGAACAATTGAAAATGGGAGGAGTCACCGTTTTGAATCATAAAAACTTACCTAAGAAATGTGATGACCCCAAAATGTTTTCTATCCCTATCTCTTTAGGTGATAAACTTGTAGAATATGGCATGATAGATTTAGGTGCATACATTAATGTTATCCCATTTAGTCTATATGAACGCCTAGAAATAGGTGAGCTTAGGCATACTAGAGTAATTGTCCAACTTGCCGATCATTCCTAAGCTAGTCCTCATGGACTAATAAAGGATTTGATGGTGCGAGTTGGCAAATTGGTTTTTCTGGCAGACCTTTATGTCCTAGATGTGGTGTACGATGGAAGTGCACCCCCAATACTTTTGGGAAGACCTTTTCTTAAGACGTCTAGGACTAAAATCATAAAAACTTACCTAAGAAATGCGATGACCCCGAAATGTTTTCTATCCCTATCTCTTTAGGTTGTTTGTAGAACATGTCATGATAGATTTAGGTGCATCCATTAATGTTATCTCGTTTATTCTATATGAATGCCTAGAAATAAGTGAGCTTAGGGATACTAGAGTAATTGTCCAACTTGTCGATCATTCCCAAGCTAGTCCTCGTGGACTAGTAAAGGTTATGATGGTGCGAGTTGGAAAATTATTTTTTCCAGCGAACTTTTATGTTCAAGATGTGGCGCACGATGGCAGCACACCCCCCAATACTTTTGGGGAGATCTTTTCTTAAGATGTCTAGGACTAAAATCAATGTCCACTTAGGAACCTTAACTTTAGAAAATGACATGGATTAAATGGAATTTGAAATCTATAAATCTAAGAATGATTCGGAAAAGTCTTCTTTTATGTGCAAAGGTGTAACCCTATGTGATGAGCATGATGAATCTTCTAGTATTACCAACAAGCATGAATGTTTCAATGAATCTCGTGTTGATGATATTGATGACGAGTCTGATGGATTGCATGATACACTGGATAATATATATGTGCTAGATTATTTTTCCATGCTAACCAACTTGCAGCGAGAAATAGGGGTAGTCGAGAGTTTAAAACCTCCTCGACCTCCCCCTAACCCCAAAGTGACATTCACAGACTCAATGTTAGCGAGACACGGAGATTCATTTCTTATGACAGACAAGAGGTCTGAAGGTAAGGATGGCTGGTTGTGAAGACCTCACCACAACGATGTCATTGTGGGTGGAGTCGCCGATGGCGATTATGAAGACCCAAAGGTAGGTGTTTATAACTAAATTGCATGAAAAGAAAATAAGTCGTGAAGAAGACAATAAATATATGGTGTTTCTTTTTTGCTTTGTGTTTTTGGTAATGATTATAATGTTTTTGCATGTTCTTGTTTTTCTATGAAGATTTTCGAGATGAAACTCTTGTTTGGATTGAAATTTTGAGTTTGAGACTCGTGATTGTGGGGCGCGAGGCTCTGCTTGTTTTGCTAAAGGTTTGGCGTGAGGCTCTGCTTCGTGCCAGAATGTTTGGCGCTAGCCTATGGTTTAGGCCAAGCACGTTTTGCGCGTAAAATCGATTTTCCAATTTTTATTTGTTCCAACAATGCAAATTTTAAAAAATTCAGAATTTCAAACTCAAAAATGCATTTTTGGTTCAAGAATTTTGGAATTCCCTAATTCCTTAGGATTTTTGAAAATACTTCCAATATCCCTTGGAATTAATTGATTTGTACTATTGTCCCCCTAAATTGAGCATTTTAAAATTCCATTCTTATCCTAATTGTACCTCCCTCCCTAGTCACCTAGGCTGAAATTCTAATCCCATGGTAAATTTTTCCACATAACTCTATCATTTGACACATTATTCCTTCTCGAGAAATACTCCCTCTCACACACTCTTGGTGAAACTCGAAATAATTGAAGCTTTCTTCCAAAAATTAGCAATTTTTGCTTCTTCTTATGTAGGTACTACAAATATTAGCTTCAAATTTTGGGTAACCCATTGAACTCTTTGTTTATATGATTTATTGACATTGTGGTGGTGCTGAAAAGCATGATTCTTGAATGAGTGTGTGTTTTTGAGAGATGTGTTTGGGTTTTTAGGCATAATCTTGTGTTGAAGAAAGTGTTGGGTGGATTGATGTTCTATTATGCTTGAATGGCGTGATATTCATGTGTTGGGTGATTTAGGAGAGAGTGAATCTTAATTGCATGATCTTATTGATGGGTTGATGAGAACTTACATGAGTTTGTTGTTCGATGAGGAATGTTCTGGTTTAAATAGCCTACATGCTTAGATCATTATGTTTTGAATGGTTAGGCTATTTGGGAGAATGTTGTCTTGTTGGATGATAATATAGACCACACCTTGTTTATATCATATCACCACTCTTGCCTTCATTTTGTTAGGATGCCACCTAAGAAGAATGTTTTGGGGAATGGCAAGTCCACTCGGGGTGAGAAAAGGAGAATCCGACAAAGGGTACAAACCCCGAGCCAACAACTTCCATTCTTTGCAACCCCACATTTGTAACCAAAGAGTTTATGGGACTATCCAACATCTCCGAAACTGCAGTCTGGAGAGAGAGGAAATTGAGATATACGAAGAGGGGTATTTTGGAGACTGGATTTACATGCAAGGACACCATATTGGCTCTAAGCTTACTCAAGCCCGTCACTTACCTATTGGGATGAGTGGGTCCAGAGGGGTTTCTCAAGAGACACTCGAAGACGTATGTTAGGCGAACCATAGACGATGGCCGATCTAGCTACTCTATGGCCGATCGTGGACGATAATGGACACAAGGAAATAAAATTTAACCTGATGATAAGGAGTACAATATAACCCACCGGGGGGTAACGCGTGCCTGTGGGTGGAGGTATGGCAAGGAGATCCGGAAAAAACATCGTCAAGGGGTACCTTCTCTCTTGGTCACTTTTAGGTGCAACTGACAGACACTGATTGGAAGAACCTGTGAAAGTGTACTGCCCTGGTTCACCCAACGTTCCATTATGTTCGCCGACTGTTGGCTATGGAGGTTTTCTGCCACAGTTAACTGACACAATGCCCGCGTTTGGATGTTCATTTCATTTGGTCAATGACATCCGATGGTATCTTTTACTCGAACTTGGTGGGGTCTTTTGTGTAGGAATGTTTAGTAATAGGGGACAGAAAGAGTGGCAAGATATATATGGGCGACATAATTGGTCTACTTAGGACATCCGATCACACAGAGAGTGGGATGATTGGGTACATGTATAACATTGAGAAGTTATCCAAAGTATTCATGGTGGGACCAATGACATCGGAGGGTAGATATGTTTGGTTTTATGGCATAGCGAGCACTTGTAGTTTCATGGTACTTCCACAGCTATAACGCACCATCATCGACCATGTCACATGCTCAGATGACCTATTTATTGAGTCGTACCAGATATTTGAAAGAGATTTCTACTAAGTTTTAGCCAACCTGGAGATAAATGTTGAAGAGGCTGAGGGTGAAACCTCTTCAAGAGCAATTCCTAGTCGTTATCGCGTATCCATAGACATTATGGACCAATTGCAATCTCCTGGAGAAATGTTTTCGAACTCTACCCAAGTTTTGCAAGAGGTTGTCCAAGCGATAAGAGAAATGTGCTCACAAGTGGATGATCTTAGTACAAGGATGGATAGCATTGAGGCCACACTTCAAGCAGTAAGATACATCGAGAGGAACTTCATGAGTCACATGAATGAAGGCCCTTCGGGGCCACGAGAGTGAGTATCACAATTTCTCCTTACCTCACTTATATTTTAGCATGATTTTTGTGCATTGGAGACTATGCATTGGTTAAGGGTGGGGAGGGAGCAGTGAGCACTTAGGGAGTATTCATTCTTAGATTTTCTTAGTGCATTTCATGATTTGCATTGGTAGTTGTTTGATTGGTGATTTTGGTTTTTAATTATTGAGGGATAATTTTGTTCCTAGTTTGCATGGGGTAGGTTGTTTTAGGATATTTGACCAGCCTCGACCCAGGGTCGTTAATTGTAGCTAATTAACCCAAGCCAAAAGTGGTGGTCAAAGCTAAAACTTATAGTTCTGCACCCCGATCTCACTGCTATGCCAGCTAGAGGGTAGTTAGTGGCAAACCTTGGATTTGTCTACAGAGATGCTAGGTCTAATGCACCAACCTAAAACACAATCTCGTACGGGTCATCAATCCGTACGAGTGAAAGGAATAACTAGTAAAGCAAAAATGCAAAGGGAGGGGGGTTGGATTTTCAATCTAGCAACTAAAAAACATGCAAAGTAAGAGAACAGAACTACAATTTAAAGCTAGCACTTGGGGAAATCATTGAGTGACTTGGTAAATCTAATACTTCTATCCTGGATTATTTCACAGAATGATTTAAGCACGCCTAATAGTGTGTCCATAACACGTGGTGTGGGTGATGGCATACAGTTCCCCGTCTCGGTTACGACGGGTGCTCATGCAACCCTCCATTGACACCACCATTGTAATGAGGGGATTACAACAAGGTCCAAACATTGTTGTAGATGTGATTCTCCCCCATGCGATTACTTCTCGGGCTTCCACCACAAATGCAACTACTCCCCTTAGGTTCTATCAATTAGGCCCAAGGATCGTAGCCACCTTATCTGTGATACTAGGGCTTCTTGTAACCCTAGCTTGCTTCTAATTAAGTTATCTCTACTTGGAACCCGTCGGACTACTTGGTGCGATTGTAAGTGGATCGGGGTGACCTCAAATCTCCCGTGCACACACTCGTGCATACTCGTTCCCCTCCACCCATACAAATATCCATGTTTTCCCTCCCAATAGGGCATCGATATGTGCGCCTAGCATGAATCCAACCCAAAGTGTGTACTTATATGTGGTGTAATATTCATGCATTCAAACTCAAAAGTAAATCACAATAATATTATGAACACAAAATAATGAGGAACTATAGAATCTCAAAAGGTAAAACGAAGTCACATCAATTTATCCCCAAGCTATAGAAACTACTTCGTAAACATGGAATTCAAATATAGATTTGAATTCCACATCTTAGGATTAAAGCAAAATAAAAAGAAGAAAAAGTTTCCTAAGGAGAAAATCTCCTCTACTCTTGAAAGTGCAATCTAAAATGAAGTAAAGTCTAAGTATGAGTGTCTAGTCTTTAAAACCTAGTAGAATAAGGTTCTATATATAGGAATAGGAGATTGCGCCTAAAAATAGGACCAAAATAGGCCAAAATAGGGTAAACCCTAGTTCAGCCACCGCCCGGTGCGAGGCATCATGGATGACACAGCCCGTGGTTGTACTTGATGCGGAACGTGAGGCCTAGCATGGGTCATGCCACTTCATGGGTACGGGGTGCCAGTTCTTGAGCATGGCGCAGATTTTCAATATGGCACAGGGTGTTGGGGTTAGCGCGGGTCACGTCTAGTACTGGCAGGGCCGTGTCATCTTCTGCGAGGCACCATCAGAGTGCTGATACATGCCCGTGCCCGTTGGCACAGGTCGTGGTCAAACTTGGTGCTTTGCTCAGAAAAATTGGCGCGGGCCACATAAATTCCCATATCCCGCTTGCTATTCTCGACATAAAGGATTTGGAACGGTGCATGATGCATAAAATGGGATGTCCAACGCCCATACTTAGCCACGTGGAGAGGTTCTTCATTCATGTTTGGTGGACCGTCGTATTAGGCATAGGTTGCACCACTGCCTCATACCAGTCTCCATGGCATGGGGCATCTCCTCTGGCACGGGCCGTTGGTGCCAAACCATGCACGGCCTGCGCAGTCCCGTTGGTGTTTTGGCTGGCTGAACTAGTTTCCTTTGCTATGGGAGAACCGTTAGTTCGATTTGAGAGTTTTAGTAGTCAATTTTATAGTACTCAAGAAGACAAATCCAATGGAACCATCCTTGAAGGATAATTATTCTTGGATTCTTGTTGACATAGGCAGAACTCATTGGACAATGATTCCCCATTTCTCCGCTGGCCGCTATGAATTTTGTAGCCACCTATCTTTGGCTTCAATCTCCTTCTACCATGCATTGATGTTCATGGTCTTCGTCTACTACCATTCTAATGTGAATGGCCTTCATCTCTACTATCATCCTTGCGAACTGCCTTCAATATCTTCTACCGCCCTTACAAACGGCCTTCACAAAGAATGTAAATAAAAAGTATCCACAAGCGACCTACTAAGATGATCACAATAAAGATCAAGGAGCCCATGGATACAAGATATCCATTAGTACCAATTAAGTCTACAAAACTCAGGATTTAGATGAGAAAACCAAGCATGGCCGTCTAAACCCCTTGTCATGTAAACTCAACTAATACTAGCAATCCACCAAGCAAAAGTAACTAAAAGTATGTTAAATGCATCGGTTAATGCATGCAAAATGAAGCAGATCAGACTCCCTACACTTAACCTTTTACTCGTCCTTAAGTAAATAAAAGAAAATAAAAATAATCAAGCAAAATGCAGCGTGCAAGAGTAAGTTAACTGAAACATTCCACTTATTCCAAGATTACTCTGTTTTCCCCAAGAAAGTAAGAATCTCACAACTCTCACACTCCCCAAAAGATATAAGTAATCAAACCATCCAAAAGTAAAGTGTGGAAAAAGGTAAGAAAAAAATATAAGTGACTGGCCAGTTTACTTTTCCCAAAATGATCCCAAAAGCAATCAAAGAGTAGTCTTAAAAAACGATTCACCGCGGAAGCATGCATTCAACCTAGTTTTTTGTTTTCTCTCAATTTCTCTCATTTTGCCTAGGAGCCCTTTCGGGTTTTCATCCTAGCTTTAACACACAAATGGTACTCATTTCTCACATTTTTCCACATGACCTCTCATTTTTGCCTAGGCTCGTAAGCCTAGCCGGCCCTAGCCTCTCACTTTTACCTAGGCCTTTCAACCTATCTGGGCTTTTCCTAATGTTACCCAAGTCGCCCTTTCAGGTTTTTGACTTGTCCAGGTTTTTTTTTCTTTTGTTTTTTCAAGTTTACCCAATTTTTTTGGTGTAGAAAAAAAATGCCCCAAAAGTGGGCTTCATACTACAAAAGATAGTCACACATAAAAAATACACCACCAATTTCCTAAAACATCATATTCCATGCTAACTAGAAATCCCTAGCATAGCATGGCATACCACCAAATGCTCATCCAAAATCACCCTTCAACAAATAAAAATCAACATCACAAACTAACAAGAAAAACTACCAAAGAAAATCATGAAATGCACCAAGGAAATCCAAAAATGAAAAACTCCCTAAGTGCGCACTACTCCCTCCCCACACTTTGCCCATGCAAAGTGTCCAATGCACAAAAGAATCATGTCAAAAAATAGGTGAGGTAGGGAGAATAGTGGTACTCCTTGAATCCATTTCCAATGAAATTGAGAAATCCTGCATCCAAAAAAATGAAACCCAAGCGTAATTCCATTCCAAAAAAATCTCGCAAAAACACACACTCATTCAAGAATTATGCTTTAAATAACACCACTGCAATGTCAATAGAGCACATATAGACAAATCATTCAATGGTTCCCCCAAAATGTGAAACTATTACTTGTAAGACACTCAAATGAAGCAAAAATTGCTAGTTTTTGGAAAGGAGCTTCACTTTTCGTGTGTTACCTAGACTGTGTGAGAATGAGTGTTTCTTGGGAAGGAATAATGTTTAAGATAGGGATGGGATTTAGAATTCTCAATTTATAGGACAGTAGGGTGAAACAATTAATTGTAAGAGATTTGGAAGTATTTTTTAAAAATCCTACAGAATTAGTGAATTCCAAAATTCTTGAACCAAAAATGCATTTTTTTTTAATTTGAGAATCATAATTTTTGAAAATGTGCATTATCAGAACAAAGAAATCAAAAAATTGGTGTAGCGCACAAAACGGGTTCCTGGCGCAAAGCATAGCCTCACACCAACCCCTAGCACAAGGCACAGCCTCGGGCCGTTCCAGTCCTAGCACGAAGAATAGCCTCACATAGCCTACTTGGCGTGAGATATCCACCAACTTTTCCTAATCCTTTTCCCTTTTTTTTCGAAAGAATATCTCACCCTTCCAATTTAATTCCATTTAAAACACAATCACGTGTCTCGGACTCTAATTTTCAAACCAACATGAGTTTCCTTCCAAAAATCCACATAGCAAAACATAGATTCATGCAAAACTTATCTAATTCCTAATCAAAAACAAGAAAGTGAAACAAATACTGTATTTTTATTGTCGTCCTTACAAATTATTTTACTAAAATCGAGTTTTCATGAATTTGGTTCACCAAGGAGAGGATCACCCTCCTTGGTCATGCTCAAAGCTCCCCACTCAAAATAAGGCTTCAACTTTGCCCATTAACCACCATCTTCGTGCCATCTTTTTCGTTTCTAACCTCAATTGCTCCTTGATCGAGTATCTTTATCACTTCATATGGTCCTTCCCATCTTTATCTTAGTTTCCCCAGAAAGAGGCTGAGCTTAGACTGGTAAATGAGAGCTCTTTGTCCCACAAAGAATTCTTTCTTCACCATACCCTCATCATGTCTAGCTTTTGTTTTCTCTATATAGATAAATGCAGTATCAAAGGAGTTGCACCTATGTTCTTCAAGTTCTAGTAACCTAGACTGAAAGGTTATGGGAAATGGTCTTTACAAGTCACCGTATTTAAGCGGCAGTAATAAATACACACTCGCCACTCATTTTGAATACGGGTGGGCACCAAGTCCCCATCCTTGTTGTTTACTACGATGACTCCACTTTTCTTGAGCACCAATTGGGTGGGACTCACCCAAGTGCTATCAGAGATAGGGAATATTACCCAAGCCTTAAGTAGTTTAAGGACTTCATCTTTTACTACTTCCATCATAGGCGGGTTTAATCGCCTTTGAGATTGGCGTACTGGTCTTGCACCTTCCTCTAATAGGATAAGGTGCATACGAGTTGAAGGACTTATACCCCTAATGCCGGCCAAAGTCTATCCTATTGTTCCCTTAAAAGTTATAAGCACATCAAACAGTTTACCCTCTTGATCATCAGTCAACCTACTCGAGATAATCACATGCAAGGTTTCCTTTTCACCTAAGAAGACATACTTAAGGTGTTCAGGTAAGGGCTTAAGCTAAATTTCTGGGGATTCCTCTATTGAAGGTTTACTCTCTAGTAGAACCAGCTCATTTAGGTTTTTGGGTAGGGTTTTCACACAATTCTTATTAGGAGGATCAACCTATAGATTAACAAGAATATCACTCAACGAATTATCTTCTAAAGCTAACTCCTTAAAGACATCTTGCACAATCTTGTTATACATATCAACCAAAGAGGGATGACACTTCACATTTTGATCAATCGATTCATGCTCAAATTCATATTCAGGAGCAACCATTTTCATTAACAATACTCTTCACTCATGTAATATCACACTGGTGTTGAAGGAAATAGGACTAACCTTTTCGTGATAAATTACATCGCATCTTAGTGGAGGTGTCTCTTCATCACTGAGCTTACGCCTTCTTATCAACCGGTTCACTGCGCCTGTTATCTCATTCACCTTTCCACTTACCCTGTCAACACCAAAGATATTTGAACCCCACAAATTTTTTTATACAAGAAAATACTTGATTTTTCATAATCTCACTAGTCTTCGCAAAGCTAGTCAGAGCTTTGAGTATTTCTTCTCCTAAAGACTTAGGAGCTAAGATTGATTCAGGTGAGCAATGGTATGTGCACCACTCTTGCTCCCACTGGGCTTGCTGAATAGCAAGCTCCATATCTATCCCATAGTCACTTAACCACATGCAACACTCTGTAGGGTGGTAAAAATTACACACCCTACCCAGTTTCATCTGCTGAGTGGTATCTTGTCATATCAGTAGATTCCCGTTACCTAACAACTCCACAATTGAATAAAGCAACCAGAATAAGAGAAATTACTAACTACTCTACTAAAATTTTATGCCTAAGTTGCTACCTAGACTGATAGCATCCCCGGTAACGATGCCAAAATTTGATCCACCTCGACCCGGGGTCGTTAATTGTAGCTAATTAACCCTAACCGAGGGTGGTGATCAAAGATAATTTTTTTAGTTCTGCACCCTGATATCTACTAACATTTTATGCTTAAGCTAGTAAAGAAAACATGCAAAGGGGGGGGGTGGTTGGATTTTTAATCTAGCAACTACAAAACATGCAAAGTAAAAGAACACAACTACAATTTAAAGCTAGCACTTGGGGAAATCATTGAGTGACTTGGTAAATATAATATTTCTTTCCTTGATTATTTCACATAAATATGTAAGCAAACCTAATAGTGTGTCCATAACACGTGGTGTGGCCAATGGCATACAGTTCCCCGTCCCTGTCACAGTGGGTGCTCTCGCAACCCTACATCTAACTGCCATCGTAATTAGGGAAGTACAACAAGGTTCGACTGTTATTATAGGTCTGATTCTCCCTCGTGTGATTACGTCTCGGGCTTCCACCACGAATGAAACTACTGTCCTCGGGTCTAATCAATTAAACCCAAGGATCGTAACCACCTTGCTACTAATTAAGCTATCTCTGCTTGGAACCCATCATAGAACTTTACAAAGTTGCCTAAGATTGGTGCGCTGGTAAGTGGATCAGGGTGACCTTGAATCTCCCGTGCACGCACTCGTGCAGACTCGTTCCCCTCAACCTATACAAATATCCAGGCTTTCCTTCCCGAGGGGCATCGATATGTGCGCCTAGCATGAATATAGCCCAAAGTGTGTGTTTATATGTGGTTTAATATTCATGCATTCAAACATAAAAGAAAATCACAGTGATATTATGAACTCAAAATTAGGAGGAACTATAGAATCTCAAAAAGCATACACATATAACCAAGTCACATCAATTTATCCCCAAGCTATAGAAACTACTCCCTAGAAATGGAATTAAAATATAGATTTGAATTCCACATCTTAGGATCAAAGTAAAATAGAAAGAAGAAAAAGTTTCCTAAGGAGAGAATTTCCTCTACTCCTGCAAGTTCAATCTGAAATGAAGGAAAGTCTAAGTATAAGTGTCTATTCTTTAAAATATAGTAGACTAAGGTTCAATACATAGCGGTAGGAGATTGGGCCTAAAAATGGGTCCAAAATAGGGTAAAACCTAGCTCAGCGGCTGCCCGGATGACGCGGCCCGTGGTTGTACTTGACGCAGGACGCGAGGCCTGGCGTGGGTCACATTGCTTCTTAGGCACGAGGCACTAGTTCTTGAGTGTGGCATAGATCTTCAATGTGGTGCTGGGCACTGGGGTTGGCGCGGGTCGCGTCTGGTATTAACTCGGGCCGTGCCGTCTCCTGTGGGGTGCCATCAGAGTGTTAAATCTTGAGCTCCTAATTTGTGCCCATGGTCGTTGATGCAGGCCATGGTCAGACTTTGTACTTTGCTCAGAAAACTTGGTGTGAGCCGCATAAACTCCCACATCCCACTTGCTGGTCTCGACATAAAGGACTAGGAACAACATAGGATGCTTAAAATGGGACATCCCACACCCATACATAGCCAAGTGGAGGGGTTCTTCATTCGTTCTTGGTGACATGTTGTGTCTGGTGCATGTCTCACCACTTTCTCGCGTCGATCTCCATGGTGTGGGGTGTCTCCTCTGGCGTGGGCTGTTGTTGCCAAACCATGCATGGCCCGCACCGTCATGTTGATGCTTTGGGCAGCTGAACTAGTTTTCTTTGTTATGGGAGAACTGTTAGTCCAATTTGAGGGTTTTAGTAGTTGATTTTATGATACTCAAAAGGACAAATCCAATGAAACCAGCCTTATAGGATAATTCTTGTTGGATCGTTCTCAGACCGAGGCACAACTCATTGGACCATGATCCCCCATTTCTCCATTCACCGCTATGAAATTCGTAGCCTCCTATCTTTTGCTTCAATCTCCTTCTCCCATGCATTAATGATCTTGGCCTTCATCTATTACCATTTAAATGCGAATGACCTTCGTCTCTACTATCGTCCTTGCGAACGGCCTTCAATATCTTCTACCGCCCTTACAAACGACCTTCATATGGAATGTAAAAAAAAGTACCCACGGCCGACCTACTAAAGATGATCACAATGAAGATCTAGGATTCTGTGGATACAAGATGCCTATTAGTATCAATTAAGTCTACAAAATACGGGACTTAGACGAGAAAACTAAACATGGCCGCCTAAACCCCTTGTCATGTAAACTCAGCTAATACTAGTAATCCACTAAGAAAAAGTAACTAAAAAGTACGTCAAATGCATCGGTTAACGCACACAAAATTAAGCAGATCAATATTGGTAGTGTATTTTTTGTGTTTGATCTTATCTTTGTAGTATGAAACCCACTTTTGGGGCGATTTGTGCTACACCAGAAAAATTAGAAAACTTGAAAAAGAAAAAGTATAAAAACCTGGACAAGTTAAAAACCTGAAAGGGAAACTTGGGTAACATTAGAAAAAACCCAGATAGATCGAAAGTCTAGGTAAAAATGAGAGGCTAGGCTCGGCTAGGCTTACCAGCCTAGGAAAATATGAGAGGCCGTGTGGAAAAGGTGAGAAGTGAGTACCCTTTGTGTGTTAAATCTAGGATGAAAACCCGAAAGGGCTCCTAGGAAAAATGAGAGAAATTGAGAGAAAACAAAAAAACTAGGTTGATGACGAATGCTTTCGTTGTGGATTGTTTTTGAAGATGACTGTTTGATTGTGTTGGGATCATTTTGGAAAAAGTAAACTAGTTTAACACTTATCTTTTTGGCTTACCTTTTTCCACATTCTACTTTTGGGTGGTTAGATTGCTTACATTTTTTGGGGAGTGTGAGAGCTCTGAGATTCTTAATCTTTTAGTGAAAACTAGGTAATCTAGGAATAAGTCGAATGCCTTAGTTAGCTTATGCTTGCACGCTACATTTTGCTTAATTCTTACTCAGGGATGAGTAAAGAGTTAAGTGTGGGGAGTCTGATATGCTTCATTATACGTGCATTAACCATTGCATTTCGCATAGTTTTTAGCTAGTTTCATTTGGTGGATTGCTAGTATTAGCTAACTTTACATGACAAGGGGTTTAGACAACCATTTTTGGTTTTCTTGTCTAAATCACGCATTTTTTAAACTTGATTGGTACTAATGGACATCTTGTAACAACCGGCTCCTTGATCTTCATTGTGATCATCTTTAGTAAGTCGCACGTGGTTACTTTTTGTTTATATTCTATGTGAAGGTCGTTCATAAGGGCGGTAGAAGATATTGAAGGTCGTTCGTAGGACAGTAGAAGAGAAAAAGGGCATTCACACTAGAATGGTAGTAGATCAAGGCCACAAGTATCAAGGCATGGTAGAAGGAGATTGAAGACAAAGATAGGTGGCAACGGAGTTCAAAGCGGCAAACAAAGAAATGGTAAATTGTGGTCTAATGTGTTGTGGTTAACTTAAAGAACTACCCAAGAAGAATTAGCCTTCAAGGATGGTTTCACTGGATTTGTCTTCTCACGCACTACAAAATTGACTACTAAAACTCTTAAATCAGACTAATGGTTCACCCATATAGAAGGAAACAAGTTCAGTCGACCGAGGCACAAATAGGTCGGTGTGGACCGTTCATGGTTGGAACCAATGCCTTGTTCCAAAGGAGCAGCCCCGCACCAAGTGGACCAGCACAAGGTTACAGCGCGGCCCATGCCAGACGCCATGGGCCGCAAGCAGGAGACTAAGTCCCTCTCCACACAACTAAGTATGGGCGCGGGACGTCCCCTTTTCAACGTCACACGTCGTTCCAAGTCTCAAATACTAAGACCAGATGGCGGGGTGTGGGAAATCACAAGGCCCACACCAAAGTTTCATAGCAGAGCACCCTTCCTGACCATGGCCCACATCACCAGCCAGGGTGAGGATCAGAAGCCTCAAATTCAGCACTCTGATTGCGCCTCGCACCAAACAACATGGCCCACGCTAGAGGGATGACGTAACCCATGCTAGACTCTGTGCCCTGCACCTCTCAAAGATTTGTGCCACACACCAGAATGGGCGCCCCACTCTACATGAAGGGTTCAACCCATGATAGATCTCAAGCCCCGCACCAAGGACACACCACGGGCCACACCATCCGTGACGGGTCACGCCGAGCGGCAGCTGAGCTAGGGTTTACCCTAATTTGGCCTATTTTGGGCCTATTTTTAGGCCCAATCTCCTACTTCTAAAAATATAGCCTTAGTCTACTAGGGTTTCATATCATATCTTAGTTTAAAACATTTTTGTAGTTAGGAGAGAAAATCTAGAGAGAGAGAAACTCTCTCATTTTCTTTTCTTTATTTTGCTTTGATCTTAATATGTGGAATTCAAATCTTTATTTGAATTCCATATCTATGGAGTAGTTTCTATAGCTTGAGGATAAATTGTAGGAGCATGGTTTAGTCTAATTTCTTTGTGAGATTCTTTAGATTCATCCTAATATTTGTGTTCATGATATTATTGTGATTGTTCTTGATTATTTGAATTGCATGAATAGTACACTACATATAAGCCCACACTTTGGGCTATATTCATGTATGATGCAAATATATATGCCCTTGGGAAGAGAAGCCTGGATGTTAGAATGGGTAAGGGAAAATGCATCCGCGTAGGTGTGTGCATGAGGGATTCGAGAATGCTCTGACTTATTTTCCATCACACCAGTCTTAGCTAGCTTTGTAAAGTTATCCACGAGATTTTGAGTAGAGATAGCAAATAGTAGCAAGCTAGGGTGTAAGAGGCCTTAGATCACAGATAAGGTGCTAACGACCCTTTGGCCTAATTGATAGGATCATTGAAAAGTAGTGCATTCGTGGTGGAAGCCTGTAATGTAATCATACGGGGGAGAAACAGACCTACAACAACGGTCAAACCTAGTTGTACTCCCCTAATTACGATGGCGGTGTCGATGGAGGGTTGCAAGTGCACCCATTGTGACAGGGGTGGGGAAGTGTATGTCATCGGCCACACCACGTGTTATGAACACTCTATTAGGTTTGCTTAAATTTCTATGTGACTGAATTGAGAATCTAAATAGTAGATTAACCATGTTTCACTATGACTCCCCAAGTTCTTAGTTAAATAGCGTACTTTGCTTTTTAACTTTTATGCTTAGTAGTTGTTAGCTTGAAAAACCAAAAACCCCCATTTGCATGTTTGCTTTACTAGTTATTCTTTTCACACACACGTACGGATTGACGACCCATCCGAGGTTGTGTTTTAAATGATACTTGGACCTAGCATCTCTATGGAAAAACATAGGGCTTACCGCTAACTACCCCATAGGTAGTGTTGCAGTGAGAACGGGCACAAAACTATAAATCTCTTATCTTTTGACCTCGTCCTCCGCTGAGGTTAATTAGCTACAATTAATGACCTCGGGGGGAGGCAGGTCATGAGGTTAAACATTGCAGGTGTGTCACGTAACTTTTTCCATCCAAGTATCTGGATAGATTCTTCAAAGGGGGAGATGTTTCTATTCCCCCTCTCTGGAAAATGCCACCTTGTTTGGTAAGTTTGTTTGATTAGCTTTGCCTCATCCAATAAGAACCTCTTCTCTTATTGTTTGATGTTGGATTGAATCTTCGGAGAGGAAAGGGATGCCTTATGTGTCCTCTTCGATGGGGGTTTTGGTGCCATATCTTACAAAGTCCACTCAAGCATTTTATCAAACACCTTTCATGCATCATAAAAACCTTAACAATACTGTTTCAAACATGAACAAACACTCAAATAAAATCAATATAAAACTAAGTATAGATATATGTAACTAATCTACCTTAATGGTATGTACATCATTGCATCATAGACTATATCCTATTGTAGAGAAAGCTTAACTAACATTTTCCCAAAAGCTTGCATGACTAACACTCTTAGTAAAATGATAAATATTCTTGCAAGAGAACTTACCTTATTCATTTACAAACCTTGGGTTGATGGTCCGATGGTTATTGTAGGGAAGATTTTCTCTCCAACTTCTTGAATTGGAAGGTGAAGATAATGTGGATATGGTTTTTTAGTTATGTAGAGGCAAAGTTAGCACGGTATGAACTAAGAATACTGGTGCTTGTTTAGACTAAGGCAGCCTTAAATCAATTTATTGGATTTTTTTCCCAACCCAAGACCGATGTTCAAAAATATTTTCTAAGTACATAGCACTGGTATCATTACCGGTGCTAGTGAGGATATATACCAGTGCCTATTTATGTTAAGGTAACGGCCTAATGCTTCTTCAAATCAATTTATTTGATTCTTTTCCCAATCCGAGACCAAAGTTTAAATTTTTTTTCTAAGTACATAGCACCGGTACCATAACCGGTGCTTGTAAGGTCACATACATGTGCCTATATTGGTTAAGGCAGCTGCTTAATGCAACTTTAAATCAATTTATTTGATTCTTTTCCCAACCCGAGACCAAAGTTTAAAAATATTTTCTAAGTACATAGCACTGGTACTAGTACCGTTGTCATTTATAACAAATACCAGTGTCTTTGATAAAACAGAGCACACACTCTATTTCCCAACACTGGTTATGAATCCAATTACCGATACTGGTTTCCATTTTCACTTTTAAAAACCAAGAAATAATGAAGGAGAAAATAGAGACCCAAGACACTACAAACTAAATAAACCAAAAATTATATACATACGAATATGTTGAATAGATAGGACATTGGTGAGTACATAATAGTATAATGCTAATTACATTTACGATGATAAGACTTGATGCACCTATCTTTTCCTTTTTAAGACAACATCACCCACTACAATTTGACCGCTCTCATCAACCCAAAATCCATTATCATCAACCTACTAAATCTCCACCCACATCCTTGAAACTAAAATATACAGATGGAAACTCAGGACATTCCGCTCGAAATGGCCAATCAATCTCCTCTTTGAAGTAGAACTTATTCCCCATGTAGGACGACATGCCACTTCTTGTTACTAGAATTCCCAACATAAAAAACCTGGCGTGCCTGGGGAGTTAAGATGAACTTGTCATCCTCAAACCTAATTTGGCTAAGGTCCACCAATGTGTAACCCATGGGTTTCTCCATAAGGACCCCGGCTCCATTATCAACCCACCGGCACTTGAATACCACAACTTTGAACTCAATATAGTCCAACTCCCAAATCTCCTCAATCACCTCGTAAAAGGCCATCACTGCAACAATAGGTTTTTGTCTTTCTTTCTATACTGCTATATCGATTCAGATTCAATATAAACTCCATTGTTCTGTGTCATGCACTTGTTTAGTCGTTCCAAACTAAAAACCATTAGTATCATACCTTAGGTATCTTCTGACAGTGCAGCTTGGCCTTCTTGCAAATGCACGAAGTTTACTAGGCATGTCATCCACATTGTAGCGATTATAAAACCAATTCATAAATGTGGAAGAATACTCTAGCTATATTTTGTTCGAAGGCCAATATAGATATAGTGCTTGTAAATATGACATGTGCTTATGAACATCGATTGCATTCTCACTACTATTCCGTAAAACATAAAGGTGAGCTGTTATCAACTCATCATTAAAAGGTGTATAAAGAGTACCTTTCGAACGTGCAACCCAATTATTCTTACCAAAGCTCGCTTGTTTAGGTAATTTGACCAATTTCTTACAAACTAAGTTCAAAGTAGAATATTCAATGATCTCCTCGATGAAGTACCTTCACATGATGTTCGCATCCGGTCGTCTATGATTATGAACATAGCCTTTGAAAATACTCATGTACAGCTCAAAAGGGTACATCCAATGCATTCCCATGGGACCGCATAGTCAAATTTTCATAACCATGTCAAAGAAGGATGGAGGAAAGTATTTCTCCAACTGACATAACACTAAAACCATCTCCCTCTCTAACACATTAAGAGCCTTCCTGCTTATATTATTCCGAAAATGGAGTTGAAGAAGAAACACAGTTGTATAATGCCAAATCGCACATCCTCCTCCATAACACTATTGATGGCAATGTGCAACAATTCTTGCATGAGAACGTGATAATCATTGATTTCAAGGCATTCATATGCAAACCATCATTCACAAAGCGCCTAACAGTAGAAGAGTATAGGGATGGCACATTCATTCCTTGGATGCACTTGCAAACCGATCTGCTCTCATCCACTGAAAGATTGTACGGGGCAGGAGGAAGGTACGTTCGCTTCCCTCTCAACTCTGGGGCTAGGTCCAACAAAATTCCAAGCTCCAACAAATTCTTTTGCGCATTTAAGTTGTCCTTCATCTTCCCAGGAATGTTGGGTAAGGTACCAATCAAACTCTTGTACACATTCTTCTCAATTTGCATTACATCCAAATAATGTCAAACCTTCAAATGCTCCCAGTAAGGTAAATCTAAGAATACTGACCTCTTAATCTATGGTTCATCAGGCATTTCACCCATCTCCTTCATCTTTTCCCCAAGAATAACATTAAATTTCTTCACCTTGTTGTGGATGCCAACCTCCTTCAATGGTCTTGGCGACTTTCTCACCTCCTTCTCACCAACAAACTGAAATGTATCCACACGCAATTTGTGCTTCATCAGGAGGAATTTCTGGTGACCCAAATACACCATCTTGTAACCATTCTTCAGTTTTTGGTAATCTGTGGACTCTTCACACACATAACATGCCTTGTACCCCTTCACCACCTAGCCGAAGGGTTTCCGTATGCAGGAAAATCATTTATGGCACAAAAAGAATTGCCTTCAAATTGAACGTAGATCTTCTAAAACTATCAAACATATCACACCAATGGATCATAGAACTTTCAAACATTCTATCAGAGGTGCCAGATACGTATTGATGTCCTTTCTTGGCTATTTTGCCCAAAAATCAACAAAGGCACCAACACATATTTCCTCTTCATACACAAATACGGTGGAAGATTGTATATGGCCAGCATTATAGGCTATGAACTGTGCCTAGAGGACTTGATCCCGCATGGGTTCATTCTATCAGTACACAAAGTCATCCTTAAATTCCTTAGCTCGCTTGCAAATTCCGGATACCTCTTATCGAATCTCTTCCACTGATCGGCATCAGCTGGATGACGAATCACATCATCTTGAAATGAACCCCTTCCCATGTACCACATCATGTTCTTAGCATCATTGGCATTCTTGAACAACCTCTTCAACCTCGGAATTATTGGAAGATACCACATGCATTTCACATTAAGCCATTTCCTTAAATTTACAGCAACATCTCCATCGACAATCACATATCTCCTTTTTTTTGTAGTGTGACACATGGCATACCACCTCCTTCTCCCAGTCACCCCTGTACAAAACACAACCAACACAACCATTGGGACACGCATGTATTTTTTCATACTCCATTCCCACAGGACAAAGAATTATGTTCGCCTCGTAGAGGTTGTTTGGTAACTGGTTGCCAGAGGGAAGCTTCTCGTTCAATAACTTTGGAAACTTATTCATGCTAGTGTCACTACATGAACTAAGATGTTTCGTATTAAACAATTCTGTCAAACATGACATCACTATATCTTTCTTATTGCAACCGAGGTATAATGGCATGTCCTTCTCACCTAAGAAATTTTACAAACCTCGGGCCTCTCCTAAATTCATCGACAACCTCCTCACACATGTCATCTAAATTTACATCTATGAAACATTCTCCTCCACTAACTACAACCACCTGTGGTGGTTCCTTCTTACCATTAAATGTCCAAACCAAATAATCTTTTTGAAACCCTCTCCTAACCAAGTGAAATTTCATGATGTCTCTATCACCACTACGGTTACGATTCTTGCAATCACGACAAGGACATAACACTCGCTTCTCATGACCAAATGTGTTCTCCAAAAACTCCTCCACGAAAAAAACATATCCTTTGCTCAACCAACTAATGTTGCAATACACACATGCTTACGCCTCTCAATTGAACGTTTCATCTCTAAAAATTAATGAATGTAAAACAATTATAGTTCCGCACAATGAGCATGGCTACGCAAGATTCTAAACATTCAAAAACAATTCGGAAAACCTTACGTACAACTAACATCACTACATTCAAAACTTACCCAACAATTTCACATTCCTAAACAGATACTATTGACATCAAGAAATCTAGAAAAGAATCACATGTCTTCCATCAATCCAAGTATCCTAAACATGATCAAACACACAAAATATATGCATACAAACCATTTGTAACATATTCCATCATCAACAAAATGGTAAATAATTTAAAATATGACATTTGTGAGTCTTCATTTGAGCATTCAATGCTAAAACGCTCCAAAAAATACATTAATGACATTTTCTCCCAAAATCCCACTTTTTACCTGCTAATGAATAGTGGTAAATGACTATTAAATGCTCTTCTTGCACCGGTATTATGCCCACATACCAGTGCTAGATAGTTTCCCACCAAAATATTTCTCGCCAAATCATCTTTTCTGGTCTTAGAAACCACCTTCAGCACTGGTAGTCTTTTTCTTTATACCGGTGCAAGAAATTAAAATAATACCATCCCCTTTTCCAAATGGGACCTATTTTTTTGACACCAGTACACTGTATGCCAGTGCTATTATTGTACATAGGCACTGGCATACTGCCATTACACCAGTGCTAGAGTTTTCCCACTACTTCCACCATTAATCTCATAGATACCTCTTTCAGCATTGGTAAATAGCTGATATAAGCACTACCGGTGCTAAAAAAATGTTATCCCACAGACATTTTAACTACGGGCACCGGTTTCTTGCACTTTTACATTTCATACCGGCGCTATGTTTCTTGTAAAGCATCAGTTTTAGGTATCAATGTCTAATTTCCAGTGCTATAACAAGGAAATGGCACCGATTTCCATGAATTTTGGGATAAAGCCGGAGTATTCCATCATTTCAGCACCAATTTCTGCTCCCCAGGGCTTAGGTACCGGTGCCTATTTATTTGTTTTCCAGTAGTGTCAGTTAGAGTCTATCCATGTTTTGATATTGCCTCCCAGTTACAATCATTGCTAGTTGATGTAGAGATAACACATACCTTGAGATAAGGGAATATAGTGGTTGATAGACTAGCTAAATCGACAGATATGAATGATTCATTTTCACTAACACTCTCATTTTAAGAGTTGGATAACTAAACCAAAGGTTTGGTTCAACTTGACACAGCTGGAATCCCAACTCTAAGAATTCTCAGTCAAGCCTGGGTTTTAACTAGAATGAATGCTACTCATTATCTTTTTTTTAAATGAATCCACCCAAAGGTGGGGGTTATATATTAGGTTCCCCGGACCTATTAAGAAACAAGATAATTACAGCGATAGTTTGGAAGATACATTGATAAGGCAACATCATTGCCTCCAAAAGAATAACCTAAAAACTAGTGGCCTATTAATTCAGTTAGAGGAAAAACTAGTAGCCTATGTACAAAGGCGAGAAGAGATGAAAGTTGTGTTTCCAAAGTATGTGATCTCCACCCCCTGTGTTAATCACTTACTTTGGCCAGGAAACTTTCTTTCAAAAAGCACAAGTGCTCTG
The DNA here is from genome assembly GCA_037428765.1 of Rubia yunnanensis. Lineage (NCBI taxonomy): Eukaryota > Viridiplantae > Streptophyta > Magnoliopsida > Gentianales > Rubiaceae > Rubia > Rubia yunnanensis. Next base: position 45,309,139 of record CM075064.1, read on the forward strand.
AAAAGGTCTAACTGGCAAGTGAAGTGCTTGTGGTACAAACACTTTCCCTTAGAATTAGGGTTCATCAAGTCTGAAACTTTAGTTGGAGCACCATAGTAATGAGTATCTTAAGGATCAGTTTAGGAGCCTTGCTGTAGTCTTTGTCTTGGGATGCAGCCATCAAAAAGTTGAGTCTATTGCAGTATAAGTTCAGCATTTCAGCAGCATATCATCTGTCCACATATTAACAGATTCTCCAAGGTTACCTGAAAAAAGAAAAAACAGGCATCAGCAGTATCAATTGTCCTTAGTAGCTTGTTTGTGAGTTCGAATGTATGGAATGTGGTTTCTATCCAAATTGATGAGGCCTCTGATGTATGCTGGAATGTTACAGAGGTTTAGATTTGATTCATGAGGGTGAGTAGATCTATGCTTAGCAATTGCATCAGCAACCGCATTACATTCCCTAAAAACATGCCTAAGGTTAGCCTGATTAAGTTCAGAGTGTGTTTGGAAGGCTAGTGCATATAGGGACCATTTGGCACTTCTGGGATTGTTAATCATGTTTACTGCGAGCATAGAATCTGATTCAACTATGAACAAACAACCAGGGTCCAGATAAGTGAGAATCTGAGCTGCAGCTTGGATAGCTTTCATTTCAGCTTCCAGTGGTGTTTTAGCAGTGGTAATTGAGGATTGAATTAAGCATGGATTACCATTACAGTCTCTAGCTATAAGACCAAGTGTTGAAGTGGTTGAGGACCAAGAAGCATCCACATTTATAATTATGGTGTTCTGTGCTGGCCTATTCCAGTAAACAATGGATATGGAAGGCTTAGGGGGTGGTCTTAGGGGTGGTATTAGTGAGGAAATGGAGTAGCTCATATTTAAATACACGTTAGAGTAAGCAGGCTTAGCTGAAAAAGTTAAAAAGATAAGATCTCTTACTTCTTTACAGATTTGAGCAGGTGAGAAATTTTGTTATCAAAATAGAAAGCATTCCTGGCTTTCCATAATGACCAACAAATCAGTGATGGTTGTAGCTTACAGATATCTTTATGCACTTTAGACAGTTCATTATTGTTTTAGTAAGCTAAAAATCTATCAGTTAGACTGTGTAGGGTATGTAGGTTATGACCCAGGATAGCTGAAGTATCATCCCAAACAGTTTGAGCCAGATGGCAAGAGATGAAATAATGATCTATAGAATCAGATTGATTACATGCTGGACATTTCGAGGCTAGGCAAAAACCACATTTGATTAGGACATCATCAAAAGGCAAGGGGGAGTTTAGCATTTTCCATGTAAAAATAGAGATTTTTCTCTACAGTCTAGGGTTCCAGATGAGTCTTGTGGCTGGAAAATTACCTGGTTGTTGTGTAAGGGCTTTGTAGGCTGATCTGAAAGAGAAAAATCCGGTTTCCTCTAGTTTCCATATCATTCTGTCATCTCTTTCAATGCTAATCTCTGCCTCCTGCAAAAAATTCAAAGTATCATATTCTAAATAGAGTGAAATATGCGGTAGTATCTGGTTTTTGTCTCTGATGAAGTTAGCTATGGTACAGTAGAAAAATGGGGAGAGGACTGATTATCTGTTTTCACAGCTACCTCTGCTACTCATTATCTGTTTTCACTTTTTACAGGTTCTCTCCCCCACCAAAAGTTTCTTTAAAAGAAAGATCAAACCTATCAAGCTAAGGAATTATGCACTTACGGATGGAAATAAGAAAGTACACTCACTAAGGAGTAGATCAACTTGAAAGTCTTCCTTTGCGCTCATTCCCTCAATCACATCAAAAGGGATTTACATATTTTCGACACCCACTTTTCAAATACATGGGTTGATCCCCATCGATGAGAATAATATTATTTTTTAAAATTATCAGCATACTCATTCATTTTTTAATTACTTAGGGAAAAAATGTAGATCTGGCCTGTCGATTTATACTAACACAGTGGGTAGAGGTGTATCGATCAGACTCATCTACAATTGTTTTCTTCGTAATCAACTGCCCTCCAATTTGGCAAGTTTTTGCCTTTTGTACAAATCGAGGAACAATAGGTTCTTGAACTTTCTTGTGTAAAACTTGCAAACCTCATTGATTACAAGACTAGGCTCCTAATAAATCTCCCTTCCATTAGTATGAGTTTCATTTTAAAAATATATAGTGAGATTGAGTAACAAAAATATAGTTATTGATTTGAGAAAAGTGCTTATATAACCCTACATATTTCACATAAGTGCCAATATAACATTTTGATAGTTGAAAGTGTCAATACAACCCTATAAAGTAAGTGAATGTTCAAACATACTCATTTCGATAAATTTAGATTAGAATTTAATGAAAAGACTATTATATTGCTCTAATGAAAAAGAAAAAAAATGTTGAAGCTACTATTGTACCCCTAATAACCCTAATAACCCTAATATTATTCTTCTTCTTCTCTTCTTCTTCTCTCTCCCCACAGCTTCTTTTCTTCTTCTTATTTTTCGACGATTTACTTCACCTCTATTATGATCTAATTGACTAGAACATACATATTTTTTCCCCAAAATTAAAAATTACCCTAACCCAATTTCTAAAATTATTTTCCGGTGAATGTGGTGTGTGTACGTGTGAATTGGCGGTTTTTCTGAACTTTGGTTTGTTTGATATGTATGCAGATTTAGGTGATATATTGTATGATGTCGTTATAATCTGCTTTGTAATGAATTATGATGTTTGTGAATTTAATGGGGTATTTTCTTCTTGTTGTTCTTGATATTTGACAGAATGGGATTATACAGATAGATAACTACTAAATATGGAGGGGGCGGGAGGTGGCTAGAAAAGTGGTGGTGATGGTCGGATAGAGAAGGATGAGGATGGTGGAGGTGGTGGTCGGGTGGAGGCAGAGAGGCAGTGCTAGCTGGCTGGAGATAGTGGTCTAAGGGTAAAATTATCCTAACACTTACAGGTTTTAGGTCAAAGGCATTTTAGTTATTTTTTGTGCGGTCAATGTCAGTCAATGCCAGAAATGGTGTCTTAGGGTTATATTGGCACTTTCATCAACTAGTTATGGTTATTTTTATACTAAAAATTATTTGAAGGTAACTGACACTTACTCAAGTATGTATGGTTATATTTGTATACATCCTGTTAGAATAAGTCAAGTATCTGATTAGATTTAATTTGTTATGGATAGAGTTGTTGACTAGACTAAAGTCATACTAGTACTAGACTTCCTTTTGTACTCTATTTATTCTGAGCAGTAATACATGATTCATTAAGGGAAATTATTCTTTCATGGTATCAGAGTCTCACCGATCTTGGTTGTGATCTCTTGCCCCTCTCTTTTTCTTCTTCTTTTCCATTGCTGACACGGTCTTCCTGCTGACGTCCTATTTTGGGGGAATTTGTGACCAATTTTTGGCAGCCTCTAGCGACAACAAGTTTTCTTCTCCATCGTTCTCCGACATTGCTTCCTCTTAAGTCTCTGGCGGACGAGTTGTGTTCTTGGGTTCCCATTCTTCAGTGTCTACATCCGCATTTCTAGCAGCGATTATTAAATCTCTACCAGCCTCTTTCGATCTCCGACGAACTTCTTGGTCTTTTTCCATATATCGAACGGCGTCTTCAATCAGCACCATATAAGATGGCAGCTCTATCTAGCGTCATCCTCGGCGGCTGACTTGCCCTCGACCCGGGCGTCGTTAAAACACGAGCTGAGTGACTTATGGGTTAAAAATAGAAACTTGTAATTTTGTACCCATTTTCACTGCTAAGCTACCAAGAGGTAGTAAGCGACAAGCCCTGGGTTTGTCCACATGATTTCTAGGGCTCAAGTACTAGTTAAAAATAAGACCTCGTGCAGGTCATCAATTTGCACAAGAGAAAGGAACAACTAGTAATGTAAACATGCAATTGGGGGGGTGGTATTTTCAACTAACAACTACAAAGCATGTAATTAACTAACAAGAAACTATTTATACTAGGCACATGAGAATTATCTAGCAACATGGTAGTTCTAATGCTTCAATCCTCGATTCATTCACATAAAGACTTACACAAGACCTATCATTGTGTTCACAACACGTGGTGTGGCCGATGGTATACACTTCCCTAACCCTGTCACAGTGGGTGCACTCACAACCCTCCATTGGCACTGCCATCGTAATTAGGGGAGTACAACAAGGTCCCACCATCGTTGCATGTCTGTTTTCCCCCCGTGCTATTACGTCCTGAGTTTCCACCAAGAATGCAACTACTCCTACCAGGTCCTATATACACAAGGCTCAAGGCTCATAGACCCCTTATCTGTGATACTAGGTTTCAACACAACACCTAGCTTGCTACTATTCACTATCTCTACCCACAACCTCTTGGACAACAGTTACAAAGTCATCCAAGACTGGTGCAACAGTAAATAGGTCAGAGCATTCTTGAATTCCCCATGAACACACCCATGCAGACGCGTTCTCCCCTACCCATTCTAACATCCAGGTTTCTCTTCCCAATGGGGAATCAATAATTGCACCATACGTAAGTATATCTCAAAGTGTGTGCTTATATGTGGTGAACTACTCATGCATTTATAAAATTCAAGAACAATCACAATAATATCATAAACACAAAGATAAGATGAATCTAATAAATCTCATAAAGAATTTAGAACATACCAAGTGCCAAAATGAATCCCAAGCTAAAAATATACTCTACAAATGTTAGATCCATGGAAATATTAGGTTAGATTCCAAGGATCTAGAAAATAAGATGAAAATAAAAACTAAAAAAAATGGAAGAAGAAGAAGAACTCTCATATTCCTTCTCTCTAACTTAGAGAGAGAATCTAATCTACATTATGCCTAGGTTCCTAATCTATTTTCTAATAGTTTAGTAGAAGACTAAGGCTCCTATATATAGAAGTAGGAGATTGGACCTAAAAATAGGCCAAAAATAGCAAAACTCTAGGTCAGCCACCAAGGCTTCGCGGACTAGCACGGATGTCACGGTCCGTGAAGCATTCAAGCACGGGGTGAGGGATTTGGTACGGTCCGCTAACATTCATAGCCACGGTACGTGAAGCTTCTCTCATGCCACGGTCTGTGAAGATTGTCACGGACTACAAACAGGACACGATTTTTTGGTCAGAAGTTCTCACAGTCCGTGAAGATTTTTATGGACCACAAACAGTACATGGTCTCGCTCAGGAATTTCTTCACAGTCCGTGAAGGTATGCATGGCCCAACTCTATACTTTTCCAAATCTTCAATTCTTTATCTCCAATCTCCTCAGTCAGGGGTCTTTGTCACAGCCTGACGCCTTTGCCTCGTGAAGGTCTTATGCATGCTCTCACAGAACCTCTAGTGTCTTTCATGTAGTACAGGTCGTGTGCTTTGTCGTGGGCTGCTTGTACTTCACGATGTGCGGTCCGTGAAGTGCCTCTGGTGCTTCATCGGCTGAACTTCGTTTGCTTGCTACGGGTGAACCGTTAGTTTGAATCGGGAGTTCCAGTAGTCAATTTTGTAGTACTCAAGAAGATGAGTCCAATGGAACCAGGATTAAAGGCTAATTCTTCCTGGATTATTCTTGGACTAAGGCAACACTCCTTGGACCATAATTCACTGTTTTCTCCTTTGGTCGTCTTGAACTTCAAATCCCCCTATTTTTGGCTTCAATCTCCTTCTGCCATGCATCTATGTTTATGGCCTTCATCTTCTACCATTATAATGTGAATGGCCTTCGCCTCTTCTACCATCCTTGCCAACGGCCTTCAATCTTCTACCGCTCTTGCATACGGCCTTCACGTAGAATGTAACCAGAAAGTACCCACGAACGACCTACTAAAGCTGATCACAAGGAAGATCAAGGAGCTCTTGGATCCAAGATGTTCATTATTACCAATTAAGTCTACAAAATGTGGGATTTAGACAAGAAACCAAACAAGGTCGTACAAACCCCTTGTCACGTAAACTCAACTAATACTAGCAATCCACCAACTAAAAATAAAATTTGGGAGAAAGTCTTCCTGCCTCTCAAAGTTAATATTTATAAGCCCATTTTGCTTACTATCTACAACTAAGTAGATAGCGGCAAGTCGGGGTCATCCACGAAGAAGGGGGATTTTCTCAAGCATTTAAGAACAAAAGGTTGCTATTAGGCTAGGAGTATATATATATATATATATACACATATAAAAGCAAGTAAATATGGGGGTTGGTTGTTTGGTGGTCCTAAGTTATAAAAGTTAAAAGACAACACAACTAGCAAAGTCGAGCAACTATGCTAAATCATCAAACAAAACTAAGAAAAATGGTTTTAAAAATACAAAAGATAAAACCTTGGGGGCAATCGATATCCACTTCCAAACCTAATGTAGATCATTGAACCATTCACTCATCATATCACATCTGTTACCTATGGGGAATGCCAATGGAATATCAACATTCATTCCTTCTTAAGAGTAGTTTGCAAAGACAAACGACCATTTGCAAACCTCAATCACCCCAGACAAACAACAACTATAGGGGTATTTTATCAATGGAATTATACACGAAGGACCATAGATTGGACAACAACAAGCCTTCTACCAAAGGCATAGCCATTTAACCAAACATAGCATTTATTAGGCAAAACCTAGAACAAACCACATTCATGGTTCAACCTTTCATTGCATCTATAGGATAAATATGAGAACAATCCACATTAACATACTTATCTAGAAAGAATCACAACACATTATGCACAAGAAGTTCTAAGTTCATGTTCCTAGATTTTCATGCAAAGGAGCTAAGGAATTCGTCACTTTCCTAACACCCTAACACTTCAATCATACAAACACTTCCTATTCCTAAACAACATATAGCATAAATGAAGTGAAACATAGCATTAAGAACACATGAATGCTAAATAACAAAGGCTGCAAGAACGAATGACAAAATCTATTCACTATTTCCACTAATCATGCATTTACACAAGATTAGCCAAGAACAATCGACATTCATTGACTTCTCTCATTTGCCACCTAAAACAAACATGACAACGAATTTAACATCATCACATTCATCTAGCAATAATCAACGCAAAAATATCATTAAGAAGCTCTAACTCATGCTCTTGGATTCCACATTAAAAGAGGGGAGAATTAGCTACTTTCTCCCAACCCTAACAAGTAATCATACAAGAAATTCGTATACTCAAGCTTCCAACAACATCAATGTCATTAACAATTCACATTCAAAGCTCAATAAATACACAATAGCAAAAGCATCAAATATATATATATATATATATATATGGTTCTTACTACATAGAAATGGAAGTTTCAATCCATTGCTCCCAATATAAAACTAAGTTAGACAATTAAAAGACATGATTAACCTACAAAAACTAAGAAAAGAAAGAAAGAAAAACTAGGGTTTGAACCTAGAATAACCCTGGAAGAAGAGGCTGTCAAAAACTCTTGAAGAGGAGAGGATAAGGTGAGTATTTATAGTACAAAAAACAAGAGGAATTTCTGGCCTTTCGTCTGTCTCGAGTCTCGACGGGCTCACGACGAGCTCGCGACGGACTCCATTTCCAGCAGCTTGATGTCTTTCCTCTTTTTATTTCATATCCTCCTCTTCTCTTCACTTCTTCAATTCTTCAAATATTTAAAAGCTCAAATACAAGTCTTCAAATATTCAAATCTTCAAAGGTATTATTTAAAGTCTTCAAACAAATTACCTTGTCACACAAAATTCTCTAAAAAAGTAATAAAAGCATACAAGTCACTTTTAGCCCTCCTTAGAGAACTTTAAGGCAAAATGTCACATTTAGAGCACAAAAGTGTACAAAAGTGAGTCCGTAAAGTCACCAACTAAAAACTATGTCAAATGCATTGGTTAAGGCATGCGTAATGGTGCAGATCAAACTCCCCACACTTAAACCTTTACTCGTCCTCGAGTAAATAAAATGAATAAAAAGGGTTCAAGTAGAATGAAGCATGCAAAAATGGCCAATGCATTCAACTTATTCCCAAGCTACCCTAGTTCTCCCAAGAAGGTGAAAATACTTAAAGCTCTCACACTCCCCAAAGTTACAAAAGCAACCAAACCACCTAAAATAAGTAAATGTGTATGGAAAAAGATAAGTGACAAAGGATCGGAACAAAGCCAAACTTAATTTTCCCCAAAGTAGTCCCCAAATCAATCAAAGAGTAATCCTCGAGCAAAACAATCCACCAAGGAAATACAAAAGTCATCGACTTGGTTGCAACATTGAGATAAATCTAGATTCTTGACCTAGTTGCAACGAAGGAGTTAAATGTATCGTAAACCTAGTTTCTTGTTTCTTTTTTTTCCGTCTCAATTTCTCTCATTTTTCCTAGGAACCCTTTTGGGTCTTCATCCTAGATTTATCCCACGAAACGTGCTTACCTCTCACCTTTTTCTACACGACCTCTCACTTTTTCCTAGACTCATGAGTCTAGCTAGGCCAAAACTCTCACTTTACCTAGGCCTTGCAACCTTTTTTTCTTTAATTTTAAACCATCCTAGGATGGGGGGGTATTAATTTGGCTCCCCAAGCCAATAGATTAGCCTAAAAAGGCGCTAAATGTAACAGAATATCATATTTTACAAATAGTTCATCCTGTAAATGATCCCAGTGCTAGATCGAGCTCCTGAAGCAAAACATACTTCCAAAAGCGGAGGTACCACCCCAACAGTCAAGAAAGAAAACGAGAGATAAGGTAAAATAATCTAGCTAGGCCTTGCGACCTATCTGGGCTTTTCCTAATGTTATCCAAGTCGCCCTTTCGTGTTTTTGACTTGTCCAGGTTTAAATTTATTTTTTCAAAATTTTCAAAATACTCTTAGAATAGCTATTATCTACATAGAAACAACCAAAATTTATAAGTACTATCTAATCCCCTTTCTCACATTTAAAGCTTGCATTGTCCTCAATGCATATACAAAATCAAAGAACACGTGACAAGGGGAAAAATAGGAGAGCACTTATAACGAAAAAGAACACTAAAATCTACCCTTGATGGCAATATCATGGAATGTAAAGAACAAACTACCATCACCCTCAATCTACTACCCCAAATCTCTAATCAAGAAAGTTCAATCTAACCACTATCATGCATCACAAATTGAATAAGGAATTGAATCACAATGGAGAGTTACCTCTTAGTTCTCGATGTGTGTGTCTCAAGGGTTTTAAGGGTAGGTGGGTTTTGGGTGGTACTTTGGTGGTGGTTGGGTAGTCGTAGGGAAGAAATGGTGATTGGGCGGTGTAGGAAAGTATGTGAGATTCATGGATCATGCACGGCTACAGGCCCATGAACTTGGGGTTTTGTTCTCCTCATTCTCCACCATTTTGAGCGTTACAAACCATGTACGTCCACATGGTTCATGATTTGGACTCCCCATTTGCTCACCCTCCTCTAAGAACCATAAGCTTCCTCAAAACAAATATGCACACAAAGTGTAATAGTGCCCCAAAAACAAAAAGAAAGCTACAATTAGAAAAACACACCAAAAATACTAAACTAATCTAATTTTTCAAAGCTCTGGTTAACTTCCGAGAAACTTCGTATATTTAAGGTCGTCACCACAACCCTAATGTTATCCATAAGGTGTGGGTTTGTACCCTATCACCTTGGACAACCAAAAATGAAGAGCAGGGGGTAAGAATTTTCCAAGAGGAAGATATAGTATAGGTGGAATTAACCTTAGAGGGAATAGGTGGTTTGGAAGTTTAGCATATTCAATTGGTTTCCCTATGGTTTCCTCTAAGGCTTCTGAAAATATAGGAGTAGGCTCTATAGGTGGAGGTAGGGTGCAAATAAGTAATATGGAAAATTAAGTATAATCACCCCTTCCTCGACTTCTTCACTCTCAACAAACCTTTCCTCATCCCCTTTAGATTCATCTATCAAAACTTCACATTCAACTAGGGATGGTTCATTTTTGGAATATTGGGTTTCAAGGGGGCTCACCCCATTCATCAAATTAAGCACTTGCCCTTCAACTTTCTCAATGCTTGAGAATAGTTGAGTTCCCAATTTGCTAATCTCGCTAAGCACTAGTGATTGGAGTAAATCACTACTCTTGGTCACATTAGCTATAGCTTGCAAAATTTCCACACAATTCGATTTGGAAACCAATCCTAGGGATTGGTTTTGAGGCATTGGGTAAGTTGGTGAAGTCTAAATATCTAACCCACAGTGTTGGTTTCCCAAGCATTTCCATACCACGAATTTGAGTTACCACTAAACCTCGAATTTTGATATTCATGGTATGGATAACAATCTTGATCCCATCGACCTTAGGAACCAACAACTCCTACCTCTTTCTCAATTTTGCTCACCCAAGAGCAAGACTCCGTAGGGTGGTCGCAATGATGTATCCTACAAAATCTCGCTCTTTGAGTCATTCTTCTCCCATACTCACTTAACCTTAGGCAACACTCTATAGGATGATTGCAATGAGTGCTTTCCCACATTTTTTTCTTTTCTATTAAGCTCTAACAAAGAAAACACACAAAATTTGGAATCGTAGTGCAAGAGTTGGTTTTCACCAAGAACTCAAGCAATACCTACTCCAGAAAAAAGAAGAAGATAAAAGCAATACTAACTACTCACTAACACGTTATGCTCAACTAATACTCGAACTAAAGAGCATCCTCGGCAGCGGCGCCAAAATTTGACCTTCCCTTGACCCGGGCATCGTTAAAACAAAAGCTGAAGGACTCATGGGTCAAATATAGAAATTCATAATTCTGTATCCATTCTCACTGCTAAGCTACCGAGGGGTAGTAAACAGAAAGCCCTAGGTTTGTCCATAAGATTGCTAGGGCTCAAGTACTAGTTAGAAAAACAACCTCGTGTGGGTCGTCAATTCGAACGAGTGAAAGGAATAACTAGTAATCTAAACATGCAATTGGGGGGGGGGGGTGGGTGGTATTTTCAACTAACAACTACAAAGCATGTAATTAACAAACGAGAAACTATTTATACTAGGCACTTGGGAATCATTTAGCAACATGGTAGTTCTAATGATTCAATCCTCGATTCATTCACATAAAGACTTACACAAGACTTATCAGTGTGTTCACAACATGTAGTGTGGCCGATGATATACATTTCCCCAACCCTATCACGGTGGTTGCACTTAAAACCCTCCATCGGTACCGCCATTGTAATTAGGGGAGTACAACAAAGGTCCAACCATCGATGCAGGTCTGTTTCTCCCCTGTGCTATTACATCCTGAGCTTCCACCAAGAATGCAACTACTCCCCTCGGGTCTTATATATGCTAGGCCCAAGGTTCGTAGGCACCTTATCTGTGATACTAGGTTTCAACACAACACCTAGCTTGCTACTATTCACTATCTTTACCCGCAACCTCTTGGCCAACAGTTATGAAGTCAGCTAAGACTGGTGCAACAGCAAATAGGTCAAAGTATTCTCGAATCCCCCATGCATACACCCACGCAGACGCGTTCTCTCCTACCCATTCGAACATCTACATTTCTCTTCCCAAGGGGGTATCAATAATTGCACCATACATAAGTATATCCCAAACTGTGTGCTTATATGTGGTGTACTACTCATGCAATTATAACATTCAAGAACAATCAAAATAACATCATAAACACAAATATATGATGAATCTAATCAATATTATAAAGCATTTAGAACATACCAAGAGCCAAAATGAATCCCAAGCTAAAAATCTACTCTACAAAGGTTAGATGCATGGAAAATATTAGGTTAGTTGCCGTGGATCTAGAAAAAAAAGATAGAAGAAAAAAGATAAGAAAAGGAAGAAGGAAGACATAGAAGAAGGAGAACTCTCATCTTCCTTCTCTCTAAACTAGAGAGAGAATCTAATCTACATTATGCCTAGGTTCCTACTCTACTTCCTAATAGTTTAGTAGAAGACTAAGGCTCCTATATAGAAGTAGGAGATTGGGCCTAAAAATAGGCCAAAATAGGTATAAAATAGCAAAAACCTAGGTCAGTCGCCAATGCTTCACAGATCGGCTGTCAGTGAAGCATTCCAGAACGGGGTGAGGGATCTGGCCTGGTCTGTGAACATTCATAGCTGTAATCTGTGGGATCTGGCATGGTCCTTGAAGCTTCTCTCGTGCCACGATACATGAAAATTTTCACGGACCGCAAATAGTGCACGGTTTTTTGTTCAGGAGTTCTCACGCCCCGTGAAGGTTTTCACGGACCACGAATAGTACATGGTCTAGCTCAGAAATTTCTTCACGGCCCGTGAAAGTTTTCACGGCCCAGCTCCATACTTAGCCAAATCTTAAATTCTTCATCTCCAAGCTCCACGGTCCAGGGTCTTTGTCACAGCCTGACGCCTTTGCCTCGTAAAGGTCTTGTGTGCTCTCACAGAATCTCTGTGTCCTTCGTGTAGTGCATGCCGTGTGCTTTGTCATGGGCCACTGGTTCTTAACCATGTGCGATCTATGAAGTGTCGCCGGTGCTTTATCGGCTGAACTTTGTTTGTTGGCTACGGGTAAGCCGTTAGTCCAAATCGAGAGTTCTAGTAGTCAATTTTGTAGTACTCAAAAAGACGAATTCAATGGAACCATGATTGAAGGATAATTCTTCCTGGATAGTTCTTGGACTAAGGAAACACTCCTCAGACCACAATTCACCATTTTCTCCTTTGGCCATCTTGAACTTCGAAGCCTTCTACCACGCATTGGTGTTCGTGGCCTTCATCTTCTACCATTCTAATGTGAATGGCCTTCACCTCTTCTACCATACTTGCGAATAGCCTTTAATCTTCTACCACTCTTATGAATGGCCTTCTCATAGAATGTAACCAAAACGTACCCACGGGCGAACTACTTAAGATGATCACAGGGAAGAACAAGGAGCCTGTGGATCCAAGATGTCCATTGGCACTAATTAAGTCTAGAAAATGCGGGATTTAAACAAGAGAACTAAACATGGTCATCTAAACCCCTTGCCACATAAACTCAAGTAATACTAGCAATCTACAAACTAAAACCAACTAAAAACTATGTCAAATGCATTGGTTAAGGCATGTGTAATGGTGCAGATCACCGGCAGGTACCCAATTGATTTGTCGTCGGCAAAAATTCTTCGGCGCTAATTCTCCAGCATTCATCGGTCCCACACTTAAAAGAAGCCTCGCGCGTCCAGCCACGTGCATGTGATTACACACGCTAGTTCTCTCCACAACGCATGAGATACCCACGCCATATCCATTACACCTATCTGTTGCACGTGCCTGACGGTTCTCTTGGCCAAATTTTGTTTTTTTACCAATTTCTTATTTTCCCTCTATGATATGGCTCATTTTGATTCTCAACGGTGTAATATTTCAAGATATATCATCCCTTCTCATCATCGACGACACAATGGCTCCAAGTGGATTTTAGATTTTGGCGCCACAAAACACATGGCATCATCTCCCATTGTTATTGATCATGTGACACCTTATGATAGTTCTGCTCATGTCTATGTTGGTAATGGTTCTCAACTCCCCATTACTCATGTTGGTGATTCTCGGTTTTCTATTTCTTTGCCTATTTATGATGTGCTCATTGTGCTGGATATCACTAAAAATTTTCTTTCGATTAGAAAGTTAATTCGGAATTTAAATGTTGTTGTCTACTTTGATGATTGCTCATTTATTATTCAGCATAAAATTATCAGGGAAACTTTGGGTCATGGTCATGGTGAAAATGGGCTTTATGTTTTAGACTATGGTGCATTTATTTTGTTGTCTATTGTGGAATCAAACAAGTCATATGCTTCTTTTGAAATTTAGCATGCTAGACTTGGTCATGTTCTGAATTTCATTATTTCTGGTTTGCGTGCTTTTGAATGTTTACCATCTCATCGATTTTGCCTAAATCCACCCTTTGTGATACGTGTGAAAAGGCTGAAGGGAAACATTTATCTTTTCATACAAAAGATAAACGTGCTGCTAGGGTACTTGATCTGATTCATTGTAATTTATGGGGGCCTTCTCCTATTTCATATGCTGATGGTTTCTCCTACCATGCCCTTTTCCTTGATGATGATTCCTAACTCTCGTTGTTTTACCCACTGTGCCACAAATTTGATTTTTTTGGATGTTTATCGCCAGTTTGAGGCTTTTGTGGAGAACCAATTCTCTTCCACCATTAAGTTGTTTCATTTTCATGGAGGGACTAAGTTCATAAATGGTCCCTTACGCTCTCACTTTCAGACAAAGGGTGTTCATCATCAGATTTCTTGCCTATATTATCCTGAGCAGAACGGTCTGGTTGAGGGCAAGCACCGCCACATTACTTAGATGGGATTGTCTATGTTGTATCACTCTCATGTCCTTCTCTCCCACTGGCCCGAGGCCTTTGCTAAAACCAATTATACCATGAATAGGTTGCCTAGTTCTGTTCTGAGCAGACAATAGCCATGTGAGATTATTAATGGTCGGGTTCCCCAGTTTTTATGCTTTTGGTTGTCAAGTCTTCCCATTCATTTTCCCATTTACCAGCCACAAGTTGTATCCTCATAGTATTCTATGTGTATTTATTGGTTACATCTCACATTATAAAGGTTTTTGGTGCCTCGATCGCACTTCTGGCAGAATCTATATTGCCTAACTTGCTTGTTTTGATGAGACGTGTTTTTCGTTCGCCTTATCCATTCATTCGGCGATCAGTTCTCCACCTTCAGTGTTAGATGTTTCTGCCTTTATTGATCCTTATTTTGATTTTACACCTTCTTTTCCTACAGTTTATCTGTTGCCAACTACATCTCCTTCGGCCCCTTGCTCCATTTGTGATACATATTTGGCTCTAGTTCATCAGCCAGCACCGCCTGCAACTTTGTCGGCCAGTCCGACCTCCCAGTATTTGCCCAATTCGATTGCTCCATCACCAGTTTCCTTAGCTGACTCCACTCCTCTAACTTCTCCCTTTCGGACTCTCATTCATTAGATGGCCACTCAATCAGCGACTGGGGTTATTTAGCGCAGAGACTACTTGGACATTGTCGCTCATAATCTTCTTACTGCTTTACTTGCTCAGTCGGAACCCAAAGATTATCGTTCAGCTCTTAAGGATCCTTCTTGGGTTTCTGCTATGAATGAGGAGATAACAGCTCTTCGTGGACAACGTACTTGGCATTTGGTTCCCCATCCCTCGAAAGTTAACATTGTTGGCTCCAAATGGGTCTATCGGCATAAGTACCAACTTGATGGCATGGCTGATCATCATAAGGCTCGACTTGTAGCACATGGTTTTTCTCAGATTTTGGAGTTTGACTCTTTGATCACACTTTCAGTCTCGTGGTTAAAGCCTCCACTATTTGGACAATTCTCATCTTTGCCACGATGTGTTCCTGGCCCCTTCATCAGTTAGATGTCAAGAATGTCTTTCTCAACAGCGTTCTTGATGCTCTAGTGTATATGGCACAACCCGTTAGCTACAAGGATTCACTCCATCTGAATTATGCTTGTCACTCGTGGAAGACCATTTATGGTCTTAAGCAAGCACCTCGAGCATGGTTTTAGCGATTCAGCACGTGTTTGACTCAGCTCGGTTTCCAGTGCAGCTTCACTGATACTTCTCTGTTTGTTATTCCTCAGGGATCATCGCTATTGTATCTTTTGGTTTATGTCGACGACATCATTCTTACCGGTAACGATTCAACTCTTCTTCGGCAATTTATTGATCAGACACATCGGGAGTTTTCCATGAAAGACTTAGGCGCCCTTCATTACTTTCTTGGCTTAGAAGTATCACCGACTTCATTGGGTTTACTTCTTGGTCAAGCTAAGTATGCTCGTGACATTCTGACTCTTGTTGGGATGTCTGATGCTGCTCTAGTCTCTACCTTTGTGTCGGGCTCACAGTTGCATAGCTCTACCAGTACTTCATTTTGGAATCTGACGCTGTATCGATCTCTAGTTGGGGCTCTCCAGTACCTGAACATTACCCATCCTGACTTGGCCTTTTTGGTCAACATTGTCAGTTCGTATCTTCAGGATCCTCATGAGGATCACCTTCAAGGAACACTGCATTTTGGTCTTACCTTTCGATATGCCAGTTCTTCCGAGGTGTTGGGTTATTCTGATGCTTATTGGGCTCGATGTCTAGAGCCTTGTTGGTCCACTTATTGATATGTTATTTTTCTTGGTGGAAACCTTGTTTCCTGGAGTGCTAAGAAACAACCCATTGTTTCTCGTTCCAGCACGGAGTCTGAGTATTGGGCTCTAGCCAACACAGCTTCTAAGGTTGTTTGGCTGATTCACCTGCTTCGAGATCTTTGAGTCCCTCTTTTTGGTTCTCCGCTACTGTTATGTGACAACATTAGCGCCATCTTCATGGCTCAGAATCCAGTTGCTCACAAATTGGCGAAACACATCGACATCGACTATCTATTTGTTCGATAGTTGGATACTTCTGGCAAGCTGCATGTTTCTCATATTCCTACTGCTCTTCAGATTGCGAACATCTTCACCAAAGGGCTCTCTTGTCCGCTGTTTGAGTTTATCCGATCCAAGATTTGAGCCGTTGAGCATCCGACACTTCACTTGAGGGGGACTTAGAATAAGTCAATTATATGATAAGATTTGATTTGCTATGGATAGAGTTGTTGACTATACTAGAGTCATACTAGTACTAGTTTTCCTTTTGTACTCTATTTATTCTGAGAAGTAATTAATGATTCATTACGGAAAATTATTCTTTCAATCCCTATTATTTTTAAAAAAATTATTTATGAAAAAGAACGTTAATCTGCTTAAGATTTGGTTGTTGTGGAATGCACTATGCTTCAAAAAGGAATGTACAAGATAAAGAGACAAGAATGTCTTGTACAAAAGAAAAGTATCCACACTGTTAGGCTGCATGGACTTATAATGATTCAGTTCACCGTGTTATAATGTCAATCCATCTAGGAAGCTTCATTCGTTCTATCTTTGGAGTCCCTTTATAGCTGTTGTTTGGTGAAGGAATAAGCATTAACTATTGTTATTCGTGTGAAAGATGAATGGAGGCAGAAAATCAAAAAGGTATGTCTAAACTTATTGCCGAAAAGAGAGAAAATATGTTATTGCCATGTTACATGTTCAGATAAACACATGTTAAAAACATAAAAAGAGATGAAAAATAAATAATTCAAACTCTAATTGCTCGATACAACAGATAGGTTTTTCTTAATAGTGATGTGTTTAAAAATTTAACTGATTCATTTTTAAAGTAGGGGATCGACGTCTACTTTTCTATCAAAAATACCTTTAATCTTTTACATAATTTTCAAAATAATTTACTAAACAATTAAAAATGTCTAGTTTATAAATAAAATAGTTTAATTAGAAGGTGATGACCTGCGGTGGTTCTCCCCATTTGATTTGGGAGGAATGATTCACTTCCTTCCACTCATGATTAACAATTTTGGTACTATAAATATCATAACTCTCGGTTTAGATATCAATATTTTTAACAAAAATATCAACAATTTGGATATATATCTTCCATTTTCTTATGTTTGACAATTTTCTGTTTTTATAAATTTTTCGAGAATTTTTATTTTTTCTTTTATGACAAAAATTTAATCATTCACAACCATCAATTAAACTTTATTTTCTTCATTCAATTCTTTCCCCACATTTCAACTTGCAC
The DNA here is from genome assembly GCA_037428765.1 of Rubia yunnanensis. Lineage (NCBI taxonomy): Eukaryota > Viridiplantae > Streptophyta > Magnoliopsida > Gentianales > Rubiaceae > Rubia > Rubia yunnanensis. The sequence continues at coordinate 45,326,755 of CM075064.1, forward strand.
ATTTCAATTTGTAAAACAGAGGTACTCCCTCTGACTCATTTCAAATTATAATTTAACTATTCATTTAGTCAAATTTCCTTACTTTGACTGTAAAATTGAAATGATATATAAAAATAAATACTGTTATGTGATACCTTATTAGATTCGTTACAACATATATTTTAAAAATATCAAATATTTAAAAATTTTAATTATTCTTAGTGAAATATATTAAAGATCAATCAATTTTCAAGTCAAAGTCAAATGTACAGAGGGAGGAGTATATCAACATTTTGGTATAAATTGTAAAATCAATAATTTTAGTGTAAATATTAACGATTTTGAAAAAAAATAACATTAGTATAAACTTAATCAAATTTGGTAAGAACATATTTTCGAGTAATAATAACGATTTTTGTATATGAATTTGAATAAATGAGTGCAAATTTTGGAATTCTCGTGAGGATGATTTTGACTAAATAAGCTGTATTTTTTTAATGAATAAATTTTTATATAAATGTAATATTTATACAATAAAACGGTTGGTCAATTTAGCATTAAATATTGACAGATGTAGAAACTGAGAAAATTTTGTATATTAGGAAATTAAGTATGTTAAGGTGATGGTCCAATAGTATTTAATAAGTGTTAAAAAGTTTAAGAAAAAAAAAAGAGAAAAAAAAATTAGAAATCAAAAACTACATTTAACTTCTTAATTCATATACACTTGTCAAGAAGTTATTGTACCATCACCTTAACATACTTAATCTATGTTTGGAAACTAATCAAATTCCTTAACAATCTCAAATTTAAGTCACATTAATTTTAACAAATATTGATATGTTTTACATAAATATCAATAAAAAAATGTATGAACATAAAGCACATTGTACAACACACGTACAGCTCCCTTCGTCTCATAGAAATTGGCACATTTTGACTTTTAAAAGTCAAACAAACCCAATTTTCACCATTAAATTATATTATTATAGAGTCCGTCTCTTGAAATACAGTCTTTCCATAAGTTATGGAAAGACCAAGGTTTAAAGTGTAAATTAGAAGAAATTAAGATAAAATTTTCGGGTTGCATGAATTGCGTTATAAATTTTATAACTACTAAATGTTTCATACTAAAACTTTAATATTGCAACTAAGACCTTTTACCTTTTATTATTCTAATCAAACCCCGTCTTTCCATAAGCCTATGGAAAGACTGTCTTTCCCAAGACTTTGCCATTATTATATATGGAAAACTATTATCATATTATATGTTGTTGAATTTAATATAATATGTATTTTTAAATTATTATTTTTTCTAAATTTTTTTATATACATAAATAAAGATATTAACTGTTGAAAATTGATTAAGTTGACTTTCAAAAGTTAAAATGTGCCAATTTCTCTGGGACAGATGGAGTACATATAAAACTGGCAAAATACTATTTTAACTATTACAAATAGGAGCGGGTCTAGGAATTTAAATTTGGTGGGTAACAATTTAATTTTTTACCTCTACTAGGTAACACCCCGTGTTGATGAACGAATGTATGAACGAAAATGAAAAATATAGCATAATTTATACTCTAATAAGTAATAATTATATATACATATGAGAATTACGATGCAGTATTTGAAATAAAATAAAAAATATTTATTAATATTTTAATATATTTACTTAAAAAAAAACTAAATGTGAGGTACCATTTGACCAAAAATTTACTCTTTTAGTAAAGTTATCCAAGAAAGATACTTCTCCGTTTCATCAATAGTGACACCATATGAATAGATGATTGGATTTAGTTGAATGAAATGAGTGGATGAAATTGAATATAGAAAGTAAAATGAATAAGTAGATGAAATTAATAGAATCTTGCTAAAAATAAAAAGTATGTCAATATAAAAAATAACTAAAAAATAAAAGTATGCCACTAATAAAAAAACATAGTGCTTATTGGCATTGCCCTAGTATGTCCAGGCAGACATGCATAGATTTAAAAAATAATAAATTTCAACAAAGTACTCGTAACCATCATATACTACTACGAGTCCGTCTCTTAAAAGATAATGTTTTCATAAATCATAGAAAAATCAAGTTTTAAAGTGTGTAAAGTAAAATAAATTAAAATAAAATTTTTAGATTGAATGAATCGGGTTATAAACATTATAACTACTACACATTGCATAATAAAATTTAATATTACAACTAAAATTTCTTACATTTTCTAATTTTAGTTAAACTCATCTTTCGATAAGCATATGGAAAGACGTTATTTTCCAAAATTTTGACTACTACTATATCATCAAAAAGAACAATAAACGCGAATAACATCTATTCCCACAAAACTGACATAATCCTGAGAGATACACAAGATGATTGAATACAAATTGGTGGCAGACTTCACATTTAGCATGAGCCTACTCTTTCAAACGAGAAAGATTAAAAAAAAAAAAAGATGGGAATTAAAATAGTTTAGGAATTCTTATGATTTTAGTTAAGAAAGGAAAGGAATGAAATCTTCAACGTACTGCGTGCCGGGAATTTGTGGTGTGTACTGAAAACTCGGAAATCCGCGACAATCTCTCCACCCATACGCGGAGAACATTTTTCGTTCCATTTGCCCACATGTTCTCATTCAAACGCCTTCTTCTGCTGGTAAAACTATAGTTTTTCAGCCAAAAGTTTAACACTCGTGCTCGCATTTTCAATTTTCAATTGTTGGCAAAAGAAAAGGCCACCTACTAGGAACCAGAACTTCACTTTTTGACGTTGATAAACAATATTCTACTCTCTACTTTTCTGCTTCTTATAGAAGGTGGGCTATTTCTTGATTTTTGAAATCTTGAATCCTCCAAACGTATATCTATTTATTCATTTGTTGGTTTTGTTCCTGGTGTGCCTTTGTTCAGTTTGTGTTCTTGGCAGAGGAAAGCATTTGGCTTTCTGAAAAGAGGGGAGCGAGAGATCAGCGTTGCATCGACAATGGAGAGTACGTTGAAGGAGATCAGAAATGGGGATTCGGTTCTTGATTTGATCGACAAATGTGGTGTGGCTGGTGGCGTTGCGGATGTTTATGGAGAGGATAAAGCCACCGAGGACCAGTTTGTCACCCCTTGGAACTTTACCGTTGCCAGGTGAATCCATATACCTGACCATTTACAGTGCATTGGATTAATATATACACTCTATGTGACCGTTCCTGTATCAAAGTTTACTTACTTTGATTGTTAAATTTCTTGGATGTTTAACTAAGAATATTGTCATCTGGGATCGGGTTACATTCTTCGAAATGCTATATGATATTAAAGATAATATAATTCAATTTTTATAAAGACTGTACAAATGATAGGTAGGTGAAAGATAGTGGATTGGTGGGAGTATATATATATATATATATATATATATATATATATATATATATATATATGAATGAATGAATGAACAATTATGTCCTACTAGTTTGTTGTTTAGCCTTCTATGGCCATGGTTTCATTGCATAGCCTTTATTGACCATGGTCTCATTGTTTAACCCCCTATGTTTGATATGTGTACACAGTGGGAATAGTTTGTTGCGTGATCCTCGCTACAACAAGGGCCTTGCTTTTACTGCAGCTGAAAGAGATGCCCATTACTTGCGCGGTCTTCTGCCTCCATGTGTTTCCTCTCAGGAACTCCAGGTTGAATCAATATCCTTCTTCGGAATATAATTATGTTTCTATGTAATTTTGTTACTTAAAAATGGAGAGTTAATTGGCATCCTTCCTTTTTTTTGTACCTCTTTAGGAGAAAAAATTGATGCAGACTCTTCGCAAATATACAGTGCCCCTGCAAAGATACATGGCCATGATGGATCTACAGGTATTCACCTCAAACGCTAATCTACTCTGTATCTTAGTGTTAGTTCATCTAATACATTTGGAAACTTATCTTGTAGATGTATTTTCTAAGTTGAGCCAAGTATAGTTGCTTTTGATCGTGCATCATTTGCTTTCAACAGCAAGAATAAAGTTTATAGTCCGTGACTTTTAAAAAAAAAGTTCATGTGAGTTTGTAAGATACTTGGCTATGAAATTAGTATTATTTTCAATTACTCTTTAATTTCTTTAAATGTATAAATGTATTTCTCCATATGAACTGAATCTGGGTTAAGACATCTAGGCCAAATGCTGCTAAAAATGGCAGCTGACATCATTGGTTGTTTTTATGGTTCTCTGAATCGTGCATGAGAAATATATAAATACATTGTAGCTGATGTTGTATCAGATTTAAAGACAGGATTGCCTGTTGGAATGATAACTTTTAGGTAGAAAAATAACCCATCTTTAATACATTGGAAGTCACTACTTGTAATGCTTCGGCAGTGATTAGACTAATAGGTAGTTCTTCATGAGCTGTAATAGTACAAATAGATTTTCAAATTCGTGATGATCAAAAGGAAAACTGATTGTTCTTCATGGCTATCGTGATGATCAATAGTACAAATAGTTCTTCATGGCTATGGAAAAGGAAAACTGACTGTAGTTGATGGACTGTATTTGAAGATATTTGATAGTTCATAATGTACTACTTTTGTCGGTTTTTCTGTTTTCCGTTTTTGGCTTAGACTTGTGTATATTTTGTGGTTATGAAGAGACAGAGTAGGGAGGATCGATGTGTAAATGATATTTCCGAATTTGCAGGAACGAAATGAGAGGCTATTCTATAAGCTTCTGATTGATAATGTTGAAGAACTCTTACCTGTGGTATATACTCCAACAGTTGGTGAAGCTTGTCAGAACTATGGCAGCATTTTCAGACGTCCACAGGGTCTATTCATTAGCTTAAAAGACAAGTATTGTTTTCTTCTCTCTTTTGCTTTCTTCCTTTCTACATATCACAGACAAGTTTTACTTAAGTGGGGTTAATAGTTTCCTTATAAGTTCTTTTGTACATAATTAACTCGGGTTGTGCGGATATTTAGGGGAAAAATTCGTGAGGTGCTTCAAAATTGGCCAGAGAGGAGTATCCAAGTTATCGTTGTGACTGATGGTGAGCGAATATTGGGGCTTGGGGATCTTGGATGCCAGGTAAAGTTTCCTAATCTTTTGCATTGAGTTCAAACAATAAATATGCCTGGGAATCGGAAAAATTAGTAGCTCTCTTTCCTATGTACTCTTTCTCTCGCCACGAGAGGAAGTTTTCATGTGATTGACCATAATATGGAACCTATCACAGGGAATGGGGATTCCTGTTGGAAAACTTTCTCTGTACACAGCTCTCGGTGGAGTACGCCCTTCAGTGGTGAGTATTTTCCTTTTCTTTCAATTCTTTCTTGTCTGAGATGGGTGTCTTTTGTTCAGTGCATTTTGTTTTCCAAATTTGGTTCTGCATGCGTTGCAATTTCTATGAACATGAGGTTGAAGTCGGCCAAAATGAACAAATTGGCTGTGCATGTGGTCGTGGTCTTATAAACAAGTAAAAAATTTTAAACTATTTGTTTCATGCAGTGCTTGCCTATAACAATTGATGTTGGCACAAACAATCAGAAGTTACTAGATGATGAGTTTTATATTGGACTACGGCAGAGAAGGGCAACTGGCGAGGTATCCTCATTTCTTCTTCAGCTTTTGATATCATAATTGAAAGAGAAGATAAAATTAGTCTCAGTCAAATCTTTGGTCTTTGTTAGTTTATATGCTTCCTATCATTTTTTAACAGGAATATGATGAGCTTTTAGATGAGTTCATGGCTGCAGTGAAGCAGAACTATGGGGAAAAAGTCCTTGTACAGGTACAGTGAGACACCATCCATTATTGTCTACTATGTCATTATTTTACATCTGTACTATTGAATTGTTTCTTATTATCCCTGAGAAAATGGTACATAATTTGCAGTTTGAAGATTTTGCAAATCATAATGCATTTGAGCTGCTCGCTAAGTATGGAACAACTCACCTTGTATTTAATGATGACATACAGGTAAATTATGTTGACATCTTGTCTGGTCAGAATGCTAATACACATCTTTTGGGATTACTTAGCTGCCTTTTTCTGTGCAGGGTACTGCATCTGTAGTTTTAGCCGGACTTGTTTCTGCTCAAAAAATATTGGGAAACACTTTAGCTGACCATACCTTCTTATTCTTGGGTGCTGGAGAGGTAATACTCTTTTGCTTTTACCTTGTTTGGCACTACTTTGCATTTACTTCATACTGTAATGGATCATGATGATAGCATAGCGTAGAATTTTAAAATTCTGGTCATCTCTTCACAATTGGCCGAGCATATCATGTGACATGATGTTAGATTGTCAAATGCCATATCTTGCTCAACACACTAAGGCTGAACAAGAGCAGTGTATGTGTTGGCCTGTTCCTCCTGTCTGTAATGTTGTGTTCTGTTTCATGAAGGCTGGAACTGGAATAGCAGAGCTCATAGCCCTTGAAATATCGAAAAAGGTAATTATTAACCATTGAGTTTTTATCATTTGCTGTGAACAAAAAAGTATTTGATATATGGTTCTTGGTTTGGCAGACAGAAATTCCCGTGGAAGAGGCCCGCAAGAAAATTTGGCTGGTTGATTCAAAGGTATTATCGTTGTGATTCTTCTATAACATCCCTCTTGCAATTAGCTCCATCATAGTAGATGCATAAATTTCTGTACTGTTCAGTCTGGACTTCACCTTTTCTTGACTTCTGTTTGTCAGGGACTGATCGTTAGTTCTCGTAAGGAATCCCTTCAGCACTTTAAAAAGCCATGGGCTCATGAAAAAGAACCAATCAAGGATCTTGTAGATGCTGTCAAGGTATGGAATTTGACTTTGTAAATTTTGGTGTTGATAGCTACAATAGACAGTATGCATTTGATCTAATGTTATCTTTCGTCTCCATTTTCCAGGCAATAAAACCAACTGTGCTCATAGGAACTTCAGGTGTTGGAAAAACATTTACTAAGGAAGTTGTGGAGGCTATGGCGTCCCTAAATGAGGTTGGCTTTCTTTAATAATCATAGATTAGAAGTGCTACTCCAGTTATTGTATTGTCTCAAAGCTGTGAAGCTTACAACTTTGCATGAATCTCAGAAACCTTTCATTCTTGCATTGTCGAACCCAACTTCACAATCGGAGTGTACTGCTGAAGAGGCATATACATGGACTGAGGTGAGCAAATCTTTTATTCCTAGCTTAGCTTTTGAACTTATATTCTGTTAATCTTGGCTCAGATGTATAACTTGATATTGCGTGTCTGCAGGGTCGCACAATCTTTGCCAGTGGAAGTCCATTCGATCCAGTTGAATATGATGGCAAATTTTTCGTGCCAGGGCAGGTTGGTACCCGCATAACTATACGCAATCACTCTGCAACATTTGAAAAGACGCTCGAAACCTTTTCTCTGATCCTATTTTTCACGTGTGCAGGCGAACAATGCATACATATTCCCTGGTCTTGGATTAGGCCTGATTATGTCTGGGACGATTCGCGTGCATGATGATATGTTGTTGGCAGCTTGTAAGTATTCAAATATTTAAAATTCACACTTTGAACACATGTCAGAGTTGTCATTTTTGGCTGAAAAGTAAACTATGCGAGAAGAATATGTGATCACAGATCAGTATAGAATGTTCAAGGTTTGGACAAAGGTATGATATATGAATGACTGAAATCTGGTTTGATGCAACAGCGGAAGCTTTGGCATCTCAAGTTAGCGAGGAAAACTACGACAAGGGACTTATCTATCCACCCTTCACCAACATCAGAGAAATTTCAGCAAACATTGCAGCTAATGTTGCAGCCAAGGCATATGAACTTGGTAAGTCCCTAGACACTGTTTTTGAGATCAAGAATGCCCCTTTCGTTTTCCATCTGTCAAGCTGATACTATCGACATTTCCATCTTATCACAATTATCAGGTGTAGCAACTCGTCTGCCTCGCCCAAAAGATCTTGTCAAGTATGCAGAGAGCTGCATGTACACCCCTATCTACCGCCAATTCCGTTAGATTCTTTGGTAGCAACCTTGGAACTGATTGATTTATTTTGATTCTTGCCATTTAACACCACACAAGTATTTTTTTTTCTATATAAAAATAAACAAACGAGACTATGTTTGGGACAAGTTGTGATTCAGCTTGACGTTCAATACAAACGATACTATGTTTGGGACAAGTTGTGATTCAGCTTGACGTTCAATACAAACGATACACTGCCTCTATCAATAGAGTGATAAAAGCTATAATCCATACAACCGACTCAACCGTAGTCAGACAAAAGTTGAGATGATGATGAAGAATTTGTTATTCAATTTCCCACTGAAAATAGCGGCCATCTTCAAAACCTTGGAAGGAGTTTAGTGGCGGCGGCGTGAAGAAGCACACAAAATTGAAGGAAAAACAAATGAAGAAACAGCAATGGAAGAAAACTGAGCTTGATAAATTTGTGTATCCAAAATCACACGAAATCTGTGCGGCCAAAATGGCTTTATATCGTTTGAGCTAAGAGCTAACAAACATTACATGAGGTGGACAAATCTGGACTCTACACGTGGCATACAAGTAACCAGCTGAAAAACAGAATCAGCTAAGGAACAAAACGACTCCATAGTACTGCGTTTTAAAGCCCCGCCAAGTTTGAAAAACTGGCGCCAGTTCTTTCTTCTTCTTTCTTCAGCTCAGGTTCCTTCTTCATTCCTTCAGAAACCAAAGTCTTCTTCACCCCCTCCTCAAGCTCAGCTGGAGCACGAAAGCTGAGATTGAACAGATTGACGAAGAAAGTGGCAGCAGGAAGAGATTTGGTGAAGATATCGGCCAACTGCAAACGAGAGGAGACAAAAGATGGCAGCAAGAACCCCTCCAAGTAATAATCTCGGACCAAATGGCAGTCTATTTCAAGATGCTTGGTCCTCTCATGGAACACAGGATTAGCAGTGAGATGCAGAGCTGCTTGATTATCACAAAAAAGAGGAATGGGAAAAGAGATATGAAGATGAAGATCCCTGATCAAATAACTGATCCATTTAAGCTCACAAGCTGTCATGGAAAGACTTCTATATTCTGCTTCAGCCGAAGACTTAGAAACCGTTGATTGCTTCTTGGATTTCCAAGAGATTAAAGCTGATCCCAAGAACACAGCATAACCTGTAACTGACCTCCTGGAGATTTTGCAACAAGCCCAGTCTGCATCACAGTAAGAATGAAGCTGAAGATCATTCTTAGAGGAATAAAACAGACCAAAGGGAACATGATGATTCAGATACTTCACAATATGAAGTGCACCAGAAAGATGATGATAAGTAGGTGCCTGAACAAATTGACTGAGTTGATGGACTGCAAAGGTTACATCAGGTCTGGTATAATTGAGGTAGAGTAGCCTCCCAATAAGTCTTCTGAATTGACTCGGATCAGGAAGCAATGGTGAGGTTTCATCATGTACAAGCCAAGAAGGAGGTAGAGGAGTTGCAGTAGGCTTGCAATGTAATAATCCACAATCTGATATAATATCAGTGATGTACTTGGTTTGCAGAAGATGAAGACCTAAATCAGTTCTGTGAAGCTCCAGGCCAAGAAAATATTTAGCTTCACCTAGATCCTTAATAGTGAACTTCTGATGCAGAGAATATTTAACTGCAGCAATAGCATCAAGTGAGGTTCCCATAATTAAGACATCATCAACATATACCACTAGAGCTAACATGAACTGAGAGGTGAACTGCAAGAACAAACAATGATCATGGTGAGATTGCTCAAAACCAAGACTGAGGAGATGTTGAGTAAACTCTTTGTTCCACTGTCTGGAAGCTTGCTTGAGGCCATATAAGCTTTTTGTGAGCTTGCAAACCAACTGATTACCAGGAACTGAATATCCATCAGGCAACTTCATATAAACTTCTTCATCAAGATGGCCATGTAGGAAAGCATTATTAATATCAAGTTGATGCATGTGCCAACCTGAAGCTGCTCCAATAGCAAGAAGTAACCTGATGGTGACAGCTTTAGCAACTGGGGAAAAAACTTCAGAAAAATCAATTCCCTCTATTTGATTAAAACCTTTGGCAACCAATCTAGCCTTGTATTTAGCTAGAGAACCATCTGCATTGAACTTTGTTTTGTACACCCATTTGGAACCTATAGCCTTCTTTCCTGGTGGCAGTTCAACCAAGTCCCAAGTATGATTTTGTTCAAGTGCTGCCAACTCCTCATTCATGGCCTGAACCCACTCAGAAATTTGCTTTGCCTGGTGATAATTGGATGGTTCAGGAATCTGTGAAGAAGAAGCCACATGTGCAGAGATAATGGACTGAGGCTCAGGAGGTAGGAGGACAGAAGATGACACAAAATCTTTTGTCCATATAGGTGCCTTGATGATCCTAGTACTATGCCTTAAAGAGGTATCAGCAGGTGGAGAAGGGGTGATTAGAGGAGGTTCATGTGTGTGAGTAGGAGGGAGAGATGAGATATGATCATGTGTGACAGTGTCTGAAAAAGGAAGTGTAAAAGAAAACAAACCAGGATCAGAATATGGAAAAACAGATTCATGAAACAAGACATCCCTTGAAATGATCACCCTATGATTTTTCAGATCAAAGAGTTTGTATGCTTTCTGGCCTAAGGGATAACCAATGAAGACACAAGGGAAAGCTCTCTCAGATAGCTTATCCTTGTGTGGTGTGGTGTTAGTGGCATATACTAAACACCCAAAGATTCTGAGAGATTGGAAGTCAGGGAATTTGTCAAACAAGAGTTCATAAGGAGAATGCCATGAAAGAACTGGAGTAGGCAATCTATTTATGAGATAAGTTGCTGTCAAAATGGCATCTCCCCAGAAATTCTTTGGAAGATGAGATTGGAAAAGCAAAGCTCTAGCAACTTGGAGTATATGTTGGTGTTTCCTTTCCACTACCCCATTTTGTTGAGGAGTGTAAGGACAAGATTTTTGATGAAGAATACCTAAATCAGAAAATAGTGCATCACAATCTTGATTGACAAATTCACTCCCATTATCTGATCTGAAAAACTGCACATTGGTATGGAAATGATTCTTCACCATATTGAAGAAAGTTCTGAGCAAGGAAGAGATTTGGTCTTTTGACTTAACTAGATAAGTCCAAGTACTTCTAGAAAAATCATCCACAATGGTCAAAAAATACTTGCAGCCAGATGTTGAGGGTATTTTGTAAGGCCCCCATAGATCAACATGAATCAATTCAAACAGTTTTGATGTGAATGATGAACTGGGATGAAAAGGTAATCTATGTTGTTTAGCAGAAGGACAAGTAGTACAGAAAATATCTGTTTCAGCAGGTAATTTGAGTATATTGATATGTTTCATGACATCACTAGAAGGATGCCCTAGCCTACAATGCCAAGAATGTAAAGAAGTATCAATGTTCTGCCTAACAGAATTTGCTACATTATTTTTGGAGACTCCATTCTCAAAACTGAACTGAATTCTTTTCTGAATCTCATCTGGCTTGAAAGAATGCTGATCTAAGATGTATAATCCATTCACTTCTCTTACTGCTGCAAGAACCTTCCTAGTCTTGTGGTCCTGCAGCAAGCAGAGATTGGATGTAAAACTGAAAAAAATTGGCATAGTTTTGGAGAGTTTACTTACTGAAAGAAGGTTGTACTTAAAATCAGGAACATGAAGACAGTTTTGTAAGATGACTGAGGGAGTAAGTACTACTTCTCCTATGGCTTGAACAAATTTAGTTGTGTGGTCAGGCATGTAAACAGGTGTGTTTTTCTTGACTGAAGAAAAAGAAGCAAAAACTGACATATCACTGCACATGTGACTTGAGGCTCCACTGTCCACAATCCAACTATCATTAGATAATGCAAAAACACTGAGTGAGAGGTTAGTGATCACACTACCTGAGTAATCATGGTAATGACTATAATCAACAGGTCCTCCATAGTCCTTCATCACATCTCTTTCCTTCTGTTTCTTTTCAAACTGCATATCAACCATTTTGGCAATCATAGCCTGCAATTTTACATCTGTGTCTGTGATTGGTGTATCTTCCTCCTCTGCTACTGCATGAGCAACATGTTTATGAAATCCTGGTTGATATTGCTGCCCCCTGAAAGCACTTGATGGAGGATACTGTGGCCTCTGAGATCCCTGATGAAAATACTGCTGCCTTGCAACCTGCTGTTGTTGAGGAGGCTGTGATCTAGGAAACTGCAGTTGCTGTGTTCTTGTTCCCATGTCCCCTCTATTTCCTTCCCACCAATCAGGGTAGCCTTTTATCTTAAAACAGATATCCTTGGTGTGTCCTATTTTCCCACAATGCTCACATTTCAAGTCAGGCCTTCTCACAATTTTCATCCTCATTGCATCATCCTGTTGATCAGACATTCTATCTTTATACTGATATGGAACCTTACTGTCTCTATAAACTCTCACAGCCATGGCTGAGTTATGATGATTATCCTGATATCCTTCATGAACTGCCTTCTGCCTTTCCACCTTTGCTATCATAGAACATGCCTTATTAACAGTTGGTACAGGATCCATAACCAGTATTTGATGACTAATAGCTCCATATTCATCATTTAATCCCATCAAAAACTGACTCAATTTGTCCTCCTCCTCTTCAGCAACAAGACAATCATAGTTAACACATCCTGCACTACATCTTCTTCTAGGTCTTAAACACCTAAATTCATCCCACAAACTCTTAAGTTGAGTATAGTAAACAGACACAGATTCATTTCCCTGCTTCAATTCAACAATATCTCTTCTCAGCTTATGCAATAGAGGACCATTACTTTCTCCAAAGCTCTCCTTAATTTCATTCCACAATGTAAACACATCTTCACAAAACATAAAACCTCTTGCTAGTTTGACAGTCATTGAATTCAAAATCCAAGAAAGTACAGTGGAATTCACCTTGTCCCATTGATCATAGATTTCATCTTCAGGATCTGGAGGTCTGATCTCCCCGGTTAGAAATTTCAGCTTCCCTTTGGATCTAATAGCTCGCACCATGGCTTTACTCCAGGTTATGTAGTTATATTCATTCAATGGTTCAGCAACCAACACCAGGCTATTGTTCTCACCACTTTCGAGCTTATATGGATCATTCCTTTCTCTCTTCCCTCGCTGGTTGTGCCTCGAACCAGCAATAGATTGTGCTACTGAATCAGCCGAATCATCATCAGAAGACATGATTAATGGATCTCAGAATGTATAGGATTTCAAGGGGAATTCAAAAACGTATTTCTCATTATATGGATCGATGCTCTGATACCATGAAGAAGCACACAAAATTGAAGGAAAAACAAATGAAGAAACAGCAATGGAAGAAAACTGAGCTTGATAAATTTGTGTATCCAAAATCACACGAAATCTGTGCGGCCAAAATGGCTTTATATCGTTTGAGCTAAGAGCTAACAAACATTACATGAGGTGGACAAATCTGGACTCTACACGTGGCATACAAGTAACCAGCTGAAAAACAGAATCAGCTAAGGAACAAAACGACTCCATAGTACTGCGTTTTAAAGCCCCGCCAAGTTTGAAAAACTGGCGCCAGTTCTTTCTTCTTCTTTCTTCAGCTCAGGTTCCTTCTTCATTCCTTCAGAAACCAAAGTCTTCTTCACGGCGCCGTAGTCGCCGACCGTCTCATCAAATCCAAGCGAGCTCAGCACATCATCTAGAACAGCTGTCCTGTTCTGCCCGTACACGTGTCCATCCCATTTCCTGCCCACCAGCTCCTCCCCCAACTTCATAGCAGCCGCAACCGTCTCCTCCGCGCTGCCGTGTGCCGAGTCCACGATCCCCCTCTTAACCGCCATCTCAGCCCAGCTTCGCGGCCTTCATAACCACCTCCCGTCGAGCCACCGGAGAGCCGATCTTGCTCTTAATCAGAGCTCCAAACCAAAGCGGATTTTGAACCCGATGCCAAGTTCCTCATCATTGTGGCCTCGGAGGATGTCGTAGTGGCAGAGCGCGAAGACAAATCCGCCAGCGGATGCGTGGCCGGTGACGGCGGCGATGGTTGGCATCGGGAAGGCGATTAGGTCGGAGACAAGAGATCGGAGAGTAGACGACATGAGCTGTTGACGGCCGAGGTTGGTTCCAGCCCACTTCAGGTCGTAGCCATTTGTGAAGTAGTTGCCTTGGGCCCTGGTGATTAGGGATGATGGGGCGGTGCATTGGGACCTGACTTGCCGGAGTGCCGACCGGATGGATTATATCCGAGTCGGGTTTAACCGATGCTGGTCGTCGCCGGTAAGAGTCAATATGAAGAGGTTGCCGCGTTTTTCCAGTGAGCACATGCTGTAGTCGTTTTGATTTGAGAATTGCCTCTGCAAGGTTGTATGGTCAACGGAAGAGGAACGGAAGAGGTCCGGAGGATGACGAAGGCTTGGTGGATATATTGTTTTGTATTTCTTGGGATTTTTACATTTTTATTTCGAGTTCGTCTCTTGAAAGATGGTATTTTCATAATTTATGGAAAAATCAATGTTTGAAGTATAAATTAGAAGAAATTAAGATAAAATTTTTGGGTTGAATAAATCAGGTTATAAACTTTATAACTATTACATGTGGCATAATAAATTATTAATTTTGCAGCTAAGACAATTTACCTTTTATTATTATGATTAAACCCCGTCTTTCCATAGCCTTTTGAAAAGACGGTCTTTTCCAAAACTTTGTCTTTTAATTCTAACTTTAGGTTGAAAGTGCCAATATAAATTTGCAAAATGAAAAAGACTCAAAATAACCATAACTTTAGGCTGGATTGTGCACTTATAACTTTTTGGCACTATTCCGGCATTGACTCATCAATTAAGTTGTTGACTGGATATGAAATGACGGATATACTTTTACCCCCCAAAATTACTACTCCTTAAAAACAAAAAACAAACACTTGGGTTTTCTCCCTCCTTACCCCCTGTTGGTATTCTTCCTCCTCCCGCCCGATACCACTTCCCACCCGTCACCTCCCCACCCAGCTCGCCACCAGCCATTCGTTCCCGCCCACCCGCCACCACACCAGCCACTCGCTCTAGCCTGCTACCACCCTTCCTACCACCAACAACCCTCGCCATCACACCACATACTCCCCCTTGCCCACCACCAACCATTTTTCCCCGGTGAATCGAAGCTCTTATACCACTAGACTCTCCTCAGCGAATCAGGATTCAGTATTCGATTGAAGCTCGCAAATCGAGATCATATTTTGTCAACGGCGGTTGAAAAAGAAAGAGGTGAATCGAAGCTCATGTTTTGTCAACGACGAGTGAAAAAGAAAGAAGTCAATGACGCCATAGTGGCTTCTTCGTTTGGAAAGGAGCTTCACCAGCAACCTTGAATCGGCTGCAATGCGATTGCGCAATTGTTGCTCGATCAGATGGAGCTGGTTGGCTGGAGGTGACGTGCAATGATAGAAATGGCGGGGGGGGGGACGAGGGGTGGTAGCAGTGGGAGGTGTGGGTGGTGGTGGGCTGGAGCGGAGAAGTGAGTTGAAGGGGTTGAAGAAGAAGGGTGGGTTGAAGGGGTTGAAGAAGTCATTTTTTTTCTTTCCTTTATTCTTTTTTAATTCAAGGGCAAAATTGTCATTTCATTAAATTCCTAACAAATTTTCCGTTGACATTTTGATGTCAACATCACCCAGGGAAAAATGTCAACGACACCCAGGGTTAGATTGACACATACATAATAAAGTTAGAGTTACTTTGGCATTTTCTCAGTTTTGCAGTGTTATATTAGCACTTTCAGCCTAAAGTTAAGGTTATTTTACCACTTGACTCAATTTTCTTTAAGAGGAAATGTGATTTTATGCCATGGCATAGTTTTCGCAAAAAATCGAGTACATATTAACAAATGAGGATGTATGCAAGGAAAAAACGATACTCACTTGAGCGTCGGGGCTTAGTCTGTGAGCCTACTCCAAGAAATTTTGCAGGTACGTGAAGAGGTTGGGACTTCTATAAGCTGATTCCGAGAACTACTACTACTCGAAAAAATTTCCTCTCATCAAACTCCAAATCAGAAATAATATTGGTTTGACATTTAAATTAAAAAACCTTCCATTTATATTTTTATTATTTCTAAATGGTCGTTGGTCTTATCACAAGATAGTCTTGTAAGGGACTGATTTTTTCTTTTCTTTTTTATAAATCAATCATTCAAAGATGCTAGAAAAACGCTCAACGTAAACTACAATAGCTATAATTGACATCCAAGCTAACTAACCTCTTGCAATAACCAACCTATTATAAGGATATATAAATTACATGTCGACTAGGATGGTTGTCTGTATTATTACAGATTAGAGATCCAATAAAACAGCAATATTGACACCAGTGTTGTATTACACCCTAAACTAGTTTGAAAATGATTGACTTTGGTTTACAAAAGTATTTTTAATGGTTTTTAAAATGTGTTCAGAAACTGGTGTTGAATGGTTGATGTGCCCATTTTATATGATTATTTTAGGACTTTTCGGGTTTACTTTTGTACACTTTGGACTCTAGATGTGGCATTTTGCCTTAAAAAAGTCTCTAAGGAGAGTTAAGAGCGACTTTTACACTTTTATTAATTTTATAGTTGATTTTGTGTGATAAGGCAAATGTTTGAAGACTTTGAAGACTGCCTTTGAAGATTTGAAGACTTGAAGACTTGCATTTGACCTTTTTAAGACTTAAGGGTTGAAAAAAAGTAAAGAGAAAAGGAGGACTTGAGACAAAAATAAGGAAGAAATCAAAGTGATGGATTCTGCATCTGTCGCACAGTGCGATGGTGTGTCGCACAGTGCGATGGTGTCCGTCGTACGGTACAACGAACTGGTGGCCAGACTTCTTTCTTTCTTTTTCATACTATAAATACTCACCTTATCCTTTGATATGTCCATTTTATGTGCATAATTTAGTACTATTTTGGGTCACTTTTCTGCTCTTTTATTATCAAGAGTTTGTGTTTTACCTTGAAATTCTCTTAGGAGGGGTTAGAGCAACTTTACGCTCTTTTACCTCTTCTAAGTGAATTTTGCGTGACAAGGGAAGAACACAGAGGCAATGAAGACCAGAGGCCATTAAGGATCATATTTTCGAAGACTTTTGAAGACTTGCTTCGAAGACATGAAGACCAGAGGCCATTGAAGACCATTTTTGGAGACATTGAATACTTGAAAAATGAGAGGAATTACTATGAATATGATTGTATACCACAAGAAGAAGAAAAGGAAACAAGGTAAAATTCTAGCACCCGTTGCGAGTCGCGACGAGCCCGTTGCGAGTCGCGACCAACGGCTGGCCAGAATTTCACCTTATCCTTTTTGTACTATAAATAAAACTCCCTTTCCTCTCATTCATTATCTTCTTCATCTGCATTTTTGGTACTGTTTAGAACCCTGTTTTCTTCCATTTTCATCTTTGAATTCTCTTGTTTTAAGTTTAGTTTTTTAGCATTAATTAGTATGAACTCTTGTAGCTAAACCTAGTTCTTGGGAGCAATTGACCAAGGCTTCCAAGCCCATGTCTTAAGAACAATTTGTAGCCTATTTAATACTCTTGCTATTATGCATTTATGGAGCATTGAATTTGTTTGTTAATGTCATTAATGTTATTGAAAGCTTAAGTATATGAAGTACTTGTATGATATGCTTGTTAGGGTTTGGGGAAATGGGTTGATTTCCCCCTTTCTTGATAGGAATCCAAGAGTATGATTTAGAGCTTTTGATTGTGTTGATGGATTGATAATTGCTAGATGAATATGATAATGTTGAACTCTTTGTCATGTTTATTGCTTGTAGCAAATGAGAGAAGTCCATGAATGTCGATCGTTGTTGACTAATCTTGTGTAAATGAATGAATCGGTTAAATGCTTAGACACAGTGTAGTGTTTATAAGTGTTGCCGAGCTTGTTGATTCTTCGTGCTAAATGCCATAAATGTGATACTTTTAGTCGTGTTTCTACTATGGGAGTCATTGGTGAGGTTTGGCAAGAGATGTTGAATTCACTCTTGCAAATTACTATCTAAGAAGGATAGAAGTTTAGTCTTCACAACAAGTAGTGAAAGTAATAAATAGGTTGCATGTTCAATGATGGATAAGATGTTTGGAAGTGGAAGTCAATTGCGGCCAAGGTTCCGTTAATTTTTGTTTTCATCATATCTTTAGTTGTATTGCATGATTAACATAGTTATCTTGCTTTGCTAGTTGATGTACTTTAATTTGATAACTTACGACCAAAACAACCAAACCCCCCCATGTTTACATACTTTTATATGTATTTATGTATGTATATGCTTAGTATGTTTTCTCCTATATATGTGTAAACACTTGAAAAGATCCCTCTTCTGGTGGACAACCCCGACTTTCCATTATCTACTTAATTGTAGATAGGAAGCATTAGGGCTTAAAAGAATTAACTTTGAGAGGTAATACGACGACCTCCCATCCTTTCTCTAAAAAACCCTTCCTTCTCCTGTGATTTTCTGAGTTTCAAACCCTAGTTTTCTTCTTTCTTTCCTTAGTGATTGTATGATTAATCATGTCTTTTCATTATCTAGCTTAGTTTTGTACTTGGGAGCAATTGATTGAGACTTCCTTGCTAAGTCTTGCCAAGAACATGGACTTAGAACTTCTCGTGCATAATGTGTTGTGATTCTTGCTAGATAAGCATGTTAATGTGGACTATTCTCATATTTATCCTATAGATGAAATGAAAGGTTGAATCTTGAATGTGGTTTGTTCTAGGTTTAGCCTAATCAATGCTTTGTTTGGTTAAATGGCTATGTCATTGGTAGAAGACTTGTTGTTATCAAATCTATGGTCTTTCGTGTGAAATGCCGTTTATGAAATACCTCTATGGTGTGGTTTGCTAAGAGGGATTGTCAACAAGGTTTGCAAATGGTCGTTTTTTGTCTTTATAAATTACTATTAATAAAGAATAAAAGTCGATCTTCGAATGGGAAGTGATAACATTCCCCATAGGTAACAAATGTGATAGAATGACTTAATGGTTCAATAATCTACATGAGGTTTGGAAGTGGATATCAATTTCCCCCAAGGCTTTATCTTTTGTAGTTTTTACCCATTTTTTTTTTAGTTTTTGTGCATGATTAGCATTGTTCTCTTGCTTTGCTAGTTGTTTTATTTTAAATTCATAACTCAGGACGAAAACAAACCACCCCCCCTTACATGTTTTTTATGTATCTATAGCTGTCTATTTCTAGTATGTTTTCCACTATATATGTTTAAACACTTGGAAAGATCCCTCTTCTCGTGGATGACCCCGACTTGCCATTATATATTTAATTGTAGATAGGAAGCATTTAGGGGTTAAAATAGTAACTTTGAGAGGTACGGTGATGACCTCTCAAATTTCGGCGCCGCTTCCAGGGAAGAGGCATTTATTTTTCAATGTTTGGGCATATTTGGTTGCATAATAGCTTGTTGTTTCTATTTTCCACTTCTTGGTGAATTTTTATCGAGAATCCTTGCAATAGGATTATGTACTTTTGAAAAAGAATCAATTAAAAATGAAATGTCTCACCTTGAGGGAACTCATGATGAGAAGAGAGGCTCAACAAGAAACGTTTTGTAGGATGTGCCATTCCGACCATCCTACCGAGTCTTGCTATTTGTTGAGAGAAGAGCACTATGAGGATGAAAGAACCTTTGGTTTTCCAAAACCAAGGGTATTATGAAGAGTGCTACCAAGAGGTAGGAGATGTTAGTTTTCGAGGGCAAGAAGCCCAAGAATGGTATCCATACCACAATTCTTGCAATCCGAAAAGTAGTGGTAATCCGAATTGGTGGTATGAGAATGAGCCAGAAAACCAATAACACGAGCAAAATAGTTGGCTATCACCACCTTATACCATACCCCAAAACCAATCCCAACAAGGAAGTTCAAGTTTGACATGTGAGGAAGTCATGAATGCAATAGCAAACTTGAACAACTTGACTAGTGAGGAACTGGACACTTGGTTCTCCTCTAGTGTTGAGGTTATTGAGGGGCATGCGAGGAGTATATTAGAAGCGTTGGCATGAATGGAAGCTCGTGATTCCGATAATACACCACCCCAAGTCAAACTCGAGGATTTGATGAGTAAGGTCACCATGGGAAATGAGTTTGAGTTTGAAGGGGATGGGGAGTTGGTTGTTGAGGATGAAAAATGGAGGAAGAGGTGATTTTGCTACATTCATTAGCACTGTCACACCTTCCCCCACATAATGAACCAGCTCCACCATTTTCGAAAGTTTTGAAGGAGATAACAGAGGAGCCAAAAGACAATCCCAAGCCTCATAACCACCCAACTCCCTTTAAACCATCTCCGCCTCCACAAAACTTTCCTGTTGAAAGTTTTATACCCCACCTCTCGATTTTTGGATGCTCATAGTGAAGGGGTATAAGCCTTCACCATATGGATAACATTAAGGTCGTGCCGACGAACATAAATATACGGAGCTATATTGTGCTGACGACGTAAATAAATCCAATTTTTATTTTAATTGTTGTTATTTTGTTTTTTTTATGGTATGTTTTTCTTTGATCTTGTAGCAATTCAAAGACAATGGAGCTGGATTTGTGAATAAAAGAAGGCATGGAGAAAGGAGGTAAAGCTTGAACATATGGTAAATTTTTAGTTTTTAAGTATTAGGCAGGATTATCCGTCGCACGGTGCGATGGTTTCTGTCACACGGTGTGACCAATCAGAAAAACTTTGGACAATTTGGGCTTTCAGGTGAAACTTTGCACGACGTGTGATGAAATAATCACACAACGCAAAGGTCCATCGCACGGTGCGATGGTTTTGTTGCACGGTGTGATGGTTTCATTGCACGATGCAATGGTTTCATCACACGATGCGACAAAATCAGAAAATTTCTGATTTGTTAGGCTTCCAAATAGAACATTTTGCGACATGTGATGAAAATCGTCACTCGTCGCAAAGATCCATCGCACGGTGGGACGAAATCAGAAATTTTTCTGATTTACTGAGCTTAAACACTGCACAAACCTTCCTTCTTCTCCACTAAATACTCCCAAGAACCACCACACCTTCATTCATTTCTCCACCATCTTACATAAATAGATATGAATATTCTTGCATCGTTATAGTACCTTTGTTTATTATAGTTTGTCGACTACATCATTGGGATCTTGATTTCTATATTCTATAATGATGCTTGGATACTTATTGATATATGTTAGATATTTTTATTGGATGATTTCATAGTGGTGATTTCACAAGGGATTTGTTGTTCTTTGAAAATACTATGGTTATTAACTTTTGATGCTAAACCTAGTATTACAAATCTCTATGTACTTGTGAGTTTGATTTTGTTTTCCGTGGTGTTAGTCTTGATCAAACGACGCAAAAGAAACGATGTGTTGCTCGAGGGGTGAGTTCTTCTACGACACTTTTCCTCCCCTGGCTCCGAAACCAATTTTGGAACCGATTCTATACAGATACATAGGATTGCACCGTAGCACCGCTGACTATACAGAGAAATGGGAGTCACTCTACCTCTTACCTTGAGTTTTATTGTTCTGCCTTACATGTTTACATTGAGGGCAATATAATGTTATAAGTGCGGGTAGGGGTTAGAGGACTCACATGCTTGCAAGGTTTATTTGGAATTCTTTTTGCTACTTCTGATTAGAAGACCATGAGAAAAAGGATGAAAAATTTGAAAATTTTGAAAAAAAAGAAAAAGAAAAAGAATATAAAAAGAAAACTCGCTATGCTAAAAACCAGAGAGGGAAACTTAGGTAACATTGGGGGCCCAAATAGGTCAAAAACCTAAAAGGGTGGCCTTGGTAAAAATAAGAGGCTAAATGTGGGTGAGATGTGAGCCAAATGAAACATGAAGGGGCTCCTAGGAAAAATGAGAGAAAGAGAAAAAAAATAAAAGAAAAGGAAAAATTTGTTATTTTTCTACTCATTTGTCAGCGTTGGAGTCATAAGGTTGCAGTTAATATATGGATGGATCGGGTAGCCTAACATCATAGGACTTCTTGGGATTCGGAAATTAGCGAGTTGAAAAATGAAGTATAGTTATGAAATTCTTGATTCTTTTATACTTTGTTTTGGTTGATATATTGGTATAGAGCGAAGTGTGTGTTTGAACCTCTCATATGGTTTTAACTTCCTTTTGTGCCATTAGACCTTGATATTATCAATTTGGGATTTAGATATGTTCCTATGGGCAATAGTGAATTGATAAGTGGTAGGTTTGGTTAGATTTAGGAATTGGGGTTGTGTGTGTGACAGGCGCGGGCGGTCGTCGCGCTCGCGCGCCAAAAGATAATTTATAAGCCCTCAATGCTTACTTTCTACAACTAGGTAGATAGTGGCAAATCGGGGTCGTCCAATGAGAAGAGGGATCTTCCTAAGCGTCTAAGCACACAAATGGTTGATACTAGGCCAGGAGTAAATATATATACACACACTTAAAAGCGAGTAAATGGGGGGGGGGGTTGGTTGGTTGGTTGGTCCTAAGTTACGAAAGTAAAAAGACAAGATAACTAGCAAAGTCAAGCGACTATGCTAATCATCAAACGAAACTAAGAAAAGAGGTTTTAAACTACAAAGATAAAATGCCTTGGGGGCAACGGATATCCACTTCCACATCTAATGTAGTTCATCGAATCATTCACACATTCCATCATATAGCATTCATGACCCAACGCTCACACACCCATCTAGCAAGTACCACAACACACACATCACAAGGAGTTCTAAGTTCATACTTATAGATCTTCATGCAAAGGTGCTACGGAATTCGTCACGTTCCTACACCTAAGCAATTCAACCACACAAGCACTACCTATGCTCAAACCACTCATGGCACACATGCAGTGAAACACACCGTCAAGAGTGCATAAACGCCAAATAACAAATGCTTCAAGAATGAATTTAAATCATCTATTCAATACTTCAACTACTTGTCGTGGAGACTAAACTCCTATCCTTCTTAGTTCGTAGTTTGCGAGAGTGAGTTCGACATCTCTCGTCAAACCTCACCAATGACTCCCGAGTCGCGACCACGACTCAAGGTGTCATTGGTGGCATTTAGCACGAAGGACCAACAAGCTTGGCAATGCCTATGACCACTACACCGTGACTAAACATTAAACCAATTCATGCAATTACACGAGATTGGATGAACGTGCAACGCACATTCATCCACGAGCATATGACTCTCTCGTTTGCTACACAAACGAACATGACAAAGAGTTCGACATCAATCACATTCGTCTAGCACATTGTCAACACACTAACACAATCAAAAGCTCTAATTCACACTCATACATTCCTAACAAGAACATGGGGGAAATTAACCCAAATCCCCCAAACCCTAGCTAGCAATTCATACAAGCATTTCATATCATCAAGCTCTTAACAACATCAATGCAATCAACAATTAACATTCAAAGCACAATAAATGCACAATAGCAAAAACACAAAATAGATAGATAGAAATGGTTCTCAATACATAGAAGTGGAAGCTTTAATCCATAGCTCCCAAGTACAAGAACTACTCTAGAACAACAAAAGACATAATTAAACTAAGAGAAAGCTAAGAAAAGAAAGAAGAGAAAAAACCTAGAATTTTCGCCCAAAACCAGAGAGAAAAACGGGCTGGAAAAGGCTGGAGAAGAAGAAGAAAAAGAGTAGTATTTATAGTTGGAAGAAGATAAAGTTGATTTCTGACCGCCCGTTGGTCGCGACTCGCGATGGTGTTCGTCGTGACTCGCGACGATGCCCCGACTCGCGATGGTGTCGCGACGGTGTCGCGACGGGAGCCAGAGTTCTGCATTGTTCCTTTGTCTTCTTCATAGCCATCCCTCTCAATCTTCAAGTCTTCAATGGCTCCAAAAATGGTCTTCAACGGCCTCCGGTCTTCATGTCTTCAAAGTGAGTATCCAAAAGTCTTCGAAAGTATAGTCTTCAATGTCTTCCGGTCTCCGTTGCTTCCGTGTTCTTCCCTTGTCACACAAAATCCACTTAAAAGAGGTAAAAGAGTACAAAGTTGCTTTTGCCTCTCCTAAGTGAATTTCAAGGTAAAACACAAGCTCTCGATAATAAAAGAGCACAAAAGTGATCCTAAATACTACTAAATAATGCGCCTAAAATGGACACATCAAACCTCCCAACACTTAAACCTTACTCGCCCTCGAGTAAGAAAAGATTTAAGCATACGGAGGAAATGGCATATCCACATCCTAAAACCCCCAAAATAACCACACAAAATGGACATATCAAACCTCCCCACACTTAAACCTTACTCGCCCTCGAGTAAGAAAAGATTCAAGCATACGGAGTAAATGATATATCCAAAACCTAAACTAATCCCCCAATCAAAGTCTCACAAAAACTCTCAATATCATAAATCCCAAAATAAAAGCTCACATGAGAATTTTTCACACACACATCCCCAATCCTAAATCTAACCAAACCTACCACTTATCAATTCACTACCCATAAAATATTTCACAGCCCAGAATTGATATTCCCAGAATCCAATGACACAAAATGAAGCTAAAACCATAGAGGAAGTTTTAAACACATGCTTCACTTAATGCCAATATATCAACCAAAAACGAAGTATAAAGAGATCAAGAATTTCATAACCATACTTCGTTTCCTAACCCACTAAGCTACCCAATCCCAAGAGGTCTAAAGATATTGAGCTACCCGATCCATCCGTGTGACAACCGCAACCTTATGACTCCAACGCCGGCAAGTGAGTGAAATCATAGCATTTTTCAATTTCTCTCAATTTCTCTCATTTTTCCTAGGAGCTCTTTCGAGTTTTCATCCTAGCCACACATCATGTTTCTTTAGCTCACATCTCACCTTTTTCCGCACATTTTAGCCTCTCATTTTTGCCTAGGCCGCCCTTTAAGGGTTTTCGACCTATCCGGGCCCCCAATGTTGCCTAAGTTGCCCTCTCGGGTTTTCAACTTAGCGGGTTTTCTTTTTCTTTTTCTTTTTCCATTTTTTTTCTTTTTGTTTTTCTATTTTTTTTCTTTTTCTCATGTTTTTCCAATGAAAAGTAGCAAAAAGCATTCCAAAACAATCTAGCATGCATATGAGTCCTCTAACCCCTCCCCACACTTAAAACATTACATTGCCCTCAATGTAAACACGTAAGGCAAGAACAATAAAAATCAAGGTAAGGGAGTTAGAGTGACACCCGTATCTCCACAAATTCGCCGGTGATATGGCGATATCCAAGTACTTGGATGGTCCCGAGATAGGTTTCGGAACCGGAAGGGTGAGCAAAGATGCCGTAGAAGAACTCACCCCTCGAGAAAAGCATTGTCTCCATGGCGCCGTTTGATCAAGACTACACCACGAAGAACACATTAAACTCACAAGTACAGAACGATATGTAATACTAGGTTTAGCATCAAGAGTTAATAACCCTAGTATTGTCAAAGAACAACCAATCAACCCTCAATCACCACTATAAGATTATGCATGAAAAATATCCAACATATATTGACATGTATACAAGCATCATTATAGGATAAGGACTTACGGTCACAATGATGTAGTCGGCATACTACAATCAACAAATGTACTATAAAGATGCAAGAATGTTCATATGCCAATATATGTAGGATGGTGGAAGAAATGAGAGGTATGTGATGGTCTTGGGAGTGTTGGGTGGAGAAGAAGGAAGGATTATGCAATGTTTAAAATCATTTGGAAACTTGGAAGCTTGGAAACTTGAAATCCGGGCTCAAAAAATTTTTTCAAAAGTTACTGAGCACGTCGCGACTCGCGACGAGCCTCACGACGTCATCGCGACTCACGGAAAGTAGAGTCCGGGAGCTCAAAATGTTCTGAGCTCGTCGCGACTCGCGACGAAGGGTGTCGCGACTCGCGACGAGCCTCGCGAAGTCATCGCGACTCGCGGAAAGTGCAGTCCGGAAGCTCAAAATGTTCTGAGCTTGTCGCGACTCGCGACGAAGGGTGTCGCGACTCGCGACGAGCCTCGCGAAGTCATCGCGACTCGCGGAAAGTGGAGTCCTGGAGCTCAAAATTTTCTGAGCTCGTCGCGATTCGCGATGAAGCAGGTCGCGACTCGCGACGAGCCTCGCGAAGTCATCGCGACTCGCGGAAAGTTGGCGCTGGGAGTGATTTTTCTCCCCTGTTCGTCGCGACTCGCGACGAAGTCCATCGCGACTCGCGACGGCAGGGTATCCCAGACTTAAAATTTTTTCGTTTTCTTACCAACTGTCCAAGCTTGCTTCCCTCGTTCATTGATCTCGTTCCTTCATCTCCTTCATTGCAATGCACTTCATGTTGCTACAAAATCATAGAAAAACATGCCATAAAAAGAACAAAACAAAACAACAACAAAAACAAACTAAGAAACACAAACTAAGAAACAAAAACTAAAAGAAATGCCGAATTTATTTAACGTCGTCGGCACGACGAAGCTCCGTATTTTTAAGGTCATCGGCACGACCCTAATGTTATCCGTATGGTGAAGGCTTGAAGCTCTTCACCATGAGCATCCAAAATAAGAGAGGTGGGGGCACAAAACTTCCAAGAGGAAAGTCTTGTGGAGGTGGAGATGTGGACATATGAATTCCTTTGCATGCTTGAACCTTTTCTTACTCGAGGATGAGCAAGGTTTAAGTGTGGGGAGGTTTGATGTGCCCATTTTATATGGTTATTTTAGGACTTCTTATTCGCTATCAAAATTCTGAAATTTCCTCTTCTTCCATTACATTTCCCCCCCTTTATAATTGCTTTGATTTTTGCAATTTAACTCCGTCGCTATTCAATGTATTCTCTCCACTCATACACCGACGCTTTCTCGAATTCCTAAAAAGGTAATTCACTTTTTGTCAGACCGTCATTATTACTTTCCGTTTCCTTTTGGCTTTTTTCTTTCTTGAATTAAATCCGCATCCCTTTAGAATTCTTCATCATCTTCTTTATTGCTCCGATCTTCCATCACACTTCATTATTCTTGTAAGTTCTTCTGTTCTCCATTTGTTTTTTTCCGTTCTAAAACAATTTTTGTAGTTGTGAATTTACAGGGTGTCTCATCTGTAGTAATTTTCTCTTTCAATCTTGATCTATATGTTATCCTTTTGTTCAATTCTTTACGGAGATCCCGTTTCTCCATAATAAGAGGTAGAGTAAATCACGTTTCTCCGTATATTTACCAGTGCTACGGTGCAACGTTTGGTCAATCCTAAATCAAACCAAATCCTAAATCAAACCAAACCCTAAAATCAAAGCTCGAATGAGTTTTTTTTCACACCCCTCATTGTGTTAGTCAATCCTAGTGCTATGGATTCTAAGACTTTATTTGTAGTTCGTAACAATATTCTGAAGTATGTTAGTACTATTTGTATTATTATAGATATTAATTTTTTATCGCCTTTCCAATTTTGACAATTCTCATCATATTTATTTATATGTAGGGCTATGATATTTTGGTTGATCATAAGTTTTTGAGAAGCCTTGACTATTTGGGATCTAATGTTCGTTTACCTCATTTCAATGGGCTTTTCTCTCCTCATTCACCTTGCCTTATTAGGCTAATCAAAGCTACCCAGACTTTATCAAAGGAATATCTTGAGCTTGTTTCTCCTGATCGTTTCTCAAATTTGGAAACCCCTCCATTATGTATTGCATGGCAAATTCATACTTCCTCATAATCCCCTTCTCCTTCTTCAGCATGTCTTTGTAGCCGGTTTGTACATAAAGGTTATAATATTGAATCGTTTTACGAAGATATAGCTCGTAACTTAGTCGATCTTGAATCTGTAGGCATGTGCATGCGTTCGGTCAATCTTCCCATCCGTGTTTATAAATGGGTGCTATGTTTAGGTATTTGCCTAGAGTATATGTTACTTAGCATCAATGACCTTGAATTTAAATGGAAGAAGACTTTAAAGGATACTCAAGATTCTACCCTAAAACTAAAAGAGTTTTGGGCTGAGCAAAACAACCTTATTCACCGCCAATAGTTGAGCATGGTTAGAATGCTTCGCTTGCAAGAGGAGGCTAAGAAATTCACCACGAGCAAGGCTAGCGAAGCTTATCAACATTGATTTTTGATAAGAAGTGTTCTCAGATTGATGATTAATTGGAGCTATTGAAGAATAAACAGAATTAGTGATCATTTTTCCTCCTCTTCAGTTGGGTGGCAAAGTAGATTTGATGAACAGCTTGCCATAAATACTCAGCTTCATAGTGAAAATGATGAGCTTTGTGCAGAGTGTAATCGTCTTGACTCATGCGTGCATCAGCTTGAGAAAGCTTGTGTGGATTAAAAAGATAAGCTTCAGGCCCTTTCGATAACATCTTGTGGTTCTACTTGTCATTGGGACTGACGGGCGGGCGGGCGCGACGACCGCCCGCCCGTCAGTCCCAATGACAAGTAGAACCACAAGATGTTATCGAAAGGGCCTGAAGCTTATCTTTGTAAGCCCTAAATGCTTACTTTCTACAACTAGGTAGATAGTGGCAAATCGGGGTCGTCCAAAGAGAAGAGGGATCTTCCTAAGCATCTAAGCACACAATGGTTGATACTAGGCTAGGAGTAACTATATTTACACACACTTAAAAGCAAGTAAATGGGGGGGGGGTTGGTTTGTTGGTTGTTCCTAAGTTACGAAAATAAAAAGACAAGATAACTAGCAAGGTCAAGTGACTATGCTAATCATCAAACAAAACTAAGAAAAAGGGTTTTAAACTACAAAGATAAAATGCCTTGGGGGCAAGGGATATCCACTTCCAAATCATACGTAGGTCATTGAATCATTCACTCATTCCATCATATAGCATACATGACTCAACATTCACACACCCATCTAGCAAGGATCACAACACATGTATCACAAGGAGTTCTAAGTTCATGCTCATACATCTTCATGCAAAGGCGCTACAGAATTCGTCACGTTCCTAACACCTAAACAATTCAAACATACAAGCACTCCCTATGCTCAAACAACTCGTGGCACACACGAAGTGAAACACACCATCAAGAGTACATACATGCTAAATAACAAATGCTTCAAGAAAGAGTAAAAGCCATCTATTTGCTACTTCAACTACTTGTCGTGGAGACTAAACTCCTATCCTTCTTAGTTCGTAGTTTGCGAGAGTGAGTTCGACATCTCTCGTCAAACCTCACCAATGACTCCCGAGTCGCGACCACGACTCAAGGTGTCATTGGTGGCATTTAGCACGAAGGACCAACAAGCTTGGCAATGCCTATGACCACTACACCGTGACTAAGCATTAAACCAATTCATGCAATTACACGAGATTGGATGAACGTGCAACGCACATTCATCCAGGAGCATATAACTCTCTCGTTTGCTACACAAATGAACATGACGAAGAGTTCAACATCAATCACATTCGTCTAGCACATCATCAACACATCAATATCATTTAGAAGCTCTAACTCATGCTTTGGATTCCTAATTAAAAGAGGGAAAGAGTAGCTAATTCCTTCCAACCCTAACAAGCAATCAATCAAGCAATTTGTATCCTCAAGCTACCAATAACATCAATAGCATCAACAATCATCATTCAAGCACAATAAGAGCACAATAGCAAAAACACCAAATAGATAGATAGAAATGATCCTTACTACATAGAAATGGAAGCTTCAATCCTTGCTCCCAAGTACAAAAACTACTCTAGAACAAGAAAACACATAAAAACTAAGAAAACAAGAAGAGAAAAGCTAGGGTTTTGGCCCAAGAACAGGGGCCAAAAGCTGTGGAAAGAAGAGGGTGAAGAGGTATTTATAGTGGGAAGAAAAAGGGAGAAAAACGCTGTTGCAGGGCTGATTTTAAGCCTTCGTCGCGAGTCGCGACGAGCTTGGTCGCGACTCGCGACCAAATCAGTAACTCAGCCTTGCTGTTTTGTTTTGCTTCCTCCGGGTGAACCGTTGATCCATTTCGGGAGTTCTTGTAGTCGATTTTATAGTGCTCGAGAAGAGGAATCCAATGGTGCCACTTGAAGGCTGATTCTTCTCTGAAAATTCTGAGAACCCCGGACCATCTTTCACCCGTTGCTTTGCTCTCCTTTCTTCACCTCTTCACTTCTTCATATCTTCAAAAAGCCCAAATGTAAGTCTTCAAATCTTCAAAGATATCTTTCAAAGTCTTCAAATCTTCAAAGTCTTCAAACAAATCACCTCGTCACACAAAATCATCTAAAAAGTGATAAAAACGCCAAAGTCGCTTTTATCCCTCCTTAAATGATTTCAAGGCAAAATGCCACATTTAGAGCACAAAATTGTCCAAAACCTAATCCTAAAAACCCTAAAATAACCATCTAAAATGGACACATCAGGGACCTATCGATGAATATCAGTGGGCAGAGGATTAATTTTTCTGAATCTGTTAGGTCTTATATTCTCCAAATAGAAGATGGCGTGCAAAATTCAATAGCTACAAATAAGAATGATCAAGATACTATTGATGTGATAAGCGTGCAGCTTGACCGCAAGGAATTTGGCCCTATAACTGATTTTAAGGCGTACTATGCCAAGTATCTAAGTCATATGGAATGAAGAGGTCTAACATGGCATCCTGCCTACCTGTACATGAAGTGGAGGTATGCCAATATCCTAGATGATGGGCGCGAGGTTGAGCGGTCTCATTGCGAGGTTGAGCGGTCTCATTGCGAGGTTGAGCAATCTGGTCGTAAGGTTGAGCAACCTCGTCGTCGTGGCGGTTCTTAATCCTCTGGATCATCTTGTGCCTCCAAGCATAGATAGTTTTCCTTCTCTTCTTCCATTCGTTCTACTAATTTGTTTTTTTGGAATATATGGATTATTGCTTCTATGTTATATTGACTTGTATTTTGGAAATTAATTCATTCACTATTGCCCTTGTTCCTTTGTTTATGCGTCTCAGAGGTCTATTGCTTTTGTGCCCAAATTGTTAACTTTTGCTAGGCGAGGCTGTATAGTTTATTATTTCCTTCCATTGCTGATATTGCTGGCATGTTTGCCTTTTTTGCAAGATCTATGGCTTGCAAAATTAAGAGTTTGTACTGTGCAAACTTGCAAGGTTTATTTCTTTCTTTTATCATCATTTTTGTAGGAATGTTTGCCTTTTTTCAAGATCTATAGCTTGCCTATTTAAGTTTAAGAAGTTGCAAGAACTATAGCTTGCAAACTAAAGAGCTTGTATTGTGCGAACTGCAAAATCTATTACTTGCATACATCACTGTTTGTGTAGACAAGTATGACAAAGTTGTAATATCTATAGATTGCAAACTCGAGAGGTTGTGTCTGTGTGAACTGTAAGATCTATTGCTTGCTTACGTCGCAGTTTTTGTAGACAGGTATGCCTTTGTGGAAGATCTATAACTTGAAAAAGTAAGATTGCAACGTTGCAAGATATATAGCTTGCAAAATCAAAAAAAAAATGTAGCATGTTGTATCGCGATTGGTTAGACTTAGTTGTTTTGCAACTATAAGAATTGATATTTGGTTTAGGATGTGACATAGTTTGGTATTATGTTAATAAAAGACATGAAAGTATGTTTCCTCCAAAGATGTTTTTTGATATTTATAATGTACAACTGCAATAATATTACCTTCAAAATAAAACAAGGATGCAAACACCACCAATGATCATCTCATGGATTTAATAACAATGTTCCTACCCTCCACCTTGAATCTACACATAAAACTTTCTAACGTTAATCACATGCCAAGTATTGGGGATGCAACTACCATCCAATTTTCTAACTCATAGCAGTTGGATCATTGCGCATTCGCTATCTTGTACGGGCCTTCCCACTTTGGGCTTACCTTTCCTTTTTCTTCTACTAGACTTGTTTCATTTTTTTCTCAACACAAAATCACCAATTCGAAATCGTGTTTCCTTGACTTTTTGATTGTATGCTCTAGTCATTATTTCTTTGTACTTCACCTCTGTAATCGCAGCCAGTTGTCTTTTCTCTTCGAGTTTGTCCAAATCCAACCTCATCATTTTGGGATTGTTGTCCTCTTTGTATTCTTGTACTCGAATACTTGAATTCCCAATCTCTACTGGTATTACTACCTCATGGTCATAGACCAGGCTATATGATGTTTCTCCTGTAGGCAGTCGAACAGTTGTTATGTATGTGGTGTGGACGTTTAATGGGGGGAAATCACCACCAGAGGTGATAGTTAGTAGTGAGTGAGATTGTTTTGGGGATTCTAAATTGGATGACATGTCTGGGGAGGTAGTTAATGAGTTTAGAGGGAGGGCTGAGGTTTTGTTTAACTTTCCAGGTGAGAAGGATACCCTATTGTATCCCGGTTGCAAGAAGAAAGACATGATCATGTCATGTCTGGTGGAGTTGTTTAATTTGAAAGGTCTTGGATCATGGAGTGATACTAGCATGAATAAATTGCTTATTTTTTGAATGAGAAGCTTCCATCCGATAAAGGGGTTGAGGACAACCTTTATGAAGCTAAGAGACTTTTGTGTCTGATGGGAATGGAGTATGAAAAGATACATGCTTATTCGAATGATTGTGTCTTATATAGGGGTGACCTAAAGGATAAGATTATCTGTCCAATATGTAATGTGTCGCGTTATAAGAAGAAGAGAAATGTTGTTGGTGGAGAGCAGGTTGTGTCGGTGAGGAGGCGGGTGCCCGCCAAATGTATGTAGTACCTTTCGATTATTCCGAGGCTGAGAAGGTTGTTTAAGAATGTTAAGGATGCAATGAATTTGACATGGTACATGGATAAGGGAGGTTGTAAAGATCTGACATGATTCGATACCTGGCTGATGCGGACTAGTGGAAGAAATTTGATAAGATGTATCCAAAGTTTGCATCCGAGCCTAGAAATTTGAGAATGGCTTTGTGTACTGATGGTTTGAACCCATTTGGTAATATTTCCTTGAAACACAGTTCATGGCTGGTTATGCTTGCCATTTACAATCTCCCCCCGTACTTGTGCATGAAGAGGAAGCATGTGTTAATTTCAGGGCCCAGACAGCCTGGAAATGATATAGACACTTATCTTGCCCCTTTGATAGAATATTTGAAGGTTCTATGATTGGTTGGCACCTTATTATTTGATGGTGTTTATGGTGATGAGTTTACATTGAAGG
Source organism: Rubia yunnanensis (assembly GCA_037428765.1). Lineage (NCBI taxonomy): Eukaryota > Viridiplantae > Streptophyta > Magnoliopsida > Gentianales > Rubiaceae > Rubia > Rubia yunnanensis. Next base: position 45,359,791 of record CM075064.1, read on the forward strand.
CGATGCTTTTTTGTACCATAAATGATTTCCTGGCATATGGTAACTTTTTCGGGCATATGGTCACAAGGCTTGTCCTGTTTGTGAGGATGAGACAAATTACCATCTGTTGAAAAATGGGCGTTAAAGCCCAAGTTGCGGGATGACACGGTTGCATTTGTTGGTGGGAAGGAGAAGAAAAAGGCACCAAAATTATTTACTGGTATAGCTATTCACAAAAGGTTAAAGAAATTGAATGTTGTTCTTGGTAAGAGAATATCAAAGGGTGGTGGGGCTATAGACAGCCTAATCTGCACCATTTCTCATTCTTTAACCAATGTATTTGACATAGTTTTTAGTTGCTTTTGGTTGGCGATTTGACGATATTAGTTTAGTTTACAAAACAAGTGGTTTAGAAAACCATGTTTGTTTTTCTATTCTAAATCCCACATTTTGTATACTTAATTAGTGATTCTTAACATATCGTGTTCACGGGTTCCTTGGTCTCCATTTTAATTACCTTTAGTAGGTTGCCAGTGAATGCTATTTGTTACATTACATTCTTGCGAAGGCCATTTGTTATTTGAAGGCCATTCACATTTTAATTGTAGTAGATGAAGGCCATGAACATTAATGTGTGGTAGAAGGAGATTGAAGCCAAAGATAGGTGGCTTCGAATTTCAAGATGGCCAAAGGAGAAAACGGTGAATCGTGGTCCGAGGAGTACCACATACTCCTCATGGTCCGAGGAGTGTTGCCTTAGAACGAGAATGATTGAGGAAGAATTAACCTTTAAGGCTGGTTCCATTGGATTCTACTTCTCGAGTACTACAATATCGGCTACTAGAACTTCCTATTCGGACTAACGGTTCATCGTAGCAAGCAAACGAAGTTCAACTGATGATGCACCAGCGGTCGGTCAAGGACCGCCCATGGTCAAGCACCAATGGCCCGTAACAAAGCAAACTATCCACACTACACAAGAGTTCCAGAGGATCCATGAAGACCTGTATGAGACCTTCACGAAGCAAAGGTCCCAAGCCATGACAAAGTTTCGGACCGTGAAGCAAGGAAATGAAGGGTTGAAGAATTTGACTAAGTATGATGCCGGTCTGTGAAAACCTTCATGGACCGTGAGAATATATATGACCAAAAACACGTGCTGCTCGCAGTGCATGAAAACTCCCATGGCCTGTGACGATGAATGTTCACAAACCGTGGCATTTGTGTCGGTCAGTGAAACCTTAGCGGCTGAGCATTTTGGCCATAAATCTCTCAATTTCATCCAAATTTCCTCTACCATATATCAAAATCTTTGTCTTTCTAAGCTCTATCTAACACACTATAATCCAATTCCAGAAAATTTATGGATTTGAGCAGTTTATTCGAGAAAGGTTCAGCAACTAGAGGGAAAGGGTGACTAGAGTTTTGACCTAAGTTGGCCTATTTTGGGCCTATCATTTAGGCCTAATATCCTACTACTATATATGAAAGACTTAATCTTCTACTAAACCTTAAGTAGAATAGAGGTAGACGTAATGTAGATTAGTTTTCTCTCTCTAGTTTAGATAGAAGGAAGAGGAGAATACTTCTTCTCCTTCCTTCTCTTTTTCTTTTGTCTTCTTTTTCCTTTCATCTTATTTTCTAGGTCCATGGTATCTTGCCTAATATTTTTCATGGATCTAACCTTTGAGGAGTATGTTTTTAGCTTGGGATTCATTTTGGCACTTGGTATGTTCGATTTGCTTTATAAGATTCATTAGATTCATCCTATCTTTGTGTTTATGATATTTTTGTGATTGTTATTGAATGTTATAAATGCATGAATATTACACCACATAAAAGTACACACTTTGGGATATATTCATGTATGGTGCAAATATTGTTTCCCCGTTGGGAAGAGAAACCTAGATGTTAGAATGGGTAGGGGAGAACGCATCCACGTGGGTGTGTGCATGGGGATTCGAGAATGCTCTGACTTATTTGCCATCACACCAGTCTTAGCTGACTTTGTAACTGTTGCCCAAGAGGTTGCGGGTAGAGATAGCTAATAGTAGAAAGCTTGATGTTGTGTTGAAACCCTAGTATCACAGATAAGGTTCCTATGATCCTCGGGCCTAGCGTATATAGGACATGGGAGGAGTAGTTGTATTCATGGTGGAAACCCATGATATAATAGAATGGGGGAGAAACAAACCTACAATGATGGTCAGGCCTCGTTGTACTTCCCTAATTACGATGGTGGTGCTGATAGAGGGTTGCGAGCGCACCTACCATGACAAGGATGGCGAAGTGTATACCATCGGCCACACCACTTGTTGTGAACACAATGGTAGGTCTTTTGTAAGTCTTTATGTAAATGAATTGAGAATGAAAGAATTAGAACTACCATGTTGCTAAATGATTCCGAAGTGCCTAGTATAAGTAGTTAACTTGCTTGTTAATTTCATGCTTTGTAGTTGTTAGTTGAAAATACCCCCCCCCCCAATTGCATGTTTACATTACTAGATGTTCCTTTCACTCGTACAGATTGAGGACAGGTATGAGGTTATGTTTCTAACTATTACTTAAGCCCTAGCATCCTTGTAGACAAAACATGGGCACCACTTACTACCCCTTGGTTACTTAGCTGTGAGAACGGGTGCAGAATTATAAATCTCTATCTTTGACACATAAGCCCTCCACTCGGGTTAATTAGCTACAATTAGCGACCTCGGGTGGAGGTGAGTCACGAACCATGGAAGAAAATTTCAATTTTCTTTTATTTGCCATACCGGGAGAATTTGGAGGTTTTCCATTGTTTGGATGTCATGCATATTGAAAAGAATTTTTGGGATAGTTTGTTTCCTACACTTTTAAACATTCTCGGGAAGACTAATGATAGCTTAAATGTGAGGAAAGATTTAGTGAACCTTGGTATTCGGTAGGATCTGGCACCGGAGTTAAGAAGGAAGCGAATGTACCTGCCTCCTACTCTTCACAATCTATCAAGTGCTGAGAGGAGATCGGTGTGTGAGAGCATCCAAGGAATGAAGGTGCCATCTGGTTACTCCTCTAATGTTAGTTGATCTGTGAATGATGAATTGCATCTAAATTCTTTGAAATTGCACGATTTTTATGTCCTTATGTAACAACTTTTTCCTGTTGCAATCCGAGGAAGTTAAATTTTCGATTATGCGCTTGTGTTTTTCCTTCAACTTGATATGCTGAAAAAATCTTAGCAAGCAACAACTATATGAACTAGAGCGGGAGAGTGTTGTTGTCTTATGCCATTTGGAGAAGTACTCCCCCCCCATCATTCTTTGACATCATGGTGCACCTAGTGGTACACTTGGTTAGGGAGATACGTATATTTGGGCTTGTCAGAATTCATTGGATATACCCATTTAAGCATCACATGACTATTTTCAAGGGCCATAATCATAGTCGGCTTGATGCCTCGATTGTCCAGAGGTACGTCACTGAGGAGATCACCGAATAATGTACATTTTACTTGGTTGGAAAAAAAGTGATTAGTGTTTAAGGTGGATCATAATGTGGAAGGTGGAATGGGACTCCACAGTCTAAGGTATGCTTCATACACCCTTGCACGCTGAGTTGATGATAGTTCACCTGCATGTTTTACTTAATAGTAGCGAGACCACAATATATGTTCAAGAACATGTTTCAATGTTAGAAGAGATTCATCCAGAATGACCCTCAAATAAAATACAAGTAGTGCATTCTTTTAGGTTTGTTAACTGGTTTTACAAGCATTACAATCTGGAAGGGATGCCCAGTAAGCTACAGGCATTTACAAGGACACCAAACAGCACAGTAAGAAGTTACCTTGGTTATGACATTAATGGCTTCAGTTTCTCAACATTGGAGAAGGATGAGAAGAGCACGACGCAAAACAGTGGTGTTTATATTGAATCCAAATCTATGTGACAGGTAAGCAAGAGAGATAAACATCTGGTTGTTTCCGTGATGCCTTTCTATGGGTCGATTGAGGAAATTTGGGAGTTTGATTATGTAGAGTTCAATGTTTTTGCGTTCAAGTGTCGCTGGATGGAACATGGTTCCGGTGTTGTATTCGAAAAGCCCATGGGCTTCACGTTGGTCGACTTGAATCGTGTAGGATATGAAGATGACAAATTCATCTTAGCTGCCTAAGCATGACAGGTTTTTTAATATCAAGAACCCTTCAAATGAGAAGTTTCATTATACTTCACTTTTTTACGAACAGGATGGAGAACAAGTGACTCTATATGTGAAAGACATTGTCGTTAAAAAGAAAATTTTCATGCATGGGTTGTGACAGATACCTCGTGGTCAGGATACCCGACAAGGAATTGTGGCTCGCGTGAAAGTATGTGAGCCATTCTACCATCCTAGGGCAGGATTGCCCTCGGTGGACCACCAGTTCAATAATGTTAGAGAGGCCTTGAGTAGTGTCGTGGATTGGCTCGTGTATTTGATAGGAAAGGGAGACGAGCAACCAAGTGACATCGATGATAATGATGCTGGTATGGAAATGGATGACAACGACGAGGAGGTTATGATTCTCACCACCGACGATGAGTTACATTCTTGTAACACCTTCAATTTAATTTTGCAAAAATTACATTAAGATGTTCATAATTATTAATCCTTGTAACAGGGTGATGCCGAGAAGAAATACCGCTCGAGCACTAATTATCGGCAGTCAGCGAGGCAAAAATTCAAGAGGCTGCCAAAATAGGTGCTTCACTAAACCGTAAACCTTTATTATTCATTACCTAAGACAGTTTGTTTCTACATACTCAAGTGAGCATTTTCCGTAGTTTTGTCTCCACATATTATCAATAGACGAGACCTAACATATTAGCCCATTATGGTGAGATTCATCTGGGAAGCCAATGCTGCTATCCTGGAAATGATAAAGAGAAAGGACTGCATGTTCTTCCCAATCTTTCGACCATCAACCTTCGCACGCCATTGCACCAGCAGTGTTGGAATAAATTTTTTGGTCGAGTTCGGGAAGAGACTCAGGAACATGCATTCGATGACCTGGATTGATAATGCAAAGATCGATGTGTGGATGAGGTGAGTTTCAAACCTTACAACCTTATTTCATGTTTTTAATTGATTAAGATTTCATTTTATGCATTGTTAATGGTACAAGCACCTCTGAGATTAAAAAATAGGAAAATAATGTAAGCCGTGCCCAATTCAGCCCTCAAAACTGTGGAAACTTGTCCAACTTGGAGCAGGAGGTCGACCAACGTTTCAACCTTATCTGGGAAACAATGAAGGCAACGGGTGCTGAGTTCTACATTGTCCCATGCATTAGAATGTAAGTATTATTTCCCAGATTTACCTTTTATATTTCAAACCACTTCCATTTCTATTATAATTACCCTAAATTTTTTTCCAGCGATCATTGATACCTCGTTATTATCCGTCCCAGAACGGAAGAGGTTTTCATGCTTGGCACTTTGTCGAGGGGTATCAAACCAACAAACTTGTGCAAAATCAGGGTCATTTCCAGGTACTACAATCAATCAAATAATACCTCCAAGTTCATTAATATACAAGAACAAGTAAGAATATTCATTTACTTTCTAGACAGGCTTGCATGCGCATACCAAAAGGAGAAGAGAAAGACGGAGCCAGAACCCGACTACGCTTGGAAAATCAAGAACATTAAGGTCAGTCATTCTGTCATTTCATCCACACCATTTATTAGGTTAAAAATGGGTAAAGACATATACCATTCATGTGCAGTACCAAACCCAGAATAGTTCGTGGAAATGCGGGTACTCCATAATGCTCTTCATGGAAGAATTTGTCAATCACACAGAGACAAACAATATCCTGGAGGTACACATTGGATCTCAAAATTAGTTGTTCTAAATTTCTATTAGACACAACATTCTTCACTAACATTGTAAGTTTTAAATTGACAGATCTTCCCAGAGGGCCAAAGACCGTACCATGTGTACAAAATTCAAGCTGTTGCAGAGAAATGGTGTGAGGCTTGGCTCAATGAGTACCACCATTCGGCGAACACTTTGTTGCAACTTCTGGATGATAAAAATGACATAATAGGTTGAAGATTTATTTCTATGGTTGATCTTATGAGAATTCTATTGTTGTGTTTGGTCATACTAAACTTGTGTGGTTTATTAGTTTGTTTTCATTCATTCTGACGATACTTTTTCTATTCATCATTTCAATAAATTCTCATAATTTTCAGATCAATATTATCATGGGTGGTGTTTGAAGTTTCTTACAATTTCTGAGGTTTTAAATTTATAATAGTTCCAATTAAAGTATTTCTTGGTGTCGTTGACCTGGAAAGAATCCGGGAGGGACCATCAAAGAACAAATTGCCCATTGCTAATTTTTTCCATCTCATACACCGGTATAAACTATAAATACAAGTGTAAAAAATGAGTCAAATTAAATATTTTTTTAATTTGAAACCAAAATTACATCGGTATTATAGAACATTGATTACATATCGGTGTAAATTATCACACCGGTGTAATTTGACATACCGGTGCGTATAATACAGTGTTTTTCACTCAAACAAGTATAAATTTATAATAACCGGTGCAAACAATTTACACCGGCTCCTGTCAACCTACCGGTGAAAATACTATGTGCCCCTACCTTTTCTAAGTTTCTACATCGATTGCACATACCAGTGCATACAACATTTTTTACATCGGTTTAAATTACCGTTGCAAAAAACTATGTGCCCTTCTACCATTTCAAAATTTCTACACCAATTGCATATACCGGTGCATATAACATTTTTACACCGCTTTAAATTACTGGTGCTAATAAGTTACATTTTTACGCCGCCATACTTACGTACTGGTATTTTGGGGAGCCAAATTACCGGTGCTATTGGGGCATATTATATGTGTTATTGTCCCTGTTCTGCAGTAGTGAACCCTCTATTTGCTTGCTATATTTCTTTTCTTGACTTTGTTAGAGGCATTTCTTAGAATGGTACAACCAGTATCCCTAGTTCTTTTCCCTTTAAAGGGATTTTTCCTTTTCCTTTCTTACAAATCCTTTCTGAGGATCTTTCATTATTCTCTTCTCGACTTGCTCCCCCTCTATCTTGCGATTATTTACTTCTTCCGTTTGTACATACCGTTCAATCACTTTTTGCAAATCTCCTGGGTTTTTGGGCATGTTCTTTGTTAGTTACTTGTAGAATTCTCCTGATTGCGTGCCCCCTGTAAATTCACCCAAAGAAGATTGAAACGATAGATCGCGACCTATCGACTTTAAGTGACAAACCTATTATAATATTCTGGTAAACTTTTGTCACTTCACTAAGCTATTTTGTTTGAGTTTGCAATTGTTTTAGTGAACTTCTGCTTCTGATAGAAGCGGCCCAAAAAAAAAATGAAAACTGCGCCCAAGATTTAATGCTTTTATTCTGCAGGTCTTCATACCATGTGATCGTTGTTCTTGATAAGAAAATAGGGAAAGCCTTGCATACCAATTCAATTCTTGCATCACGAAATCTCATGCTATTGAGATAGGAGTGTAGGAATTCTTTTGGGTCTGTGGTCCTATCATATATTTTAACATTCAAAGGAAGCTTAAAGTCCTTTGGCGTCTTGAAATCTTGAAGATGTGGTGCTAAGGGTGATTTATCTGTATCATCATCTATCACTATATCCCTTAAATCCTCCTCATACTTAAGACTCTCCTACCCTTGACTTAGTCTTTTATCTATTCGTTGGGATTTTGGCTTGAAGCAGGTTAAAAACTGATTACATAGGCATTCTCTGTTTGCTTCCAGGAATGCTGCAGATGCTCTCGTTTCTTTTTCTTAGTTTGTGTTAGGATATTCTACTTCCTCCTCATCCTCCTTCGTATCTTCCTCATTGTTTTCCCTTTCCCTACTAGGGACATATTCTTGATGTTGGTCGGGATGCTTGATTTTATTGCGTCCCACTGTTTGTTCTAGTGTTTGATGATTGTGTCTTTTCTTGCTTCTGGTGAAAACTATTGTTTACTTGAAGGATTTTGAAACGAAAAAATGTTTGGTCCCCATAGTCGGGGCCAAATGATGTGGTAATCCAACCAAGTAAGGTAATCACTGTTCATCGCGAAACCTCTCTTCCTGCAAAACAGATCCCGGAAATAATTTTGGGAAAAACACCCCGACGATCAAGTAGGCTTTTTCCTCAGAGAATTGGAATTTCTCAGTCGTGTTTCACCTACCTAAGCCAATGTTGCTCTTCATGTGTATATAGCCTATCATAATCATGGCTCTACATTATTAGGGTTTGAGATCATGGATCGTGTCCTCATGGTTATATTTTTTATTCATGGCTGAGTACGTGTCCTCATTTCATCTTTCTCAGTTCACGATTGGATCCACGACCACACAGTTCCTCCTTTATTGGTTCGTGGTTGACTTGAACCTTGGGCTAAATAGCTTAGTCTATTCGTAAAGTGAGATTGGGCTGGGTCTGGAGGTCAGCAACCTTTAGCCGCTGGGCAAGATATACACCAATTAGGTACTTTAATTATCCAAAAATAGTAACCATATCAAATGATTAATTGCTTGTTAAAAACTGTAAGTCGGTCAATTGTTCAAATTTATTAAAAAAGTGTGGTCATAATAATTATTTGCTTGTTTGAAAATGATTGAAACAGTTTTTCATTACACATATGTCTATTTTAATTTAGTGCACAATTGTAATTTTAAAAGTTAGTTTTGAATGGTAGATTAAAAATTGAGACAACCATAGATCTGTAAATTACATAATTATTAGTGCATTAAATCTTAGTACCGTAGAATAAAAATTAAATAACATTAAAAATAACAACAAAAAAATCTTCCAAATTAAAATAAAGGGATAAATACATTTATAACCATGACTTTAGGCTGAAAGTGCTAATATAACCCCTCAATCTCAGAAACTACCAATTTAACCGTAACTAATTATTGTATGTGCCAATCTAACCCTAACTTTCAAAAACTTTGTACTGATATAGAAAAATTCTTAATTCCGGCATTGACCAAATGAATTCAGGCATGACCCATAATTTAAATGACAAAAATACCCCTTATGACAAACCTATCTTCTTCTTCAAAACCTGTCTTTCTTCTTCACCGAGTTTAACGCCACCATCGGGTTTAAGCAGCTCTAGTCCCAACCGCCTCCCACCGTCATATCCCCGCCTCACCCCACCCTAGCCCTACCTGCCTTAGCCCCGCCTCCCCCTGCCGTAGTAGTCAATATCGAATTTACGCAGCTCCCTTCGCTCCCTCTGTTCCAGTCTCCCACCACTACATAACCACCTTCACCACCTCTTGCCACCTCCTGGTGCCCTTGCCCTCGCCTTTCACCGCCTCCTGGAGCCCTAGCTCTTGTCTCTCACTGCCCCCACCGCCATAGCTCTCGTCTCTCGCCGCCTCCCGCTACCCTAGCCCCAACTCCCCCTGCCCTAGCCTCACCTTACCTCACCCTAGTAGTCTCGAAACTAGGTTAGGAGAACCAAGTTGGGAGAATCTGGATCTGGAGACGAAATAATTGGGCGACTGGCAGAGGAGCAGAGAGAGGTACCAGGAGGAGAAAAATGGGATGCCACCAGAAGAGGGAAATCGGAGGAGATGCTATCGATGGAGGGAAGGAGAAACAACCTGAATTTGCTCCACTACCACCTCGATTTATGGAAATTAAAGAAGCAGCAGCATGAGGGAAGGAGAGAAGATGAGAGGAGGGAGAAAAGGGGCAGGTGTTACTTCTGTATTCTTTTTTTAAGGCAAGAGAAAAGTTGTCTTTTCGTTAGAATTCGGCTAGAGAAAGGTTGACTAAAAAGTCAGTGGGGTCAAAGGTTTTTTTGACACTTTGTGAGATTGCATTGTTATATTGGCACTTTCAACCTATAGTCCGGGTCATTTTAGCACTTAATTTTAAAGTTAATTTGTTTTTTTTCCTCTCAATTGATGAAGCATAAAACTAATATGATGATCCAAAAATGATGACCTTGAACACTATTGGCCTTGAACCATCTAACAGCTCGAAGAAGGTCGTGTCTTCAATTCTCAACTTGTGGCCATCAATAAACTTTCCAAAACCCTGTGGGGACATGATCTTGGTCTTTCTTTTCCCTAGGTAGGTCATGTGCCACTTTGTTTTGTGGCACCTCAACACAACATGGGTCTTGAAGTTTGGAAGGAGTGGTACAATGTGCCTTGGGATGTACTAAAATATAAACAAAAAAATAGAGTTAGTATATAGTGTAAAAGTAATCTAAAGAAAATGTTAAATGAAAAATTAAATACATGTAGGACTTACCAATATTGGAACTTGACCAAAATTCTGCTGGCTCAAGGTGCATCTGAAATGTGGATTAGTATAGTGAAAGTAGTATTGCGAGTAATCCTCCTATGAATTGCTCAAGATCTACATTGGCCAGTAACATTATTACTAATTAAATAGGAATATAAGTAACCTATTAAATGAATTTAGCAAGCTAAACATAAAATCTCTCACCTCTATTAGGGAATGACTTGTGGAACCTTTATTGTTAGCCATGATTTATGAATAATATTAGAAAATGAGTAGGGCATAAAAGCCTCGAAACATGAAAAGTGCAACATCAACCATGAGTCGCACATACATGTCGGTCCAAAATAGCGGCATGGCTGATATGTATCCACGATGTCGCTCAACAGTCAACTAGACCGATAATGGTGACCGACAGACAAATGAGTTTTCATTTACAATTTTAAATGTAGATAAAATGCATGTAAGCGATGTTGGTAACCAATTAGTTAAACTGATGATTAAACCGACAAAGGTACGACATCTCATTCGTAACCAAAATGATGAATGTTCGACGTCGCACGGTGGGAGTGAGCTTCTCCCTTCTCCAGCGGTGAGAACGAGTGATGTACACCGTATTGCATGTGTTAACCAATGCATTCGGAATAATAATAGGCATGTTTTATTTGTTGGATTGCTAGTTTATTTAGGTTTACTTGACAAAGGGTTTAGACAGCCATGTTTGGGTTTCTTGTCTTAGTTCCAAGTTTTGTGGACTTAATTGATACTAATGGACACATTATGCCCACGGTCATGGGATGTCATCACCGTACCTCTCAAAGTTAATATTTATAAGCCCTAATGCTTCATATTTACAATTAAGTAGATAATGGCAAGTCGGGGTCGTCCACGAAGAAGATGGATCTTTTCAAGTGTTTAAACATATAAAGTAGAAAACATACTAGACATAGATATACACATACATATAAAAGCATATGAATGGGGAGGGGGGGGGGTTGGTTGGTTTTTCCTAAGTTATGAAATTAAAAGACAAGTAACTAGCAAAGCAAGAGAACAATGCGAATCATGCAAAAACAACTAAGAGGTGATTAAATCAACAATTAAGGGAACCTTGGGCGCAATTGACTTCCACTTCCAAGCCTCTTATCTATCATTGAACTTGCAACCTATTTACTACTTTTACTTGTTGTGAAGATGAATCTTCTATCCTTCTAAGATATTAGTTTGCAAGAGTGAATTTGACATCTCTTGTCAAACCTCAATAATGACTCCTTTAGTCGATAAACACTTAAAAGTATTCCATTAATGGCATTGAGCACAAAGAATCAACAAGTTTGATAACACTTATAAACACTACACTGTGTCTAAGCATTGAACTAATTTATGCATATACACAAGATTAGTCAAGAACGTTCGTCACTCATAGACTTCTCTCATTTTCTACCTAAAAAAGGCATGAAGACGAGTTCAACATCATCACATTTATCTAGAAATTGTCAACCCATCAACACAATCAAAAGCTCTAATTCATACTCTTGGATTTCATATCAAGAAGAGGGAAAATTAGCTACTTTTCCCAAACCCTAATAAGAAATCATACAAGTACTTCATATACTCAAGCTTTCAAGAACACTAAAGTCATCAATAAACCACATTCAAGGCTCCATTAATGCATAACAGTAAAAGCATTAAATAAGATACAAAGTGTTGGCTTGGAAGCCTTGGTCAATTGCTCCCAAGTACTAGATTTAGGTACTAAAACCTATGCTAATTACCAACAAAAATCCACACATAAGAAAAGCTAAAACAAGGATGAAAATGGAAGAAAACTAGGTTAAAACAGTACCAAGTCGGGCTGGAGAAGTAGTGAGGAAAGAGAAGAGATAAAGTGTTATTTATAGTACAAGAAAAAAAAGATGGAATTCTGGCCACCCGTTCATCATGACTCGCGACAGGTCCATTGCAAGTCGTAACGGGCACCCAGAAATGGAACTTATTTTTCTTATTCTTCTTGTATTATAGCCTTTAATCCATTACACGCTCCTTCAACTCTTCAAGTCTTCAAATCTTCAAAGCTAGTCTTCAAATCTTCAAAGTCTTCAAAAGATGATATTCAATGGCCTTTGGTCTTCAAGCCTCGATGTTCTTTCCTTGTCACGCAAAATCCATTTAGAAAAGGTAAAAGAGCGTAAAGTTGCTCTTACCTCTCCTAAGAGAATTTCAAGGTAAAACCCAAGCTGTTGATAATAAAAGAGCACAAAAGTGATCCCAAAAAGTCCCGAAAAATGGACATAAAAGGGACACATCAAACTTCCCCACACTTAAACCTTACTCGCCCTCGAGTAAGAAAAGATTCAAGCACACAAAGGAATTCATGTATCCACATCCTAACTAACATTCCCCCAAATAAATACCTCAGAAAACTCTCAATATCACACATCCCAAAGTTAAGATCAAATGAGAATTCACCCACAACTCCCATTCCTAAATCTACCCAAACTATATCAACATATCAATTCATTGATATCTATAAAAAAATTCTAAGCTCCGAATTGACACTCCCAAATCCAATGGCACAAAGTGAAGCTAAATGCATGCATGAAGTTCAAACACATACTTCACTTTATGCCAATATATAATCCCAAAAACAAAGTATACCAACAACCAAGAATTTCATACCTTACTTCGTTTTCCTTGCTAAATTACCCAATCCCACGAGGTCTCAAGATATTAAGCTACCCAATCCATATGTATGGCAACCGCAACCTTATGACTCCTACGTCGGCTAATGAGTGAAATCATAACATTTTTCCTTTTTCTCTCTTTCTCTCATTTTTCCTAGGAGCCCTTTCGGGTTTTCATCCTAGCCACACATCATGTTTCTTTAGCTCACATCTCACACCTTTCCGCACATTTAGCCTCTCATTTTTGCCTAGATCGCCTTTTTGGGTTTCAGACCTATTCGGGCCCCCAATGTTACCCAAGTTGCCCTCTCAGGTTTTCAACTTAGCATGTTTCTTTTTAGTTTTGCTCTTTTTTCATTTAATATTTTTTTAAAAAATTCATTTTTTTCATTTTTCGGTGTTTTTCCAATCAAAAAGTAGCAAAATGCTTTCCAAATGTCAAAGCTAATAACATCTGAGTACACAAAATGAAAAGCATCCCAAAACAAACAGAAAATATCCAAACCACCAAGTCTAAGAGAAGCAATCCAAAGCAAAGCAGTAAAAGAAATAAATACCCCTCCCCACACTTAAAATGCTACATTGCCTCCAGTGTTGACAAAAGAGGGAAAAAACATACAAAGAAAAGTATTTGGAGTGTTAAAATAATGTGCTGACAATCAGGTATCCAAACCACCAAGTCTAAGAGAACCAATCCAAACCAAAGTAGTAAAAGGAATAAATAACCCTCCCCACACTTAAACGCTACATTGCCCTCAATGTAGAAAAAAAGGGCAAAAACATACAAAGAAAAGTATTTGGAGTGTTAAAACAATGTACTCACAGTCAAGTATGGGATAGCCCAGCACCATCGATTGAGTCCCTGCCATAGGTCTACTGATATTGTGTCACCCAATCAGCATTCCTCTAATGTCGCTCTCTCTGCCTCGCTGCTTTACTGGGATTAGGGCCTGGGGTACCACTAGTCCATGAATGCATCTCTGAAATCCTAGATAAGAGATACTCAATATCCTCATCCATCTCCAAGAGGCTCTGGGAGACGAACATGTTGTGCTTAACCTGTCTGTGGTGGTGCTGATCCTGCTTGCAGAAGCCATCCGAAAATGTTTGCATCAGGCACTCATAAAATCAGTTGGAGGCTGAGGGAAATGAGGTAGCACATGATCCTCCTGCATCGGCTCGGTCTCTAGCAGATATGAGGGAGGATGTTACTTACCATGCAGCTTAGTAGATGGTAAGACGCTCTCGTCAGGATAAATCGGGACTGGATTGAGGTCTTTGAGCTCCTGCTGAAAGATCTCTCTACATAAAGTATCAGGCTAGATTGCCAAATCAATCATCCATAGGTGTATCAAACTCCAACTTGGTCCTATTGCACTAAGGAAGTGCCAGAATTGTGACATTCCTCACCCCATACAACTAATGGTATTATCCTGAAACCTCTAAGGTGTCGATTATGATGAATTTCCTCATCCTCTATATAGTGATGAGGTATGAGAAATGTCTGCCCTAGCATGAGAAACCGTCTGGGGCAACCAAGCCTAAGTGCTCCACTAGGAGGGTAATCATACCCCCTATGATAATCTTTCCCTTTGGCTTCTCAGCAACACTAACAACTCTCTTCATCCACAACTTAGCCTACAGTCCATATCCCATCCCCTTACTTGTCAGATACCACAAGTAGTGAATATTATTGTCAGGAACGTTCGTTGGCTCCGATGAACACAACACTGTGCATGCTAAAAACCTGTGCACAAATCGGAGTGCAAGATGGATGATGATGCTACTCTTGTCATGGGAGTTTCTCCTCCTCCTTGTGTCCCTGCTCCAAAATAGCATAGCTTCTTTGATCGTGGGCTCCAAGGCCCTGAGTCCAATCCCACCCAGTTCTCGACTGATGGAGATGGCAAGACGACTACCACCATAATTGAAGACATTCCACGACTTGATCAAACATTTAAAAGGATATGTACGAGATCCTCTAAGTGACATGGCAGGGCCGATGACTAGGTCAAGAACTAAGCTTAGGGATGCTTCTTTAAATGCTTTGATTGATCGCCTTTAGGATGAAGAATTGAAGAAGGAGTCACCATCGACATCTTGGATTCATTATTCAAGATTGTCGACGAACTGAAGACATCATGAAGAACACTATACTCTTTTTTCCCACTGGGTTTTTAATGAGGTAGTGTGATCACTGTAAAATATCGTAAAATTATTTCATTTTGGGTTTATTGGACTGATAGCTTGGCCATGTGGGCTTTGAAGAGCTGAATTTCAAAAATACAGTCCATTAAGGTTTAGTATATTTAGTTTTATTCCGATTAGAATTATATTTGGTAAGATTAGATAAGTTAATATTCTTCAAGGTTACTTCTTGAAGAATTCAACCTGATTACCTTAGATTACCATTTATTTTAGGTATTTTAGTTAGATATGGTTTTAGCTTCTTAAAGCTGCCATAAGTCGATTCAGTTTCCATTTGTGATTAGGGTTTGATGCAAGATTGTAATCCTATAAAAGGGGAGGCCTTATGGACGAATTTAACAACCTTTCATCAATCAAATATACAACCTTTTGAGTTCATACTCTTTGCTTGTGAGCTATTCCATTGTTGCTTAACCCCGAGGGCTAGTTAAGTATCAATAAACCTTGTAATCTGATCCTGAGGGCTAGTTAGAGAGCAAGTCGAAGTTAGGCATACCCCGAGGGCTAGACTCCTGAATTTCGTGCGAGATAGTGTGGGTTTGCAGATCCCTTCACTAGATCAAAGATATTAATTCCGCAAATTGTGAGTCTTCGCAAGGAGATTCGTATTAGTTGGTATCAGAGCAAAGTGAAAGATCGACTGAGGCCGAAAAAAAAAGAAAAAAAGGGGGTTTCGAGTTTGCATTAATTTATTTTTGAATTTATATATATATATATATATATATACTCTTTCGTGTCGTGTTTTAACTGTGTTTGTTTGATCTTTCTTACCAGGAGGATTGAATCTAGAGTCGAAGGACGTCGAAGGGTCCGAGAGTTAGAATACTTCGGTATTACTATCCGCCTTCACCTTCATCAATCGAGTCAGAAGGACGTCGAAGGGTCTGAGCGTTAACAAGTATTATCCGCCTTCACCTCCCGGTCAATTTTGTAGTTTTTGTAGCTCAAACAGTTTATGTGCTTGTGATATTTTCATCAACTCTTCTGAAAATTATTGCATGCTCATAATCCTATTTGTTTTCGTTATCGTTCTTTGATTCCATGAACAATTCTAGATCACGGAATCAAAGAACGATAACGAAAACAAATAGGATTATGAGCATGCAATAATTTTCAGAAGAGTTGATGAAAATATCACAAGCACATAAACTGTTTGAGCTACTAAAACTACGAAACTGACCGGGAGGTGAAGGCGGATAATACTTGTTAACGCTCAGACCCTTCGACGTCCTTCTGACCCAATTGATGAAGGTGAAGGCAGATAGTAATACCGATGTATTCTAACTCCCAGACCCTTCGACGTCCTTCGACTCTAGATTCAATCCTCCTGGCAAGAAAGATCAAACAAACACAGTTAAAACACGACACGAAAGAGTATATATATATATATATAAATTCGAAAATAAATTAATGCAAACTCGAAACCCCCTTTTTTTTTCTTTTTTTTTTCAGCCTCAGTCGATCTTTCGCTTTGCTCTGATACCAACTGATATGAATCTCCTTGCAAAGACTCACGATTTGCAGAATTAATATCTTTGATGTAGTGAAGGGATCTGCAAACCCGCACTATCTCGCATGAAATTCAGGAGTCTAGCTCTCGGGGTACGCCTAATTTCGACTTGCTCTCTAACTAGCCCTCAGTATCAGATTACAAGGTTTATTGATACTTAACTAGCTCTCAGGGTTAAGCAACAATGGAATAGCTCGCAAGCAAAGAGTATGAACTCAAAAGGTTGTATATTTGATTGATGAAAGGTTGTTAAATTCGTCCATAAGGCCTCCCCTTTTATAGGGTTACAATCTTGCATCAAACCCTAATCACAAATGGAAACTGAATCGACTTATGGCAGCTTTAAGAAGCTAAAACCATATCTAACTAAAATACCTTAAATAAATGGTAATCTAAGGTAATCAGGTTGAATTCTTCAAGAAGTAACCTTGAAGAATATTACCTTATCTAATATTACCAAATATAATTCTAATTAGAATAAAACTGAATATACTAAACCTTAATGGACTGTATTTTCGAAATTCAGCTCTTCAAAGGCCACATGGCAGAGCTATCAGTCCAATAAACCCAAAATGAAATATTTTACGATATTTTACAGTGATCACACTACCTCATTAAAAACCCAGTGGGAAAAAAGAGTATAGTGTTCTTCATGATGCCTTCAGTTCATCGACAATCTTGAATAATGAATCTAAGATGTCGATGGTGACTCCTTCTTCAATTCTTCATCATAAAGGCGATCAATCAAAGAATTTAAAGAAGCATCCCTAAGCTTAGTTCTTGACCTAGTCATCGGCCATGCCATGTCACTTAGAGGATCTCGAACATATCCTTTAAATGTTTGATCAAGTCGTGGAATGTCTTCATTTATGGTGGTAGTCATCTTGGCATCTCCATCAGTCGAGAACCGAGTGGGATTGGACTCAGGGCTCCAAGGCCCTGAGTCCAATCCCACCCGGTTCTCGACTATATCCCATCCAAAAGTTACCCCTATCTGTGAGACTATCATCTCTCAGGGCACATCGTTTAGGTGGAAACAAATGTACCTCTCGTGTTGCACAACTCTACCGTAGAGACAAAATCCAAAGTATAATGCCTGTAGGTTGGGGCACTCTTGATCATGAAACCCTTCAATCCATTTTTGGCGAGGAGGCAACTGACCGTCTCTGTCAGCCCAAGAGTATCAAGTACCATCTGATCGATAAAGCTTATCTCTAGGAGCTTGCGGGTGACTAAAATGTCCCACCTATCTGCGTAGTCGCCAGTAATCCAGGTCAATTCCATGTACCATTCTGGAGAAAGAGGTACAGGGTTCGACTCCATAGCTGGTGGCGGAGGTAGAGGTGGAGCGGCGGTGCTCGTACGTCATGGAACCCTCTGTCTCTTTGTTGGGGCCATGTCAATCAATCATAGCAAACGTGTCAAATGCCCAAGAATATAAACATATGCAATATCTTAGAATCACAATCAATCATAAACTAGTTTATCTGACATCACAATTTCCAAAATGGCAACATTCAAGTTCAATATAAACTAGTCTACATATCATCCACAATTGCATATGAAAATCAAGCTACATTCATCATGCCAACAATTTCAAGTTTCAGATCATCCTATAGTCCATCCCTACATATTCAATAGTCTAGAGCATAGTCACAGGTACAAATCATCATGTTCATTTCTTGTGAAAATATGCAAGAAAAATTCCAACATTTAAGTCCAAAACTACTTTAACAGTAAATGCTTTCTATGTTTCCCACATCCACAATCGTAATGTACCTAGAATACCAACCTTTTCAACAAAGTCCAACAATTGCATATCTTCCAAAAATTCCATATATATCTCAGGAAACAATCAAAATTAAGTTCAACAATCCCACAACCTTAGCAGTTCATACAAATCATCACACCCATCAATATAGCAATTAAAAATCACAATTGTGAAGAAATAGCATAACTACAAATAATATATAATCAAACTACACACAATTTGAAATTCAAGGCTTAAAAGGTGAGGAATTTTACCAATAGAGTGTGTAGGAGGATGAATCAATAAAGCTCACAAAGAGATTGAGCCTAATTTTCCTGGAATTGCAAAACCCCCAAATTTTAGGGTTTTGGGTTCTTGGAGAATTTGGTGGGATTTGTGGATTAATGGAAAGGGAAATGGTTTGGGGATGAAAGAGTGTGTTGATTCCTGCCAGATTGAGATGTAGAGGCAGCCGGAAGAGTGGAGGAGTGGTGGTAAGGGGGAGGAGAACGAAGAGATTAGCGGTTAAGGGAGGAAAGGATTGAAGAAAACTATGGTTTCTGCACCTTTTTAAAGGCCCCCTATGAATGCTTCACAACTTGTGATGCACACATCACGACTCATGATGCACAACACGTCACGACTCACGATGCACACATCACGACTCGCAATGGGTAGTTCAACAGAAACTGAAAGTCAACATTATGGTCATGAGTCACGATGAGATAGTCGTGACTTGAAAATTTTTTATCCTAAGAGCCAACATTTTTCCAACATTCCCTGATACTCGCGACCAAAGTTTCACGAGTTGCGACAGGTTCATTGCGACCCATGATGGAACCTTTGCGACTCGCAAAAAGTTGGACTTGTGAGCTCAATTTTGGCATCTTCTTCCTGATTTGGTCGAGTGTCACCAAACCATCGTGGCTTGCGATGGGTTCATTGCAACTTGCGATAGAACCTTTGTGAGGCTCAAAATATTGAGCTTGAGAGCTAATTTGTTTTGAAATTTTTTTGATCTTATTGCGACTCGAGATGGATAACATTCCTAGTACTTAGAAATTTTTTTCAATGTTACCACATGTCCAATCTTTTCCTTCCTTTCTCATTGCCTTCCTTCTTGCATAAATTCAGCCCCATGCTCTTCAAATTGCTACAAAATCGAGGAAAAACACACCTGTGAAAGGACAACACAAAATAATGAAATTAGTGATAAAAATTAAACATTAAACAAAATCAAAGGAATGACGATCTGGATGATCAAAACCAAGTTTATTTAACATGTCGGCATGACTTACTCCCCTTCTTTGAGCTTACTCACAAACTGGATCAAGAATATCAACATTCTCTCCCTTTTTCAGGCACAAAACTCTCGTGGTAAGGTTTCAAACGTTGCCCATTGACCATGAAGGTATTGGACTTAGCTCGATCATGGATTTCCACAGCACCATGCGAGAATACCTTTACCACCTCAAAAGGATCAATCTGCCGCGACCTCAACCAACTGGGAAATAGGCAAAGGCGGGATTGAAATAGGAGGACCATTTAACCCACGTCAAATTCCTTCCTAGTGATCATCTTGTTGGGCCACACATTTGTCTTCTCTTTACAGATCTTGGCATTTTCATAGGAATCCTTTCGGATTTCCTCTAATTCTTGAAATTTTATATTCCTATGCAAACCAGGCTCATCTATATCAAGGTTGAATTCTTTGACCACCCAATAAGCCTTGTGCTCTATTTCCACCGGTAGGTGACATGGCTTACTAAATATTAACCGATATGGTGGCATACCAATCAGTGTCTTGTAAGCCATCCTATATGCCCACAAGGCTTCATTCAAGTGATAACTACAATCCTTCCTGTTAAGATTAACTATTTTTTGAAGGATGGACTTCATTTCCCTATTGGAAACTTTGTCTTGGCCATTGGTTTGTGGGTGATAGGCGGTGGTTGTCTTGTGAGTGATTCCATACTTCTTCAAAAGTGCCTCTATTGTCCGGTTGCAAAAGTTGGAGCCACGGTCACTAATCAAGGCTCGGGGAACCTAAACCTATAAAAGATGTTATCTTTAAAAAACTCTGCAACCACTTTAGAATCATCAGATCTAGTGGGTTTTGATTCAACCCGCTTTGACACATAATCAACTGCAAGAAGAATATGTGTAAAGCCACAAGAATCGGGTAAAGGTCCCATAAAGTCAATACCCCAAACGTCAAATATCTCACAATACAAAATAGGTCTTTGAGGAATTTCATCCCTAGAGGGGATATTTCCTACTCTTTGGCACAAGATTTGCAAAAGGTATATGCAAGCTTATTAAATGCAGGCCAATAAAAACCACTTTCTAAAACCTTCCTAGCGGTTCTCTTTGCATGAAAATGACCACCACATGCATAAAAATGATAGAACACAATAATTGAATGCACTTTATTATCGGGGATACATCACCTCACAACTTGATCTGCACAGTGTCTACACAAAAAGGGATCATCCCACACATAATATTTAGCATCACATCTTAACTTATCTTTTTGAGCCTTAGAAAAATGGGGAGGGAATTTACCGGAGACAAGGAAGTTTAAAATGTTGGTATACCATGGTTGGAGGTCCCCAATTGCGAACCATTGTTCATTGAGGAACTCCTTCCATAGTTGCTCCTTCATTGACGAATTTCCCTCAATGTTTTTGCATTGAGTCAACCGACTCAAATGATTGGCCATAAGTTTTTTTGCACCCTTCTTGTCTCACACCTCCAACTCAAATTCGCTCAAAAGAAGGATCCATCTTATCAATCTTAGCTTGACCTCTTTCTTCGTCATCAAATGATGAAGCACTACGTGGTCAATGTACACAATAAATTTTTTAACAAGCACATAAGATCAAAATTTTTGCAAAGAAAATACCACCGTAAGCAATTCTGGAGTAGTTCCTTTGGGCCTTATTGAGGGACATGGATGCATAGTAGATGGCGTGAGGTGCTCTCCCCACCCTTTGACAAAACACTGCTCCAACAGTGTAATTACTAGCATCACACATGATTTCAAATGGAAAAGATCAATCCGGGGGTTGTATGATAGTGGCCAAAATTAACCTTTTCTCCAATGTATCGAAGGCCCCTTTACAACCCTCATCCATCACAAATTCCACCTCCTTTATCAATAATTTGCACAAAGGAGATGCAATCTTTGAAAAGTCCTTCATGAACCGGCGGTAGAATCCTGCATGACCAAGAAAAGAGCACATTTCACGCACATTAGTAGGATAATGCAAAGTTTGAATCGTGTCTATCTTTTCCTTGTCGACCTCAATACCCGTAGAGGATACAACATGGCCTAAGAGAATGCCCTCCCTTACCATAAAAAACATTTCTTGGAATTTAACACAAAATTAGTATCAATGAAACGTTTAAGAACTTGTGCTAAATTTGCTAAACAATTTTCAAAATAACTACCATGAACAGTGAAATCATCTATGATAACTCAAAAATATTTTCAAAATATTCTGAGAAAATGCTTGCCATACACCTTTGGAAAGTAGTTGGGGTGTTACATATCCCAAAAGGCATACACCAGTAAGCAAATGTACCAAAGGGGCTCATGAAGGTTGTCTTCCCTTGGTCTTCTAGGGCAATGACCACTTGAAAATACCCCGAGTACCCATCCAAAAAGAAATAGAATGGGTTACTTGCTAGCCTCTCTAGTATTTGGTTAATGAATGGTAGTGGAAAGTGATTCTTCAGAGTCTCCACATTTAGCCTCTGGTAGTCAATGCAAATACGCCACCCATTTTGGACTTGGGTGGACACCATTTCACCTTTCTCATTCTCGACTACTGTCACCCCACTCTTCTAAGGTACCACTTGAGTTGGGCTCACCCACTTACTATCCGAGATTGGATAGATCATGTTCGCTTGGAGCGACTTGGGGATTTCCACCTTCACCACTTCCATCATAGGTGGGTTTAATCGGCGTTGGGGTTGTCGAGCGGGACTTGCATCTTCCTCCAACAAAATTTGATGCATGAAAGTGGATGTACTTATGCCTTCGATGTCAGAAATAGTCCATCCAATTGCTTCTTTATTCTCCCCTAACACCACTATTAACTTCTCCTCTTGCTCTTGGATGAGCTTACTTTAAATGATAACTAGGAGCGTCTCCCCTTCCCCAAGGAATGAATAATTGAGATCACTTGGTAAAGGCTTAAGCTCAATAACCGGGGCTTGCATAAGTGATGAGAGAAATTTTGGTTTCTTGGTTTCATCTAAGGGTAGATGATAAGGGTTTGAGAGGGTTGATTTCATCTCTTCAAGAAAGTTTAAGTCCTCAAAACTTTCCTTCAAGTTAGTTTTCATAGATTATACATGGTAATCATCATTACTATCACATTGCAATGAAACTAACAAGGAATCATCACCACTTAGCTCAAAACATCTTGCACAACATCTATAACATTGAAAGCATATTCTTCACTAGGATACTTCATAGAGTCATTTATGTTAAACTCTAATTGTATCCCATCAAATTCCATGGTAAGGGTACCATTATGCACATTAATCATTGTCCTCAAAGTTTTCAAAAATGGCCTCCCCAATAAAATTGGGGCAACATGTTTATCAAGCTTCATGTCAAGGACATAAAAATCTGTGGGGAATATTAAGGAATCCACCTTAACCAACACGTCCTTGACAATACCCTTTGGGTATCCATTAGAAAAATCGGTCAATTAGATTACCACCCCAGTTTTATGCAAAGTACCCAAGTGGAGGCTTTCATACAAAGAGCAAGGAATCACATTTATCGATGTACCTAGATCAATCATGTCTTTTTAAAAACATATGTTTCCTATTATGCAAGGGGGTAACTCTTTTTGGCACAAGGCGGAAACATGCTCATTTTCCCCATTTTCAACTTATTCTTGGCTCTATTCTTTCTATTCACCACACATAATTCCTTAAGAAATTTAGCATATCTAGGAATTTATTCAATGACATTCAAAAGTTAAATATTTACCTCGCATCTATGAAAGACTTTGTAGATGTCCTTGTTTTCCTCCTTCATTCCCTTGTCTTTCAAAGCTTCCAAAAATGGTGGTTTTGGTACATATGGAGGGATTTCCACCACTTTCGCCTTCTTGTGAGGACAGGATGAAGGTTTGGGAATGGAGGTTGATTTTTCAACAATGACCTCATCTTCTTTCTCCTTCCCGTTCCATGATTTCTCCTTGGCCAAATTCTCGGCTTCTTCTTCAAACTCCTTCTCAAACACCTCAATCCTTCTAGGCTCCTCTTCAACAATTTCATCATTCGAAGGAGTGCTAAATTCTCTACCACTTCTCAAAGCGATAGCACTAGCATTTTGGCGGGGATTCAATTCTAGTCAAGAAGAGGGAAAATTAGCTACTTTCCCCAAACCCTAACAAGTAATCATACAAGTACTTCATGTACTCAAGCTTTCAAGAACATTAATGACATTAATAAACCGCATTCAATGCTCCATAAATGCATAATAGTAAAAGCATTTAAAAGGCTACAAAGTGTTCTGAAGACATTGGCTTGGATGCCTTGGCCAATTGCTCCCAAGTACTAGATTTAGCTACTAAAACCCATGCTAATTACTAACAAAAATCCACCCATAATCGAAGCTAAAGCAAGGATGAAAATGGAAGAAAACTAGGGTTAAAATAGTACGAAGTCGGGATGGAGAAGTAGTGAGGAAAAAGAAGAGATAAAGTGCTATTTATAGTACAAGAATAAGAAGATGGAATTCTGGCCACCCATTCATTGCGACTCGCGACAGGTTCATCGCGACTCGTGACGGGCACCCAGAAACATAACTTATTTTTCTTCTTCTTATTTTTGTCTTCTAGCCTTCAATCCATAACACACTCCTTCAACTCTTCAAGTATTCAAGTATTCAAACATTCAGAGTCTTTAAAGATGATCTTCAATGGCCTTCGGTCTTTAAGTCTCGATGTTCTTTCCTTGTCACACAAAATTCACGTAGAAAAGGTAAAAGAGCGTAAAGTTGCTCTTACCTCTCCTAAGATAATTTCAAGGTAAAACCCAAGCTCTTGATAATAAAAGAGCACAAAAGTGATCCCAAAAAGTCCTAAAACATGCACATAAAATGGACACATCAGGGCACCTAGATCTTCCTTTGGGATCTCATTAGTAGGTTGCTCGTGGGTACTTTTCATCATCTTTATAGAAGGTTGTTTGCAAGAATGGTAGAAGATATCGAACGTCATTCACAAGAACTATAGTATATTGAAGGCCACAAACTCTAAAGAATTGTAGTAGATGGATTGAGCCCAAGAAAGGTGGATTTGAAGTTCAAAGAGACCAAGGAAGAAGCGGAGGAATTGTTATCCAAGAGTTGCACAAAGTAATGGGAAATATTTGAGAAACAACACTATTGGACTTGTCTTCTTGAGCCCTATAAAATTAAATACAAGAACTCTTAAATCGGACAACCGGTTCATCCATAGCAGAGCAAACAAGTCAGTAGGCCAAACCAGCCACGACTTGCACGGACCGCACATGGCCAGCATGAGGCTAGACCAAGCATGGCCCATGCCAAGCAACATGACCCATGTTAGAGGTCTTTGGCACAAGCCATTCCAACCAACACTGGTTATGCCAAGCCCCAGCACTGGCCGTGCCAATTCCAGTTGGCCGTGTTCCACACATTTATCTTTTTGCTCCAAAATTTGGCTAAATATAGGAGCACACCGTTCCGTTTCACATGGTCTATGTTGTTTCAAGTCACAAATGTCAAGACCGGCCCATGGGGTTTGAAGAATGATAGGGCCCGTGCCAAGGTACTGAGCAAAATGAGGATTTGGTTAACGGCCTGCTCCAAACGACACGAGGTTCAAATCAGAAGACCAAAAATGGAGTTCCAACCAACTGCCTGTGTCAGTTAACACGCACCGTGCTAGCACGAAGCACACATCCACTATCAAGACTGACGTCCCGCACCAACACGTGGCCACGTCGGTCATCATGGGCCATACTTGGATTTTTGGCCTATAATTGGCCTATTTTTAGGCCCAATTCCCTACTACTATATATATGGACCTTTTTCTTCTAGGGTGTATGTTGAGATTCAGATTTTAGATTTCTAAAGTAGGTTAGAGAGAGAAAGGAGCTCCCTCTTCTCTCTATAATTCCTTCTTTTCACCTTTTTATTTTTGTTTTGCCCAAAGGCATTGAATCTAATGAAATATTTGGGCTCAATGCATATGGAGTAGTTTAATAGCTTGGGGATGATGTTTGTATTCATGTTTTGATTTATGTTTTGTGAGATTCCTTAGATCTATCTATTTCTATGTGTTTGTGATATCATGTTGGATTTTTCTTGATTTTTACGAATTGCATGAATGATACACTTCATTAGCACACACTCTTGTCTACATTCATGTTGGTGCACATATTGATACCCCTCAGGGAAGAGAAACTTGGATAAGATATGGGTAATGGGTCAGGTCCACGTGAGTGTTTGCACATAGGTATTCTGAGTTTGCCGTTATGATGACAGCACACCAGTCTTAGCTGGCAAGTTGGTCTAAGGGATTACAGGTAGAGATAGCATTTAGTATCAAAACTAGGGTTTATCAACCCTATGCCATCGATAAGGTGCCTATTCCCTTTTGCCTCTTTAGTTCCCGAGATGTAATCGTACAGGGCAGGGCCATTGTTTCACTCCCCTAATTACGAAGGTGGTGTCGATGGAAGATTGCAAGAGCACCTTATGTGACAGTTATATGGAAGTGTTCACCATCGATCACACCATGTGTTATAAACACTAGAATAGGCGTTGATGTCTTATATGTGACAAAATCAAGGATCAAAACCCACAGGATCAATCATGTTAAGCAAATATTCCCCAAGTGCTTGCATATATAGTTTTTTCTTGTGATATTTCTTATGCTAGTGGTTGTTAGTTGAAAACCCCCAGAAACCCCCGTTTTGTAATATCTAGCTATTCCTAGCACACTGACGGATTGACAACCTGTACATGGTTGTGTTTAGTTGGCTACTAGACCCTAATATCTCTATGCACAAACCCAGTCTTGTCACTAACTACCACATAGGTAGCTTAGTAGTATGTTTGGGAGCAGAATATAAATTTTATCTTTGAACGCATTCTCTCGGGTTAATTTAGCTACAATTTAACGACCTCGAGTGGAGGCAGGTTAGCTAGTGGCGAAAGGAGGGAGCAAGCAGCAGGATGGCTGGATCAGTGAAGATGGGTGAGGTGGCAGATAGGGGTGAGACGATGGAGGGGTGAGGTGGCAGTGGGGTGGAGGTGGAGGTGGGGGGAGGGAGACTTAAAGACAAGGATAGGGTACTGGATGTGAAAATAGGGGGAGTAAAATAGGTTTAAAAAATAAGCTAAGTATGGGTATGGGTTCAACATATAATGGGCCAAAAAATGAGCCCATTAAAGACAGTTCTGTCTTTAGAACCGCCTTAAAAATATAAAGGTGACCTGGGATGGCACTTACGAATTGGGAATTTTTTTCCGGCTCTTTATTAAAGGCAGTTTTAAAGGCTGAACCACCTTTAATCAATCACAATTAAAGGTGAAATCACCTTTAATTAATTTGAACCATCTTTAAAATGACCTTGAAGGAACTTCCAAACTAGGTAACCCTTCTGGGCAATTAAAGGCAATTCTGATGGAACATCCTCATAACGCTTCCTTTAATAGAGCTCTCCTTACTAGTGTAAATTTTCAAGCAACCTAATTCCATCTGAATTTGAATCACTAACTATACCCATTTCACATCTGGAACGATTCCTTTTAGAAGGGTTTATATATTTTCATGCTCTACAATATGTACCTTATTTATTTTCTAATTAGTAACTTCATCTAATTCCTTAAATTCATTCCATCAAACGAAAATAACGATTCCGGTGGTCATAACTTGGTGCTCAGATAATATTTTGTAATGATTCTTTTTTGAAAGGTTCTCATATTTTCATGCTCTAGAATATGGTACCTTGTGTGTTTGGTAATTAGTAACTTCATTTATTTCCCAAAATTCAACTCATCAAATGAAATAACGATACATGTGGTCATAACTTGCAGCTCAGATAATATTTTAAAATGATTCTTTTTTTAAAAGTTCTTATATTTTCATGCTCCACAATATAATACCTTCCGTTTTTGCTAATTATGAACTATATCCAGTCTCCAAAATTTTACCCATCAAATATAATTAATGATTCAAGTGATCATAACTTGGTACTAAGATAATGTTTTGGAACGATTCCTTTTAGAAGGGTTTTTATATTTTCATGCTCTATAATATGATACCTTATTTATTTTCTAATTAGTAACTTCATCTAATTCCTTACATTCATTCCATGAAATGAAAATAACGATTCAGGTGGTCATAACTTGGTATTCAAATAATATTTTAAACCCATTTCTTTTCGAAATGTTCTTATATTTTCATTCAATACAATATGGTACCCCCTATTTTTGCTGATTAGAAACTTAGTTAAATCTTCAAAATTCAACCAATCAAATGAAAATAACAATACAAGTGGTCATAACTTGGTGCTCAGATAATATTTTGTAATGAGTCTTTATTTAAATTTTTTTTATATTTTCATGTTCCACAATATGGTACCTTCCATGTTTTCGAATTAGAAATTTCATCCTATCCCCGAAATTCATCCTATCAAATAAAAATAACAATTCAGGTGGTCATAACTTGGTGCTCGGATAATATTTTGTAACGATTATGTTTTGTAAAGTTCTTATATTTTCATGCTCTAGAATATGGTACCTTGTGTGTTTGCTAATTAGTAACTTCATCTGATCCCCAAAATTCAACCCATTAAATGAAAGAACGATACAGGCGATCATAACTTGCTGCTCAGAAAATATTTTGAAACGATTCGTTTTTAAAAAGTTCTTATATTTTCATGCTCTACAATATAGTACCTCCCATTTTTGCTAATTATGAACTTTTTCCAATCTCCAAAAATCAACCCATCAAATATTATTAACGATTCAAGTGATCATAACTTACTAAAATAATAGTTTGGAACGATTCCTTTTAGAAGGGTTCTTATATTTTCATGGTGTACAATATGGCACCTTATTTATTTTATAATTAGTAACTTCATCTAATTCCTTACATTCATCCCATCAAATTAAAATAACGATTCAGGTGGTCATAATTTGGTGTTCAGATAATATTTTAAACCCATTTCTTTTTGAAAAGTTCTTATATTTTCATTCTATACAATATGGTACCCTCTATTTTTGCTGATTAGAAACTTAGTTAAATCTCCAAAATTCAACCCATCAAATGAAAATAACGATACAGGTGGTCATAACTTGGGGCTCTGATAATATTTTGTAACGATTCTTTTTGAAAATTTATTATATTTTCGTGCTCTAAAATATGGTACCTTACATGTTATTTAATTAGTAACTTCATCCTATCTCCGAAATTCATCCCAAAAACGGAAATAACTATTCAGGTGGTCGTAACTTGGTACTCAGATAATATTTTGTAACGATTCATTTTTGTAAAGTTCTTATATTTTTGGGCTCTAGAATGTGGTACCTTGTGTGTTTGCTAATTAGTAAATTCGTCTAATCCCCAAAATTAAACTCATCAAATAAAATAACGATACAGGGGATCTTAACTTGCTGCTCAGATAATATTTTGAAACGATTTTTTTAAAAGCTTTTATATCTTCATGCTCAACAATACAGCACCTCCCGTTTTTGCTAATTATAAACTTTATCTAGTTACCCAAATTCAACCCATCAAATATAATTAACGATTCAAGTGATCATAGCTTGGTACTAAGATAATATTATGGAACGATTCCTTTTAGAAGGGTTCATATATTTTCATGCTCCTCAATATGGTACCTTATTTATTTTCTAATTAGTAAATTCATCTAATTCCTTAAATTCATTCCATAAAATGAAAATAACAATTCAGGTGGTCATAACTTAGTGTTCAGATAATGTTTTAAACCCATTCCTTTTTGAAAAGTTCTTATATTTTCATTCTATACAATATGGTACCCCCAATTTTTGCTGATTAGAAATTTAGATAAATCTCCAAAATTCAACCCATCAAATGAAAATAACGATACAGGTTGTCATAACATGGTGCTCAGATAATATTTTGTAACGATTCGTTTTCAAAAAATTCTTATATTTTCATGTTCCACAATATGATACCTTCCGCGTTTTCTAACTAGTAACTTCATCCTATCTCCGAAATTCATCTCATTAAATGAAAATAACAATTCAGGTGGTTATAACTTGGTGCTCAGATAATATTTTGTAACGTTTCATTTTTGTAAAGTTCTTACATTTTCATGCTTTAGAATATGGTACCTTGTGTGTTTGCTAATTAGTAACTTCATCTGATCCCCAAAATTTAACTCATCAAATGAAATAACGATACAAGTGGTCATAATTTGCTACTTAGATAATATTTTGAAATGATTCTTTTTTTTAAAAGTTCTTATATTTTCATGTTCTACAATATAGTACCTCTCGTTTTTGCTAATTGTGAACTTTATCCAGTCTCCAAAATTCCAACCATCAAAATATAATTAACGATTCAAGTGATCATAACTTGGTACTAAGATAATGTTTTGGAACGATTTATTTTAGAAGGGTTCGTGTATTTTCATGCTCTCGAATATGATACCTTATTTATTTTCTAATTAGTAACTTCATCTAATTCCTTACATTCATCCCATCAAATGAAAATAATGATTCAAGTGGTCATAAATTGGTATGCATATAATTTGTTATACCCATTCCTTTTAGAAAAGTTCTTATATTTTCATTCTATACAATATGATACCCCCTATTTTTACTGATTAGAGACTTAGTTAAATCATCAAAACTCAACCCATCAAATGAAAATAACGATACAGGTGATCATAACTTGGTGCTCAGATAATATTTTGTAACGATTCTATTTTTAAAATTTCTTATATTTTCATGTTCCACAATATGGTTCCTTCCGTGTTTTATAATTAGTAACTTCATCCTATATCCAAAATTCATCCCATCAAATGAAAATAACGATTCAGGTGGTCATAACTTGGTGCTCACATAATATTTTGTAATGATTGTTTTTTGTAAAGTTCTTATATTTTCATGCCCTAGAATATGGTACCTTGTGTATTTGCTAATTAGTAACTTCATCTGATCCCGAAAATTCAACTCATCAAATAAAATAACGATACAGGTGGTAATAACTTGCTGCTCAGATAATATTTTAAACGATTCATTTTTGAAAAGTTCTTATATTTTAATGCTCAACAATATAGTACCTCCCATTTTTGCTGATTATGAATTTTATCAAGTCTCCCGAATTCAACCCATCAAATATAATTAACAATTCAAGTGATCATAACTCGGTACTAAGATAATACTATGGAACGATTCCTTTAACAAGGGTTCATATATTTTCATGCTCTACAATATGATACCTTATTTTTTTTCTAATTAGTAACTTCATCTAATTCCTTACATTCATTCCATCAAAAGAAAATAACGATTTAGGTGGTCATAACTTGGTGCTCATATAATATTTTGTAACGATTGTTTTTTTAATGTTCTTATATGTTCATGCTCCAGAATATGATACCTTGTGTGTTTGCAAATTAGTAACTTCATCTACTCCCCACAATTCAACTCATCAAATGAAATAACGACACTGGTTGTCATAACTTGCTGGTCATATAATATTTTGAAATGATTCTTTTTAGAAAAGTTCTTATATTTGCATGCTCAACAATATAGTACCTCCCGTTTTTGCTAATTATGAACTTTATCCAGTCTCCAAAATTCAACCCATCAAATACAATTAACGATTCAAGTGATCATAACTTGGTACTAAGATAATATGTTGGAACGATTCTTTTTAGAAGGGTTCTTATATTTTCATGCTCTACACTATGGTACATTATTTATTTTCTAATTAGTAATTTCATCTAATTCCTTACATTCTTTCCATCAAATGAAAATAACTATTCACGTGGTCATAACTTGGTGTTCTGATAATATTTTAAACCCATTTCTTTTTGAAAATTTCTTCCGTTTTCATTCTATACAATATGGTACCCCCTTCTTTTGCTTATTAGAAACTTAGTTAAATCTCCAAAATTCAACTCATCAAATAAAGGTAACGATACAGGTGGTCATAGCTTGGTGCTTAGATAATATTTTGTATTGATTCATTTTTGAAAATTTCTTATATTTTAATGTTCCTCAATATGGTACCTTCCGTGTTTTCTAATTAGTAACTTCCTCCTATATCGGAAATTCATCCCATCAAATGAAAATAACGATTCAGATGGTAATAACT
Organism: Rubia yunnanensis; assembly: GCA_037428765.1. Taxonomy (NCBI): domain Eukaryota; kingdom Viridiplantae; phylum Streptophyta; class Magnoliopsida; order Gentianales; family Rubiaceae; genus Rubia; species Rubia yunnanensis. The sequence goes on from CM075064.1 coordinate 45,391,587, forward strand.
TGGTGCTCATATAATATTTTGTAACAATTCTTTTTTGTAAAGTTCTTATATTTTCACGCCCTAGAATATGTTACCTTGCGTATTTGCTAATTAGTAACTTCATCTGATCCCCAAAATTCAACTCACTAAATAAAATAACAAAACAAGTGGTCATAACTTGCTGCTCATATAATATTTTGAAATGATTCTTTTTAGAAAATTTCTTATATTTTCATGTTCTACACAATATAGTACCTCCTATTTTTATCTAATTATGAACTTTATCCAGTCTCCAAAATTCAACCCATCAAATATAATTAACGATTCAAGTGATCATAACTTGGAACTAAGATAATATGTATGAACGATTCCTTTTAGAAGGGTTCTTATATTTTCATGCTCTACAAAATGGTACATTATTTATTTTCTAATTAGTAACTTCATCTAATTCCTTACATTCATCCCAACAATATGAAAATAACGATTCAGGTTGTCATAACTTGTTGTTCGGATAATATTTTAATCCCATTTCTTTTTGAAAAGTTCTTATATAATCATTCTATACAATATGGTACACCCTATTTTTGCTGATTAGAATCTTAGTTAAATCTCTAAAATTCAACCCATCAATTGAAAGTAACAATACAGGTGGTCATAACTTGGTGCTTAGATAATATTTTGTAACGATTCCTTTTTTAAAAATTTCTTATATTTTCATTTTCCACAATAAGGTACCTTCCGTGTTTTCTAATTAGTAACTTCATCCTATATTTGAAATTCATCCCATCAAATGAAAATAACAATTCAGGTGGTCATAACTTGGTGCTCAGATAATATTTTGTAACGATTCATTTTTACAAAGTTCTTATATTTTCATGCCCTAGAATATGGTACCTTGTGTGTTTGCTAATTAGTAACTTCATCTGATCCCAAAATTCAACTCATAAAATAAAATAACGATACAGGTGGTCTTAACTTGCTGCTTAGATAATATTTTGAAAGAATAGTTTTTTGTAAAGTTCTTATATTTTCACGTTCTACAATATAGTACCTCCTGTTTTTGCTAATTATGAACTTAATCCAATCTCCAAAATTCAACCCATCCAGTATAATTAATGATTCAAGTGATCATAACTTGGTACTATGATAATATGTTGGAATGATTCCTTTTAGAAGGGTTCTTATATTTTCTTGCTCTACAATATGGTACATTATTTATTTTCTAATTAGTAACTTCGTATAATTCCTTACATTCTTCCCATCAAACGAAAATAACGATTCAGGTGGTCATAACTTGGTGTTCTGATAATATTTTAAACCCATTTATTTTCGAAAAGTTCTTATATTTTCATTCTATACAATATGGTACCCCCTTCTTTTATTGATTAGAAACTTAGTTAAATCTCCAAAATTCAACTAATCAAATAAAAGTGACGATACAGGTAGTCATAACTTGGTGCTTAGATAACATTTTGTAACGATTAATTTTTGAAAATTTCATATATTTTCATGTTCCTCAATATGGTACCTTCCGTGTTTTCTAATTAGTAACTTCCTCCTAGATCAAAATTCATCCCATCAAATCAAAATAACGATTTAAGTGGTCATAACTTGGTGCTCACATAATATTTTGTAACGATTCTTTTTTGTAAAGTTCTTGTATTTTCACCCCCTAGAATATGGTACCTTGCGTTTTTGCTAATTAGTAACTTCATATGATCCCAAAATTCAACTAATAAAATAAAATAACGATACAGGTGGTCTTAACGTGCTTCTTAGATAATATTTTGAAAGAATAGTTTTTTGTAAAGTTCTTATATTTTCACGTTCTACAATATAGTACCTCCTGTTTTTGCTAATTATGAACTTAATCCAATCTCCAAAATTCAACCCATCAAGTATAATTAATGATTCAAGTGATCATAACTTGGTACTATGATAATATGTTGTAACGATTCCTTTCAGAAGGGTTCTTATATTTTCATGCTCTACAATATGGTACATTATTTAGTTTCTAATTAGTAACTTCGTATAATTCCTTACATTCTTCCCATCAAACGAAAATAACGATTCAGGTGGTCATAACTTGGTGTTCTGATAATATTTTAAACCCATTTTTTTTGAAAAGTTCTTATATTTTCATTCAATACAATATGGTACCCCCTTCTTTTGCAGATTAGAAACTTAGTTAAATCTCCAAAATTCAACTCATCAAATAAAAGTAATGATACAGGTGGTCATAACTTGGTGCTTAGATAATATTTTGTAACTATTCATTTTTGAATATTTCTTATATTTTCATGTTCCTCAATATGGTACCTTCCAAGTTTTCTAAATGGTAACGTCCTCCTATATCCAAAATTAATCCCATCAAATGAAAATAACGATTCAGGTGGTCATAACTTGGTGCTCACATAATTTTTTGTAATGATTCGTTTTTGTAAAGTTCTTATATTTTCACGCCTTAAAATCTGGTACCTTGCGTATTTGCTAATTACTAACTTCATCTTATCCCCAAAATTCAACTCATAAAAAAAACGATACAAGTGGTCATAACTAGCTGCTCATATAATATTTTGAAATGATTCTTTTTTGAAAAGTTCTTATATTTTCATGTTCTACAATATAGTACCTCCTGTTTTTGCTAATTATGTACTTTATCCAGTCTCCAAAATTCAACCCACCAAATATAATTAATGATTCAAGTGATCATAACTTGGTACTAAGATAATATGTTGGAACGATTCCTTTTAGAAGGGTTCTTATATTTCCATACTCTACAAAATGGTACATTATTTATTTTCTAATTAGTAACTTCATATAATTCTTACATTTTTCCCATCAAATGAAAATAACAATTCAGGTGGTCATAACTTGGTGTTCTGATAATATTTTAAACCCATTTCTTTTTGAAAAGTTCTTATATATTAATTCTATACAATATGGTACACCCTATTTTTGCTGATTATAAACTTAGTTAAATCTCCAAAATTTAACTCATCAAATAAAAGTAACAATACAGGTTGTCATAACTTGGTGCTTAGATAATATTTTGTAACGATTCGTTTTTGAAAATTTCTTATATTTTCATGTTCCTCAATATGGTACCTTCCAAGTTTTCTAATTGGTAACGTCCACCTATATCCAAAATTAATCCCATCAAATGAAAATAATGATCCTGGTGGTCATAACTTGGTGCTCACGTAATATTTTGTAACGATTCATTTTTGTAAACTTCTTATACTTTCACGCCCTTAAATATGGTGCCTTGCGTATTTTCTAATTACTAACTTCATCTTATCCCCAAAATTCAACTCATCAAATCGAATACGATACAAGTGGTCATAACTAGCTACTCATATAATATTTTGATATGATTCTTTTTTGAAAAGTTCTTATATTTTCATTTTCTACAATATAGTACCTCCTGTTTTTGCTAATTATGAACTTTATCCAGTCTCCAAAATTCAACCCATGAAATATAATTAACGATTCAAGTGATCATAATTTGGTGCGAAGATAATACGATTCCTTTTAGAAGGATTCTTATATTTTCATGCTCTACAAAATGGTACATTATTTATTTTCTAATTAGTAACTTCATCTAATTCCTTACATTCTTCCCATCAAATGAAAATACCGATTCAGGTGGTTATAACTTGGTGTTCTGATAATATTTTAAACCCATTTCTTTTTGAAAAGTTCTTATATATTAATTCCATACAATATGGTACACCCTATTTTTGCTGATTAGAAACTTAGTTAAATCTCCAAAATTTAACTCATCAAATAAAAGTAACTATACAGGTGGTCATAACTTGCTGCTCATATAAAATTTTGAAACGATTCTTTTTTGAAAAGTTCTTATATTTTCATGTTCTACAATATAGTACCTCCTGTTTTGGCTAATTATGAACTTTATCCAGTCTCCAAAATTCAACCCATCAAATATAATTAATGATTCAAGTGATCAGAACTTGGTACTAAGATAATATGTTGGAACGATTCCTTTTAGATGGGTTCCTATATTTTCATGCTCTACAAAACGGTACATTATTTATTTTCTAATTAGTAACTTCATGTAATTCCTTACATTTTTCCCATCAAATGAAAATAACGATTCAGGTGGTCATAACTTGGTGTTCTAATAATATTTTTAACCCATTTCTTTTTGAAAAGTTCTTATATATTAATTCTATACAATATGGTACACCCTATTTTTGCTGATTAGAAACTTAGTTAAATCTCCAAAATATAACTCATCAAATAAAAGTAACGATACAGGTTGTCATAACTAAGGTGCTTAGATAATATTTGTAACAATTCGTTTTTGAAAATTTCTTATATTTTAATGTTCCTTAATGTGGTACCTTCCAAGTTTTCTAATTGGTAAGGTCCTCCTATATCCAAGATTAATCCCATCAAATGAAAATAATGATTCAGGTGGTCATAACTTGGTGCTCACATAATATTTTGTAACGATTCGTTTTTGTAAAGTTCTTATATTTTCACGCCCTTAAATATGGTGCCTTGCGTATTTGCTAATTACTAACTTCATCTTATCCCCAAAATTCAACTCATCAAATCAAATAACGATACAAGTGGTCATAACTAGCTGCTCATATAATATTTTGAAATGATTCTTTTTTGAAAAGTTCTTATATTTTCATGTTCTACAATATAGTACCTCCTGTTTTGGCTAATTATGAACTTTATCCAGTCTCCAAAATTCAACCCATCAAATATAAATAATGATTCAAGTGATCATAACTTGGTACTAAGATAATATGTTGGAACGATTCCTTTTAGAAGGGTTCCAATATTTTCATGCTCTACAAAACGGTACATTATTTATTTTCTAATTAGTAACTTCATGTAATTCCTTACATTTTTCCGATCAAATGAAAATAACGATTCAGGTGGTCATAACTTGGTGTTCTGATAATATTTCTAACCCATTTCTTTTTGTAAATTTCTTATATATTAATTCTATACAATATGGTACACCCTGTTTTTGCTGATTAGAAAGTTAGTTAAATCTCCAAAATTTAACTCATCAAATAAAAGTAACGATACAGGTTGTCATAACTTGGTGCCTAGATAATATTTTGTAACGATTCGTTTTTGAAAATTTCTTATATTTTCATGTTCCTCAATATGGTACTTTCCAAGTTTTCTAATTGGTAACGTCCTCCTATATCCAAAATTAATCCCATCAAATGAAAATAACGATTCAGGTGGTCATAACTTGGTACTCACATAATATTTTGTAACGATTCATTTTTGTAAAGTTCTTATATTTTCACGCCCTAAAATATGGTACCTTGCTTATTTGCTAATTACTAACTTCATCTTATCCCCTAAATTTAACTCATCAAATTAAATAACGATACAAGTGGTCATAACTTGCTGCTCATATAATATTTTGAAACGATTCTCTTTTGAAAAGTTCTTATATTTTCATGTTCTACAATATAGTACCTCCTGTTTTGGCTAATTATGTACTTTATCCAGTCTCCAAAATTCAACCCATCAAATATAATTAATGATTCAAGTGATCATAACTTGGTACTAAGATAATATGTTGGAACGATTCCTTTTAGAAGGGTTCCTATATTTTCTTGCTCTACAAAACGGTACATTATTTATTTTCTAATTAGTAACTTCATGTAATTCCTTACATTTTTTCCATCAAATGAAAATAACGATTCAGGTGGTCATAACTTGGTGTTCGGATAATATTTCTAACCCATTTCTTTTTGAAAAGTTCTTATATATTAATTCTATACAATATGGTAGACCCAATTTTTGCTGATTAGAAACTTAGTTAAATCTCCAAAATTTAACTCATCAAATGAAAGTAACGATACAGGTTGTCATAACTTGGTGCTTAGATAATATTTTGTAACGATTCGTTTTTGAAAATTTCTTATATTTTCATGTTCCTCAATATGGTACCTTCCAAGTTTTCTAATTGGTAACGTCCTCCCATATCCAAAATTAATCCCATCAAATGAAAATAACGATTTAGGTGGTCATAACTTGGTTCTCACATAATATTTTGTAACGATTCATTTTTGTAAAGTTCTTATATTTTCACGCCCTAAAATATGGTACCTTGCGTATTTGCTAATTACTAAATTCATCTTATCCCCTAAATTTAACTCATCAAATAAAATAATGATACAAGTGGTCATAACTTGCTGCTCATATAATATTTTGAAGTGATTCTTTTTTGAAAAGTTCTTATATTTTCATGTTCTACAATATAGTACCTCCTGTTTTGGCTAATTATGAACTTTATCCAGTCTCCAAAATTCAACCCATCAAATATAAATAATGATTCAAGTGATCATAACTTGGTACTAAGATAATATGTTGGAACGATTCCTTTTAGAAGGGTTCCTATATTTTCATGCTCTACAAAACGGTACATTATTTATTTTCTAATTAGTAACTTCATGTAATTCCTTACATTTTTTCCATCAAATGAAAATAACGATTCAGGTGGTCATAACTTGGTGTTCTGATAATATTTCTAACCCATTTATTTTTTAAAAGTTCTTATATATTAATTCTATACAATATGGTACACCCTATTTTTGCTGATTAGAAACTTAGTTAAATCCCCAAAATTTAACTCATCAAATAAAAGTACCGATACAGGTTGTCATAACTTGGTGCTTAGATAATATTTTGTAACGATTCGTTTTTGAAAATTTCTTATATTTTCATGTTCCTCAATATGGTACCTTCCAAGTTTTCTAATTGGTAACGTCCTCCTATATCCAAAATTAATCCCATCAAATGAAAATAACGATTTAGGTGGTCATAACTTGGTTCTCACATAATATTTTGTAACGATTCATTTTTGTAAAGTTCTTATATTTTCACGCCCTAAAATATGGTACCTTGCGTATTTGCTAATTACTAAATTCATCTTATCCCCTAAATTTAACTCATCAAATAAAATAATGATACAAGTGGTCATAACTTGCTGCTCATATAATATTTTGAAGTGATTCTTTTTTGAAAAGTTCTTATATTTTCATGTTCTACAATATAGTACCTCCTGTTTTGGCTAATTATGAACTTTATCCAGTCTCCAAAATTCAACCCATCAAATATAAATAATGATTCAAGTGATCATAACTTGGTACTAAGATAATATGTTGGAACGATTCCTTTTAGAAGGGTTCCTATATTTTCATGCTCTACAAAACGGTACATTATTTATTTTCTAATTAGTAACTTCATGTAATTCCTTACATTTTTTCCATCAAATGAAAATAACGATTCAGGTGGTCATAACTTGGTGTTCTGATAATATTTCTAACCCATTTCTTTTATAAAAGTTCTTATATATTAATTCTATACAATATGGTACACCCTATTTTTGCTGATTAGAAACTTAGTTAAATCCCCAAAATTTAACTCATCAAATAAAAGTACCGATACAGGTGGTCATAACTTGGTGCTTAGATAATATTTTGTAACGATTCGTTTTTGAAAATTTCTTATATTTTCATGTTCCTCAATATGGTACCTTCCAAGTTTTCTAATTGGTAACGTCCTCCTATATCCAAAATTAATCCCATCAAATGAAAATAACGATTTAGGTGGTCATAACTTGGTTCTCACATAATATTTTGTAACGATTCATTTTTGTAAAGTTCGTATATTTTCACGCCCTAAAATATGGTACCTTGCGTATTTGATAATTACTAAATTCATCTTATCCCCTAAATTTAACTCATCAAATAAAATAACGATACAAGTGGTCATAACTTGCTGCTCATATAATATTTTGAAGTGATTCTTTTTTGAAAAGTTCTTATATTTTCATGTTCTACAATATAGTACCTCCTGTTTTGGCTAATTATGAACTTTATCCAGTCTCCAAAATTCAACCCATCAAATATAAATAATGATTCAAGTGATCATAACTTGGTACTAAGATAATATGTTGGAACGATTCCTTTTAGAAGGGTTCCTATATTTTCATGCTCTACAAAACGGTACATTATTTATTTTCTAATTAGTAACTTCATGTAATTCCTTACATTTTTTCCATCAAATGAAAATAACGATTCAGGTGGTCATAACTTGGTGTTCTGATAATATTTCTAACCCATTTCTTTTATAAAAGTTCTTATATATTAATTCTATACAATATGGTACACCCTATTTTTGCTGATTAGAAACTTAGTTAAATCCCCAAAATTTATCTCATCAAATAAAAGTACCGATACAGGTTGTCATAACTTGGTGCTTAGATAATATTTTGTAACGATTCGTTTTTGAAAATTTCTTATATTTTCATGTTCCTCAATATGGTACCTTCCAAGTTTTCTAATTGGTAACGTCCTCCTATATCCAAAATTAATCCCATCAAATGAAAATAACGATTTAGGTGGTCATAACTTGGTTCTCACATAATATTTTGTAACGATTCATTTTTGTAAAGTTCTTATATTTTCACGCCCTAAAATATGGTACCTTGCGTATTTGCTAATTACTAAATTCATCTTATCCCCTAAATTTAACTCATCAAATAAAATAACGATACAAGTGGTCATAACTTGCTGCTCATATAATATTTTGAAGTGATTCTTTTTTGAAAAGTTCTTATATTTTCATGTTCTACAATATAGTACCTCCTGTTTTGGCTAATTATGAACTTTATCCAGTCTCCAAAATTCAACCCATCAAATATAAATAATGATTCAAGTGATCATAACTTGGTACTAAGATAATATGTTGAAACGATTCCTTTTAGAAGGGTTCCTATATTTTCATGCTCTACAAAACGGTACATTATTTATTTTCTAATTAGTAACTTCATGTAATTCCTTACATTTTTTCCATCAAATGAAAATAACGATTCAGGTGGTCATAACTTGGTGTTCTGATAATATTTCTAACCCATTTCTTTTATAAAAGTTCTTATATATTAATTCTATACAATATGGTACACCCTATTTTTGCTGATTAGAAACTTAGTTAAATCCCCAAAATTTAACTCATCAAATAAAAGTACCGATACAGGTTGTCATAACTTGGTGCTTAGATAATATTTTGTAACGATTCGTTTTTGAAAATTTCTTATATTTTCATGTTCCTCAATATGGTACCTTCCAAGTTTTCTAATTGGTAACGTCCTCCTATATCCAAAATTAATCCCATCAAATGAAAATAACGATTTAGGTGGTCATAACTTGGTTCTCACATAATATTTTGTAACGATTCATTTTTGTAAAGTTCTTATATTTTCACGCCCTAAAATATGGTACCTTGCGTATTTGCTAATTACTAAATTCATCTTATCCCCTAAATTTAACTCATCAAATAAAATAACGATACAAGTTGTCATAACTTGCTGCTCATATAATATTTTGAAGTGATTCTTTTTTGAAAAGTTCTTATATTTTCGTGTTCTACAATATAGTACCTCCTGTTTTGGCTAATTATGAACTTTATCCAGTCTCCAAAATTCAACCCATCAAATATAAATAATGATTCAAGTGATCATAACTTGGTACTAAGATAATATGTTGGAACGATTCCTTTTAGAAGGGTTCCTATATTTTCATGCTCTACAAAACGGTACATTATTTATTTTCTAATTAGTAACTTCATGTAATTCCTTACATTTTTTCCATCAAATGAAAATAACGATTCAGGTGGTCATAACTTGGTGTTCTGATAATATTTCTAACCCATTTCTTTTATAAAAGTTCTTATATATTAATTCTATACAATATGGTACACCCTATTTTTGCTGATTAGAAACTTAGTTAAATCCCCAAAATTTAACTCATCAAATAAAAGTACCGATACAGGTTGTCATAACTTGGTGCTTAGATAATATTTTGTAACGATTCGTTTTTGAAAATTTCTTATATTTTCATGTTCCTCAATATGGTACCTTCCAAGTTTTCTAATTGGTAACGTCCTCCTATATCCAAAATTAATCCCATCAAATGAAAATAACGATTTAGGTGGTCATAACTTGGTTCTCACATAATATTTTGTAACGATTCATTTTTGTAAAGTTCTTATATTTTCACGCCCTAAAATATGGTACCTTGCGTATTTGCTAATTACTAAATTCATCTTATCCCCTAAATTTAACTCATCAAATAAAATAACGATACAAGTGGTCATAACTTGCTGCTCATATAATATTTTGAAGTGATTCTTTTTTGAAAAGTTCTTATATTTTCGTGTTCTACAATATAGTACCTCCTGTTTTGGCTAATTATGAACTTTATCCAGTCTCCAAAATTCAACCCATCAAATATAAATAATGATTCAAGTGATCATAACTTGGTACTAAGATAATATGTTGGAACGATTCCTTTTAGAAGGGTTCCTATATTTTCATGCTCTACAAAACGGTACATTATTTATTTTCTAATTAGTAACTTCATGTAATTCCTTACATTTTTCCATCAAATGAAAATAACGATTCAGGTGGTCATAACTTGGTGTTCTGATAATATTTCTAACCCATTTCTTTTATAAAAGTTCTTATATATTAATTCTATACAATATGGTACACCCTATTTTTGCTGATTAGAAACTTAGTTAAATCCCCAAAATTTAACTCATCAAATAAAAGTACCGATACAGGTTGTCATAACTTGGTGCTTAGATAATATTTTGTAACGATTCGTTTTTGAAAATTTCTTATATTTTCATGTTCCTCAATATGGTACCTTCCAAGTTTTCTAATTGGTAACGTCCTCCTATATCCAAAATTAATCCCATCAAATGAAAATAACGATTTAGGTGGTCATAACTTGGTTCTCACATAATATTTTGTAACGATTCATTTTTGTAAAGTTCTTATATTTTCACGCCCTAAAATATGGAACCTTGCGTATGTGTTAATTACTAAATTCATCTTATCCCCTAAATTTAACTCATCAAATAAAATAACGATACAAGTGGTCATAACTTGCTGCTCATATAATATTTTGAAGTGATTCTTTTTTGAAAAGTTCTTATATTTTCATGTTCTACAATATAGTACCTCCTGTTTTGGCTAATTATGAACTTTATCCAGTCTCCAAAATTCAACCCATCAAATATAAATAATGATTCAAGTGATCATAACTTGGTACTAAGATAATATGTTGGAACGATTCCTTTTAGAAGGGTTCCTATATTTTCATGCTCTACAAAACGGTACATTATTTATTTTATAATTAGTAACTTCATGTAATTCCTTACATTTTTTCCATCAAATGAAAATAACGATTCAGGTGGTCATAACTTGGTGTTCGGATAATATTTCTAACCCATTTCTTTTTGAAAAGTTCTTATATATTAATTCTATACAATATGGTAGACCCTATTTTTGCTGATTAGAAACTTAGTTAAATCCCCAAAATTTAACTCATCAAATAAAAGTACCGATACAGGTTGTCATAACTTGGTGCTTAGATAATATTTTGTAATGATTCGTTTTTGAAAATTTCTTATATTTTCATGTTCCTCAATATGGTACCTTCCAAGTTTTCTAATTGGTAACGTCCTCCTATATCCAAAATTAATCCCATCAAATGAAAATAACGATTTAGGTGGTCATAACTTGGTTCTCACATAATATTTTGTAACGATTCATTTTTGTAAAGTTCTTATATTTTCACGCCCTAAAATATGGTACCTTGCGTATGTGTTAATTACTAAATTCATCTTATCCCCTAAATTTAACTCATCAAATAAAATAACGATACAAGTGGTCATAACTTGCTGCTCATATAATATTTTGAAGTGATTCTTTTTTGAAAAGTTCTTATATTTTCATGTTCTACAATATAGTACCTCCTGTTTTGGCTAATTATGAACTTTATCCAGTCTCCAAAATTCAACCCATCAAATATAAATAATGATTCAAGTGATCATAACTTGGTACTAAGATAATATGTTGGAACGATTCCTTTTACAAGGGTTCCTATATTTTCATGCTCTACAAAACGGTACATTATTTATTTTATAATTAGTAACTTCATGTAATTCCTTACATTTTTTCCATCAAATGAAAATAACGATTCAGGTGGTCATAACTTGGTGTTCGGATAATATTTCTAACCCATTTCTTTTTGAAAAGTTCTTATATATTAATTCTATACAATATGGTAGACCCTATTTTTGCTGATTAGAAACTTAGTTAAATCCCCAAAATTTAACTCATCAAATAAAAGTACCGATACAGGTTGTCATAACTTGGTGCTTAGATAATATTTTGTAACGATTCGTTTTTGAAAATTTCTTATATTTTCATGTTCCTCAATATGGTACCTTCTGTGTTTCCTAATTAGTAACTTCCTCCTATATCCAAAATTCAACCTATCAAATGTAAATAACCATTCAGGTGGTCACAACTTGGTGCGCATATAATATTTTGTAACGATTGTTTTCGTAAAGTTCTTATATTTTTAAGCCCTAGAATATTGTACGTTGCGTATTTGCTAACTAGTAACTTCATCTGATCCCCAAAATTCAACTCATCAAATTAAATAACGATACAAGTGGTCATAACTTGCTGCTCATATATTATTTTGATATGATTCTTTTTTGAAAAGTTGTTATATTTTGATGTTCTACAATATAGTACCTCATATTTTGGCTAATTATGAACTTTGTCCAGTCTCCAAAATTCAACTCATCAAATATAATTAATGATTCAAGTGATCATAACTTGGTACTAAGATAATATGTTGGAACGATTCCTTTTAGAAGGGTTCCTATTTTTTCATGCTCTACAAAACGGTACATTATTTATTTTCTAATTAGTAACTTCATGTAATTCCTTACATTTTTCCCATCAAATGAAAATAACGATTCAGGTGGTCATAACTTGGTGTTCTAATAATATTTTTAACCCATTTCTTTTTGAAAAGTTCTTATATTTTCATTCTATACAATACGGTACACCCTATTTTTGCAGATTAGAAACTTAGTTAAATCTCCAAAATTCAACTCATCAAATAAAAGTAACAATACAGGTGGTCATAACTTGGTGCTTAGATAATATTTTGTAACGATTCGTTTTTGAAAATTTCTTATATTTTCATGTTCCTCAATATGGTACCTTCCATGCTTCCTAATTAGTAACTTCCTCCTATATCCAAAATTCTTCCTATCAAATGTAAATAACGATTCAGGTGGTCACAACTTGGTGCACACATAATATTTTGTAACGATTGTTTTCGTAAAGTTCTTATATTTTTAAGCCCTAGAATTTGGTACGTTGCGTATTTGCTAACTAGTAACTTCATCTGATCCCCAAAATTCAACTCATCAAATTAAATAACGATACAAGTGGTCATAACTTGCTGCTCATATATTATTTTGATATGATTCTTTTTTGAAAAGTTGTTATATTTTCATGTTCTACAATATAGTACCTCCTATTTTGGCTAATTATGAACTTTTTCCAGTCTCCAAAATTCAACTCATCAAATATAATTAATGATTCAAGTGATCATAACTTGGTACTAAGATAATATGTTGGAATGATTCCTTTTAGAAGGGTTCCTATATTTTCATGCTCTACAAAACGGTACATTATTTATTTTCTAATTTGTAACTTCATGTAATTCCTTACATTTTTCCCATCAAATGAAAATAACGATTCAGGTGGTCATAACTTGGTGTTCTAATAATATTTTTAACCCATTTCTTTTTGAAAAGTTCTTATATTTTCATTCTATACAATACGGTACACCCTATTTTTGCAGATTAGAAACTTAGTTAAATCTCCAAAATTCAACTCATCAAATAAAAGTAACAATACAGGTGGTCATAACTTGGTGCTTAGATAATATTTTGTAACGATTCGTTTTTGAAAATTTCTTATATTTTCATGTTCCTCAATATGGTACCTTCCGTGTTTCCTAATTAGTAACTTCCTCCTATATCCAAAATTCATCCTATCAAATGTAAATAATGATTCAGGTGGTCACGACTTGGTGCGCATATAATATTTTGTAACGATTGTTTTCGTAAAGTTCTTATATTTTTAAGCCCTAGAATATGGTACGTTGCGTATTTGCTAACTAGTAACTTCATCTGATCCCCAAAATTCAACTCATCAAATTAAATAACGATACAAGTGGTCATAACTTGCTGCTCATATATTATTTTAATATGATTCTTTTTTGAAAAGTTGTTATATTTTGATGTTCTACAATATAGTACCTCATATTTTGGCTAATTATGAACTTTGTCCAGTCTCCAAAATTCAACTCATCAAATATAATTAATGATTCAAGTGATCATAACTTGGTACTAAGATAATATGTTGGAACGATTCCTTTTAGAAGGGTTCCTATATTTTCATGCTCTACTAAACGGTACATTATTTATTTTCTAATTAGTAACTTCATGTAATTCCTTACATTTTTCCCATCAAATGAAAATAACGATTCAGGTGGTCATAACATGGTGTTCTAATAATATTTTTAACCCATTTCTTTTTGAAAAGTTCTTATATTTTCATTCTATACAATACGGTACACCCTATTTTTGCAGATTAGAAACTTAGTTAAATCTCCAAAATTCAACTCATCAAATAAAAGTAACAATACAGGTGGTCATAACTTGATGCTTAGATAATATTTTGTAACGATTCGTTTTTGAAAATTTCTTATATTTTCTTGTTCCTCAATATGGTACCTTCCGTGCTTCCTAATTAGTAACTTCCTCCTATATCCAAAATTCTTCCTATCAAATGTAAATAACGATTCAGGTGGTCACAACTTGGTGCGCACATAATATTTTGTAACGATTGTTTTCGTAAAGTTCTTATATTTTTAAGCCCTAGAATTTGGTACGTTGCGTATTTGCTAACTAGTAACTTCATCTGATCCCCAAAATTCAACTCATCAAATTAAATAACGATACAGGTGGTCATAACTTGCTGCTCATATATTATTTTGATATGATTCTTTTTTGAAAAGTTGTTATATTTTCATGTTCTACAATATAGTACCTCCTATTTTGGCTAATTATGAACTTTTTCCAGTCTCCAAAATTCAACTCATCAAATATAATTAATGATTCAAGTGATCATAACTTGGTACTAAGATAATATGTTGGAATGATTCCTTTTAGAAGGGTTCCTATATTTTCATGCTCTACAAAACGGTACATTATTTATTTTCTAATTTGTAACTTCATGTAATTCCTTACATTTTTCCCATCAAATGAAAATAACGATTCAGGTGGTCATAACTTGGTGTTCTAATAATATTTTTAACCCATTTCTTTTTGAAAAGTTCTTATATTTTCATTCTATACAATACGGTACACCCTATTTTTGCAGATTAGAAACTTAGTTAAATCTCCAAAATTCAACTCATCAAATAAAAGTAACAATACAGGTGGTCATAACTTGGTGCTTAGATAATATTTTGTAACGATTCGTTTTTGAAAATTTCTTATATTTTCATGTTCCTCAATATGGTACCTTCCGTGTTTCCTAATTAGTAACTTCCTCCTATATCCAAAATTCATCCTATCAAATGTAAATAATGATTCAGGTGGTCACGACTTGGTGCGCATATAATATTTTGTAACGATTGTTTTCGTAAAGTTCTTATATTTTTAAGCCCTAGAATATGGTACGTTGCGTATATGCTAACTAGTAACTCCATCTGATCCCCAAAATTCAACTCATCAAATTAAATAACGATACAAGTGGTCATAACTTGCTGCTCATATATTATTTTGATATGATTCTTTTTTGAAAAGTTGTTATATTTTCATGTTCTACAATATAGTACCTCATATTTTGGCTAATTATGAACTTTGTCCAGTCTCCAAAATTCAACTCATCAAATATAATTAATGATTAAAGTGATCATAACTTGGTACTAAGATAATATGTTGGAACGATTCCTTTTAGAAGGGTTCCTATATTTTCATGCTCTACAAAACGGTACATTATTTATTTTCTAATTAGTAACTTCATGTAATTCCTTACATTTTTCTCATCAAATGAAAATAACGATTCAGGTGGTCATAACTTGGTGTTCTAATAATATTTTTAACCCATTTCTTTTTGAAAAGTTCTTATATTTTCATTCTATACAATACGGTACACCCTATTTTTGCAGATTAGAAACTTAGTTAAATCTCCAAAATTCAACTCATCAAATAAAAGTAACAATACAGGTGGTCATAACTTGGTGCTTAGATAATATTTTGTAACGATTCGTTTTTGAAAATTTCTTATATTTTCATGTTCCTCAATATGGTACCTTCCGTGTTTCCTAATTAGTAACTTCCTCCTATATCCAAAATTCATCCTATCAAATGTAAATAATGATTCAGGTGGTCACGACTTGGTGCGCATATAATATTTTGTAACGATTGTTTTCGTAAAGTTCTTATATTTTTAAGCCCTAGAATATGGTACGTTGCGTATTTGCTAACTAGTAACTTCATCTGATCCCCAAAATTCAACTCATCAAATTAAATAACGATACAAGTGGTCATAACTTGCTGCTCATATATTATTTTGATATGATTCTTTTTTGAAAAGTTGTTATATTTTCATGTTCTACAATATAGTACCTCATATTTTGGCTAATTATGAACTTTGTCCAGTCTCCAAAATTCAACTCATCAAATATAATTAATGATTAAAGTGATCATAACTTGGTACTAAGATAATATGTTGGAACGATTCCTTTTAGAAGGGTTCCTATATTTTCATGCTCTACAAAACGGTACATTATTTATTTTCTAATTAGTAACTTCATGTAATTCCTTACATTTTTCCCATCAAATGAAAATAACGATTCAGGTGGTCATAACTTAGTGTTCTAATAATATTTTTAACCCATTTCTTTTTGAAAAGTTCTTATATTTTCATTCTATACAATACGGTACACCCTATTTTTGCAGATTAGAAACTTAGTTAAATCTCCAAAATTCAACTCATCAAATAAAAGTAACAATACAGGTGGTCATAACTTGGTGCTTAGATAATATTTTGTAACGATTCGTTTTTGAAAATTTCTTATATTTTCATGTTCCTCAATATGGTACCTTCCGTGCTTCCTAATTAGTAACTTCCTCCTATATCCAAAATTCTTCCTATCAAATGTAAATAACGATTCAGGTGGTCACAACTTGGTGCGCACATAATATTTTGTAACGATTGTTTTCGTAAAGTTCTTATATTTTTAAGCCCTAGAATTTGGTACGTTGCGTATTTGCTAACTAGTAACTTCATCTGATCCCCAAAATTCAACTCATCAAATTAAATAACGATACAAGTGGTCATAACTTGCTGCTCATATATTATTTTGATATGATTCTTTTTTGAAAAGTTGTTATATTTTCATGTTCTACAATATAGTACCTCCTATTTTGGCTAATTATGAACTTTTTCCAGTCTCCAAAATTCAACTCATCAAATATAATTAATGATTCAAGTGATCATAACTTGGTACTAAGATAATATGTTGGAATGATTCCTTTTAGAAGGGTTCCTATATTTTCATGCTCTACAAAACGGTACATTATTTATTTTCTAATTTGTAACTTCATGTAATTCCTTACATTTTTCCCATCAAATGAAAATAACGATTCAGGTGGTCAT
Organism: Rubia yunnanensis; assembly: GCA_037428765.1. Classification (NCBI taxonomy): domain Eukaryota; kingdom Viridiplantae; phylum Streptophyta; class Magnoliopsida; order Gentianales; family Rubiaceae; genus Rubia; species Rubia yunnanensis. The sequence goes on from CM075064.1 coordinate 45,409,189, forward strand.
AACTTGGTGTTCTAATAATATTTTTAACCCATTTCTTTTTGAAAAGTTCTTATATTTTCATTCTATACAATACGGTACACCCTATTTTTGCAGATTAGAAACTTAGTTAAATCTCCAAAATTCAACTCATCAAATAAAAGTAACAATACAGGTGGTCATAACTTGGTGCTTAGATAATATTTTGTAACGATTCGTTTTTGAAAATTTCTTATATTTTCATGTTCCTCAATATGGTACCTTCCGTGTTTCCTAATTAGTAACTTCCTCCTATATCCAAAATTCATCCTATCAAATGTAAATAATGATTCAGGTGGTCACGACTTGGTGTGCATATAATATTTTGTAACGATTGTTTTCGTAAAGTTCTTATATTTTTAAGCCCTAGAATATGGTACGTTGCGTATTTGCTAACTAGTAACTTCATCTGATCCCCAAAATTCAACTCATCAAATTAAATAACGATACAAGTGGTCATAACTTGCTGCTCATATATTATTTTGATATGATTCTTTTTTGAAAAGTTGTTATATTTTCATGTTCTACAATATAGTACCTCCTGTTTTGGCTAATTATGAACTTTGTCCAGTCTCCAAAATTCAACTCATCCAATATAATTAATGATTCAAGTGATCATAACTTGGTACTAAGATAATATGTTGGAACGATTCCTTTTAGAAGGGTTCCTATATTTTCATGCTCTACAAAAAACGGTACATTATTTATTTTCTAATTAGTAACTTCATGTAATTCCTTACATTTTTCCCATCAAATGAAAATAACGATTCAGGTGGTCATAACTTGGTGTGCTAATAATATTTTTAACCCATTTCTTTTTGAAAAGTTCTTATATTTTCATTCTATACAATACGGTACACCCTATTTTTGCAGATTAGAAACTTAGTTAAATCTCCAAAATTCAACTCATCAAATAAAAGTAACAATACAGGTGGTCATAACTTGGTGCTTAGATAATATTTTGTAACGATTCGTTTTTGAAAATTTCTTATATTTTCATGTTCCTCAATATGGTACCTTCCGTGCTTCCTAATTAGTAACTTCCTCCTATATCCAAAATTCATCCTATCAAATGTAAATAACGATTCAGGTGGTCACAACTTGGTGCGCATATAATATTTTGTTACGATTGTTTTCGTAAAGTTCTTATATTTTTAAGCCCTAGAATATGGTACGTTGCGTATTTGCTAACTAGTAACTTCATCTGATCCCCAAAATTCAACTCAGCAAATTAAATAATGATACAAGTGGTCTTAACTTGCTGCTCATATATTATTTTGATATGATTCTTTTTTGAAAAGTTGTTATATTTTCATGTTCTACAATATAGTACCTCATATTTTGGCTAATTATGAACTTTGTCCAGTCTCCAAAATTCAACTCATCAAATATAATTAATGATTAAAGTGATCATAACTTGGTACTAAGATAATATGTTGGAACGATTCCTTTTAGAAGGGTTCCTATATTTTCATGCTCTACAAAACGGTACATTATTTATTTTCTAATTAGTAACTTCATGTAATTCCTTACATTTTTCCCATCAAATGAAAATAACGATTCAGGTGGTCATAACTTAGTGTTCTAATAATATTTTTAACCCATTTCTTTTTGAAAAGTTCTTATATTTTCATTCTATACAATACGGTACACCCTATTTTTGCAGATTAGAAACTTAGTTAAATCTCCAAAATTTAACTCATCAAATAAAAGTAACAATACAGGTGGTCATAACTTGGTGCTTAGATAATATTTTGTAACGATTCGTTTTTGAAAATTTCTTATATTTTCATGTTCCTCAATATGGTACCTTCCGTGCTTCCTAATTAGTAACTTCCTCCAATATCCAAAATTCTTCCTATCAAATGTAAATAACGATTCAGGTGGTCACAACTTGGTGCGCACATAATATTTTGTAACGATTGTTTTCGTAAAGTTCTTATATTTTTAAGCCCTAGAATTTGGTACGTTGCGTATTTGCTAACTAGTAACTTCATCTGATCCCCAAAATTCAACTCATCAAATTAAATAACGATACAAGTGGTCATAACTTTCTGCTCATATATTATTTTGATATGATTCTTTTTTGAAAAGTTGTTATATTTTCATGTTCTACAATATAGTACCTCCTATTTTGGCTAATTATGAACTTTTTCCAGTCTCCAAAATTCAACTCATCAAATATAATTAATGATTCAAGTGATCATAACTTGGTACTAAGATAATATGTTGGAATGATTCCTTTTAGAAGGGTTCCTATATTTTCATGCTCTACAAAACGGTACATTATTTATTTTCTAATTTGTAACTTCATGTAATTCCTTAAATTTTTCCCATCAAATGAAAATAACGATTCAGGTGGTCATAACTTGGTGTTCTAATAATATTTTTAACCCATTTCTTTTTGAAAAGTTCTTATATTTTCATTCTATACAATACGGTACACCCTATTTTTGCAGATTAGAAACTTAGTTAAATCTCCAAAATTCAACTCATCAAATAAAAGTAACAATACAGGTGGTCATAACTTGGTGCTTAGATAATATTTTGTAACGATTCGTTTTTGAAAATTTCTTATATTTTCATGTTCCTCAATATGGTACCTTCCGTGTTTCCTAATTAGTAACTTCCTCCTATATCCAAAATTCATCCTATCAAATGTAAATAATGATTCAGGTGGTCACGACTTGGTGCGCATATAATATTTTGTAACGATTGTTTTCGTAAAGTTCTTATATTTTTAAGCCCTAGAATATGGTACGTTGCGTATTTGCTAACTAGTAACTTCATCTGATCCCCAAAATTCAACTCATCAAATTAAATAACGATACAAGTGGTCATAACTTGCTGCTCATATATTATTTTGATATGATTCTTTTTTGAAAAGTTGTTATATTTTCATGTTCTACAATATAGTACCTCCTATTTTGGCTAATTATGAACTTTGTCCAGTCTCCAAAATTCAACTCATCCAATATAATTAATGATTCAAGTGATCATAACTTGGTACTAAGATAATATGTTGGAACGATTCCTTTTAGAAGGGTTCCTATATTTTCATGCTCTACAAAAAACGGTACATTATTTATTTTCTAATTAGTAACTTCATGTAATTCCTTACATTTTTCCCATCAAATGAAAATAACGATTCAGGTGGTCATAACTTGGTGTGCTAATAATATTTTTAACCCATTTCTTTTTGAAAAGTTCTTATATTTTCATTCTATACAATACGGTACACCCTATTTTTGCAGATTAGAAACTTAGTTAAATCTCCAAAATTCAACTCATCAAATAAAAGTAACAATACAGGTGGTCATAACTTGGTGCTTAGATAATATTTTGTAACGATTCGTTTTTGAAAATTTCTTATATTTTCATGTTCCTCAATATGGTACCTTCCGTGCTTCCTAATTAGTAACTTCCTCCTATATCCAAAATTCATCCTATCAAATGTAAATAACGATTCAGGTGGTCACAACTTGGTGCGCATATAATATTTTGTTACGATTGTTTTCGTAAAGTTCTTATATTTTTAAGCCCTAGAATATGGTACGTTGCGTATTTGCTAACTAGTAACTTCATCTGATCCCCAAAATTCAACTCATCAAATTAAATAACGATACAAGTGGTCTTAACTTGCTGCTCATATATTATTTTGATATGATTCTTTTTTGAAAAGTTGTTATATTTTCATGTTCTACAATATAGTACCTCCTATTTTGGCTAATTATGAACTTTGTCCAGTCTCCAAAATTCAACTCATCAAATATAATTAATGATTCAAGTGATCATAACTTGGTACTAAGATAATATGTTGGAACGATTCCTTTTAGAAGGGTTCCTATATTTTCATGCTCTACCAAACGGTACATTATTTATTTTCTAATTAGTAACTTCATCTAATTCCTTACATTCTTCCCATCAAATGAAAATAACGATTCAGGTGGTCATAACATGGTGTTCTAATAATATTTTTAACCCATTTCTTTTTGAAAAGTTCTTATATTTTCATTCTATACAATACGGTACACCCTATTTTTGCAGATTAGAAACTTAGTTAAATCTCCAAAATTCAACTCATCAAATAAAAGTAACAATACAGGTGGTCATAACTTGGTGCTTAGATAATATTTTGTAACGATTCGTTTTTGAAAATTTCTTATATTTTTATGTTCCTCAATATGGTACCTTCCGTGTTTCCTAATTAGTAACTTCCTCCTATATCCAAAATTCATCCAATCAAATGTAAATAACGATTCAGGTGGTCACAACTTGGTGCGAATATAATATTTTGTAACGATTGTTTTCGTAAAGTTCTTATATTTTTAAGCCCTAGAATATGGTACGTTGCATATTTGCTAACTAGTAACTTCATCTGATCCCCAAAATTCAACTCATCAAATTAAATAACGATACAAGTGGTCATAACTTGCTGCTCATATATTATTTTGATATGATTCTTTTTTGAAAAGTTGTTATATTTTCATGTTCTACAATATAGTACCTCCTATTTTGGCTAATTATGAACTTTGTCCAGTCTCCAAAATTCAACTCATAAATATAATTAATGATTCAAGTGATCATAACTTGGTACTAAGATAATATGTTGGAACGATTCCTTTTAGAAGGGTTCCTATATTTTCATGCTCTACAAAACGGTACATTATTTATTTTCTAATTAGTAACTTCATGTAATTCCTTACATTTTTCCCATCAAATGAAAATAACGATTCAGGTGGTCATAACTTGGTGTTCTAATAATATTTTTAACCCATTTCTTTTTGAAAAGTTCTTATATTTTCATTCTATACAATATGGTACCCCCTTCTTTTGCAGATTAGAAACTTAGTTAAATCTCCAAAATTCAACTCATCAAATAAAAGTAATGATACAGGTGGTCATAACTTGGTGCTTAGATCATATTTTGTAACTATTCATTTTTGAATATTTCTTATATTTTCATGTTCCTCAATATGGTACCTTCCAAGTTTTCTAATTGGTAACGTCCTCCTATATCCAAAATTAATCCCATCAAATGAAAATAACGATTCAGGTGGTCATAACTTGGTGCTCACATAATTTTTTGTAACGATTCGTTTTTGTAAAGTTCTTATATTTTCACGTCTTAAAATATGGTACCTTGCGTATTTGCTAATTACTAACTTCATCTTATCCCCAAAATTCAATTCATCAAATCAAATAACGATACAAGTGGTCATAACTAGCTGCTCATATAATATTTTGAAATGATTCTCTTTTGAAAAGTTCTTATATTTTCATTTTCTACAATATGGTACCTCCTGTTTTTGCTAATTATGAACTTTATCCAGTCTCCAAAATTTAACCCATCAAAAATAATTAACGATTCAAGTCATCATAACTTGGTGCGAAGATAATATGTTGGAACGATTCCTTTTAGAAGGGTTCTTATATTTTCATGCTCTACAAAATGGAACATTATTTATTTTCTAATTAGTAACTTCATCTAATTCCTTACATTCTTCCCATCAAATGAAAATAACGATTCAGGTGGTCATAACTTGGTGTTCTGATAATATTTTAAATCCATTTCTTTTTGAAAAGTTCTTATATATTAATTCCATACAATATGGTACACCCTATTTTTGCTGATTAGAAACTTGGTTAAATCTCCAAAATTCAACTCATCAAATAAAAGTAATGATACAGGTGGTCATAACTTGGTGCTTAGATAATATTTTGTAACGATTCATTTTTGAAAATTTCTTTTATTTTCATGTTCGTCAGTACGGTAACTTCCGTGTTTTCTAAATAGTAGCTTCCTCCTATATCCGAAATTCATCCTATCAAATGTAAATAACGATTTAGGTGGTCACAACTTGGTGCTCACATAATACTTTGTAACAAATTTTTTTGTAAAGTTCTTATATTTTTACGCCCTAGAATATGGTACCTTGCGTATTTGCTAGTTAGTAACTTTATCTGATACCCAAAATTCAACTCATCAAATAAAATAACGATACAAGTGGTCATAACTTGCTGCTCATATAATATTTTGAAACGATTCATTTTTGAAAAGTTCTTATATTTTCATGTTCTACAATATAGTACCTCCTGTTTTGGCTAATTATGAACTTTATCCAGTCTCCAAAATTCAACCCATCAAATATAATTTATGATTCAAGTGATCAGAACTTGGTACTAACATAATATGTTGGAACGATTCCTTTTAGATGGGTTCCTATATTTTCATGCTCTACAAAACGGTACATTATTTATTTTCTAATTAGTAACTTCATGTAATTCCTTACATTTTTCCCATCAAATGAAAATAACGATTCAGATGTTCATAACTTGGTGTTCTAACAATATTTTAAACCCATTTCTTTTTGAAAAGTTCTTGTATTTTCATTATATACAATATGGTACCCCCTTCTTTTACAGATTAGAAACATAGTTAAATCTCCAAAATTCAACTCATCAAATAAAAGTAATGATATAGGTGGTCATAACTTGGTGCTTAGATAATATTTTGTAACTATTCATTTTTGAATATTTCTTATATTTTCAGGTTCCTCAATATGGTACCTTCCAAGTTTTCTAATTGGTAACGTCCTCCTATATCCAAAATTAATCCCATCAAATGAAAATAACGATTCAGGTGGTCATAACTTGGTGCTCACATAATTTTTTGTAACGATTCGTTTTTTATGTTCTTATATTTTCACGCCTTAAATATGGTGCCTTGCGTATTTGCTAATTACTAACTTCATCTTATCCCAAAATTCAACTCATCAAATCAAATAACGATACAAGTGGTCATAACTAGCTGCTCATATAATATTTTGAAAAGATTCTCTTTTGAAAAGTTCTTATATTTTCATGTTCTACAATATAGTACCTCCGGTTTTGTCTAATTATGAACTTTATCCAGTCTCCAAAATTCAACCCATCAACTATAATTAACAATTCAAGTGACCATAACTTGGTACTAAGATAATATGTTGGAGCGATTCCTATCAGGAGGGTTCTTATATTTTCATGCTCTACAAAATGGTACATTATTTATTTTCTAATTAGTAACTTCATCTAATTCCTTACATTCTTCCCATCAAATGAAAATAACGAATCAGGTGGTCATAACTTGGTGTTCTGATAATAGTTTAAACCCATTTCCTATTGAAAAGTTCTTACATTTTCATTCTATACAATATGGTTACCCTATTTTTGCGGATTAGAAATTTAGTTAAATCTCCAAAATTCAACCCATCAAATCAAAGTAACGATACAGGTGGTCATAACTTGGTGCTTAGATAATATTTTGTAAAGATTCTTTTTTCAAAATTTCTTATATTTTCATGTTCCTCAATATGGTACCTTCCGTGTTTTCTAATTAGTAACTTCCTCCTATATCCGAAATTCATCCTATCAAATGAAAATAACGATTCTGGTGGTCACAACTTAGTTCTCACATAATATTTTGTAACGATTATTTTTTGTAATGTTCTTATATTTTTACTCCCTAGAATATGGTACCTTCCGTATTTGCTAATTAGTAATTTCATCTGATCCCCAAAATTCAACTCCTCAAATAAAATAACGATACAAGTGGTCAAAACTTGCTGCTCATATTATATTTCGAAATGATTCTTTTTGGAAAAGTTCTCATATTTTCATGTTCTACAGTATAGTACCTCCTGTTTTGTCTAATTATGAAATTTATCCAGTCTCCAAAATTCAACCCATCAGCTATAATTAACGATTCAAGTGACCATAACTTGGTGCTAAGATAATATGTTGGAGCGATTCCTATCAGAAGGGTTCTTATATTTTCATGCTCTACAAAATGGTACATTATTTATTTTCTAATTAGTAACTTCATCTAATTCCTTACATTCTTCCCATCAAATGAAAATAACGAATCAGGTGGTCTTAACTTGGTGTTCTGATAATATTTTCAACCCCTTTCCTTTTGAAAAGTTCTTACATTTTCATTCTATACAATATGGTTACCCTATTTTTGCTGATTAGAAATTCAGTTAAATCTCCAAAATTAAACCCATCAAATCAAAGTAACGATACAGGTGGTCATAACTTGGTGCTTAGATAATATTTTGTAACAATTCTTGTTTCAAAATTTCTTATATTTTCATGTTCCTCAATATGGTACCTTCCTTGTTTTCTAATTAGTAACTTCCTCCTATATCCGAAATTCATCCTATCAAATGAAAATAACGATTCAGGTGGTCACAACTTGGTGCTCACATTATATTTTGTAACGATTATTTTTTGTAATGTTCTTATATTTTTACGCCCTAGAATATGGTACCTTGCGTATTTGCTAATTAGTAATTTCATCTAATCCCCAAAATTCAACTCCTCAAATAAAAAAACGATACAAGTGGTCATAACTTGCTGCTCATATAATATTTCGAAATGATTCTTTTTAGAAAAGTTCTTATATTTTCATGTTCTACAATATAGTACCTCCTGTTTTGTCTAATTATGAACTTTATCCAGTCTCCAAAATTCAACCCATCAACTATAATTAACGATTCAAGTGACCATAACTTGGTACTAAGATAATATGTTGGAGCGATTCCTATCAGAAGGGTTCTTATATTTTCATGCTCTACAAAATGGTACATTATTTATTTTCTAATTAGTAACTTCATCTAATTCCTTACATTCTTCCCATCAAATGAAAATAACGAATCAGGTGTTCATAACTTGGTGATCTGATAATATTTTAAACCCCTTTCGTTTTGAAAAGTTCTTACATTTTCATTCTATACAATATGGTTACCCTATTTTTGCTGATAAAAAATTTAGTTAAATCTCCAAAATTCAACCCATCAAATCAAAGTAACGATACAAGTGGGCATAACTTGGTGCTTAGATAATATTTTGTAAAGATTCTTTTTTCAAAATTTCTTATATTTTCATGTTCCTGAATATGGTACCTTCCGTGTTTTCTAATTAGTAACTTCCTCCTATATCCGAAATTCATCCTATCAAATGAAAATAATGATTCAGGTGGTCACAACTTTGTGCTCACATAATATTTCGTAACGATTATTTTTTGTAATGTTCTTATATTTTTACGCCCTAGAATATGGTACCTTGCGTATTTGCTAATTAGTAATTTCATCCGATCCCCAAAATTCAACTCCTCAAATAAAATAATGATACAGTGGTCATAACTTGCTGCTCATATAATATTTTGAAAGGATTCTTTTTGGAAAAGTTCTCATATTTTCATGTTCTACGATATAGTACCTTCTGTTTTGTCTAATTATGAACTTTATCCAGTCTCCAAAATTCAACCCATCAACTATAATTAACTATTCAAGTGACCATAACTTGGTACTAAGATATTATGTTGGAGCGATTCCTATCAGAAGGGTTCTTATATTTTCACGCTCTACAAAATGGTACATTATTTATTTTCTAATTAGTAACTTCATCTAATTCCTTACATTCTTCCCATCAAATGAAAATAACGAATCAATTGGTCATAAATTGGTGTTCTGATAATATTTTAAACCCCTTTCCTTTTGAAAAGTTCTTACATTTTCATTCTATACAATATGGTTACCCTATTTTTGCTGATTAGAAATTTAGTTAAATCTCCAAAATTTAACCCATCAAATCAAAGTAACGATAAAGGCGGTCATAACTTGGTGCTTAGATAATATTTTGTAACGATTCTTTTTTCAAAATTTCTTATATTTTCATGTTCCTCAATATGGTACCTTCCGTGTTTTCTAATTAGTAACTGCCTCCTATATCCGGAATTCATCCTATCAAATGAAAACAACAATTCAGGTGGTCACAACTTTGTGCTCACATAATATTTTGTAACGTTTATTTTTTGTAATGTTCTTATATTTTTACGCCCTAGAATATGGTACCTTGCGTATTTGCTAATTAGTAATTTCATCCGATCCCCAAAATTCAACTCCTCAAATAAAATAACGATACAGTGGTCATAACTTGCTGCTCATATAATATTTTGAAATGATTCTTTTTAGAAAAGTTCTTATATTTTCATGTTCTACATTATAGTACCTCCTGTTTTGTCTAATTATGAACTTTATCCAGTCTCCAAAATTCAACCCATCAACTATAATTAACGATTCAAGTGACCATAACTTGGTACTAAGATAATATGTTGGAGCGATTCCTATCAGGAGGGTTCTTATATTTTCATGCTCTACAAAATGGTACATTATTTATTTTCTAATTAGTAACTTCATCTAATTCCTTACATTCTTCCCATCAAATGAAAATGACGAATCAGGTGGTCATAACTTGGTGTTGTGATAATATTTTAAAACCCTTTCCTTTTGAAAAGTTCTTACATTTTCATTCTATACAATATGGTTACCCTATTTTTGCTGATTAGAAATTTAGATAAATCTCCAAAATTCAACCCATTAAATCAAAGTAACGATACAGGTGGTCATGACTTGGTGCTTAGATAATATTTTGCAAAGATTCTTTTTTCAAAATTTCTTATATTTTCATGTTCCTCAATATGGTACCTTCCGTGTTTTCTAATTAGTAACTTCCTCCTATATCCGAAATTCATCCTATTAAATGAAAATAACGATTCAGGTGGTCACAACTTGGTGCTCAAATAGTATTTTGTAACAATTATTTTTTGTAATGTTCTTATATTTTTACGCCCTAGAATATGGTACCTTGCGTATTTGCTAATTAGTAATTTCATCTGATCCCCAAAATTCAACACCTCAAATAAAATAACGATACAAGTGGTCATAACTTGCTGCTCATATAATATTTCGAAATGATTCTTTTTAGAAACGTTCTTATATTTTCATGTTCTACAATATAGTACCTCCTGTTTTGTCTAATTATGAACTTTATCCAGTCTCCAAAATTCAACCCATCAACTATAATTAACGATTCAAGTGACCATAACTTGGTACTAAGATAATATATTGGAGTGATTCCTATCAGGAGGGTTCTTATATTTTCATGCTCTACAAAAATGGTACATTATTTATTTTCTAATTAGTAACTTCATCTAATTCCTTACATTCTTCCCATCAAATGAAAATGACGAATCAGGTGGTCATAACTCGGTGTTTTGATAATATTTTAAACCCCTTTCCTTTTGAAAAGTTCTTACATTTTCATTCTATACAATATGGTTACCCTATTTTTGCTGATTAGAAATTTAGTTAAATCTCCAAAATTCAACCCATTAAATCAAAGTAATGATACAGGTGGTCATGACTTGGTGCTTAGATAATATTTCGTAAAGATTCTTTTTTCAAAATTTCTTATATTTTCATGTTCCTCAATATGGTACCTTCCGTGTTTTCTAATTAGTAACTTCCTCCTATATCCGAAATTCATCCTATTAAATGAAAATAACGATTCAGGTGGTCACAACTTGGTGCTCACATAACATGTTGTAACAATTATTTTTTGTAATGTTCTTATATTTTTACGCCCTAGAATATGGTACCTTGCGTATTTGCTAATTAGTAATTTCATCTGATCCCCAAAATTCAACACCTCAAATAAAATAACGATACAAGTGGTCATAACTTGCTGCTCATACAATATTTTGAAATGATTCTTTTTAGAAAAGTTCTTATATTTTCATGTTCTACAATATAGTACTTCGTGTTTTGTCTAATTATGAACTTTATCCAGTCTCCAAAATTCAACCCATCAACTATAATTAACGATTCAAGTGACCATAACTTGGTACTAAGATAATATGTTGGAGTGATTCCTATCAGAACGGTTCTTATATTTTCATGCTCTACAAAATGGTACATTATTTATTCTCTAATTAGTAACTTCATCTAATTCCTTACATTCTTCCCATCAAATGAAAATAACGAATCAGGTGGTCATAACTTGGTGTTCTGATAATATTTTAAACCCCTTTCCTTTTGAAAAGTTCTTACATTTTCATTCTATACAACATGGTTACCCTATTTTTGGTGATTAGAAATTTAGTTAAATCTCAAAAATTCAACCCATCAAATCAAAGTAATGATACAGGTGGTCATGACTTGGTGCTTAGATAATATTTTGTTAAGATTCTTTTTTCAAAATTTCTTATATTTTCTTGTTCCTCAATATGGTACCTTCCGTGTTTTCTAATTAGTAACTTCCTCCTATATCCGAAATTCATCCTATCAAATGAAAATAATGATTCAGGTGGTCACAACTTGGTGCTCACATAATATTTTGTAACGATTATTTTTTGTAATGTTCTTATATTTTGACGCCCTAGAATATGGTACCTTGCGTATTTGCTAATTACTAATTTCATCTGATCCCCAAAATTCAACTCCTCAAATAACATAACGATACAAGTGGTCATACCTTGCTGCTCATATAATATTTCGAAATGATTCTTTTTAGAAATGTTGTTATATTTTCATGTTCTACAATATAGAACCTCCTGTTTTGTCTAATTATGAACTTTATCCAGTCTCCAAAATTCAACCCATCAACTATAATTAACGATTCAAGTGACCATAACTTGGTACTAAGATAATATGTTGGAGCGATTCCTATCAGGAGGGTTCTTATATTTTCATGCTCTACAAAATGGTACATTATTTATTTTCTAATTAGTAACTTCATCTAATTCCTTATATTCTTCTCATCAAATGAAAATGACGAATCAGGTGGTCATAACTTGGTGTTCTGATAATATTTTAAACCCCTTTCCTTTTGAAAAGTTTTTACATTTTCATTCTATACAACATGGTTACCCTATTTTTGGTGATTAGAAATTTAGTTAAATCTCCAAAATTCAACCCATCAAATCAAAGTAACGATACAGGTGGTCATGACTTGGTGCTTAGATAATATTTTGTTAAGATTCTTTTTTCAAAATTTCTTATATTTTCATGTTCCTCAATATGGTACCTTCCGTGTTTTCTAACTAGTAACTTCCTCCTATATCCGAAATTCATCCTATCAAATGAAAATAACGATTCAGGTGGTCACAACTTGGTGCTCACATAATATTTTGTAACGATTATTTTTTGTAATGTTATTATATTTTGACGCCCTAGAATATGGTACCTTGCGTATTTGCTAATTAGTAATTTCATCTGATCCCCAAAATTCAACTCCTCAAATAAAATAACGATACAAGTGGTCATACCTTGCTGCTCTTATAATATTTCGAAATGATTCTTTTTAGAAATGTTGTTATATTTTAATGTTCTACAATATAGAACCTCCTGTTTTGTCTAATTATGAACTTTATCCAGTCTCCAAAATTCAACCCATCAACTATAATTAATGATTCAAGTGACCATAACTTGGTACTAAGATAATATGTTGGAGCGATTCCTATCAGGAGGGTTCTTATATTTTCATGCTCTACAAAATGGTACATTATTTATTTTCTAATTAGTAACTTCATCTAATTCCTTACATTCTTCCCATCAAATGAAAATGACGAATCAGGTGGTCATAACTTGGTGTTCTGATAATATTTTAAACCCCTTTCCTTTTGAAAAGTTCTTACATTTTCATTCTATACAACATGGTTACCCTGTTTTTGGTGATTAGAAATTTAGTTAAATCTCCAAAATTCAACCCATCAAATCAAAGTAATGATACAGGTGGTCATGACTTGTTGCTTAGATAATATTTTGTTAAGATTCTTTTTTCAAAATTTCTTATATTTTCATGTTCCTCAATATGGTACCTTCCGTGTTTTCTAATTAGTAACTTCCTCCTATATCCGAAATTCATCCTATCAAATGAAAATAACGATTCAGGTGGTCACAACTTGGTGCTCACATAATATTTTGTAACGATTATTTTTTGTAATGTTCTTATATTTTGACGCCCTAGAATATGGTACCTTGCGTATTTGCTAATTAGTAATTTCATCTGATCCCCAAAATTCAACTCCTCAAATAAAATAACGATACAAGTGGTCATACCTTGCTGCTCTTATAATATTTCGAAATGATTCTTTTTAGAAATGTTGTTATATTTTCATGTTCTACAATATAGAACCTCCTGTTTTGTCTAATTATGAACTTTATCCAGTCTCCAAAATTCAACCCATCAACTATAATTAACGATTCAAGTGACCATAACTTGGTACTAAGATAATATGTTGGAGCGATTCCTATCAGGAGGGTTCTTATATTTTCATCCTCTACAAAATGGTACATTATTTATTTTCTAATTAGTAACTTCATCTAATTCCTTACATTCTTCCCATCAAATGAAAATGACGAATCAGGTGGTCATAACTTGGTGTTCTGATAATATTTTAAACCCCTTTCCTTTTGAAAAGTTCTTACATTTTCATTCTATACAACATGGTTACCCTATTTTTGGTGATTAGAAATTTAGTTAAATCTCCAAAATTCAACCCATCAAATCAAAGTAACGATACAGGTGGTCATGACTTGGTGCTTAGATAATATTTTGTTAAGATTCTTTTTTCAAAATTTCTTATATTTTCATGTTCCTCAATATGGTACCTTCCGTGTTTTCTAATTAGTAACTTCCTCCTATATCCGAAATTCATCCTATCAAATGAAAATAACGATTCAGGTGGTCACAACTTGGTGCTCACATAATATTTTGTAACGATTATTTTTTGTAATGTTCTTATATTTTGACGCCCTAGAATATGGTACCTTGCGAATTTGCTAATTAGTAATTTCATCTGATCCCCAAAATTCAACTCCTCAAATAAAATAACGATACAAGTGGTCATACCTTGCTGCTCTTATAATATTTCGAAATGATTCTTTTTAGAAATGTTGTTATATTTTCATGTTCTACAATATAGAACCTCCTGTTTTGTCTAATTATGAACTTTATCCAGTCTCCAAAATTCAACCCATCAACTATAATTAACGATTCAAGTGACCATAACTTGGTACTAAGATAATATGTTGGAGCGATTCCTATCAGGAGGGTTCTTATATTTTCATGCTCTACAAAATGGTACATTATTTATTTTCTAATTAGTAACTTCATCTAATTCCTTACATTCTTCCCATCAAATGAAAATGACGAATCAGGTGGTCATAACTTGGTGTTCTGATAATATTTTAAACCCCTTTCCTTTTGAAAAGTTCTTACATTTTCATTCTATACAACATGGTTACCCTATTTTTGGTGATTAGAAATTTAGTTAAATCTCCAAAATTCAACCCATCAAATCAAAGTAACGATACAGGTGGTCATGACTTGGTGCTTAGATAATATTTTGTTAAGATTCTTTTTTCAAAATTTCTTATATTTTCATGTTTCTCAATATGGTACCTTCCGTGTTTTCTAATTAGTAACTTCCTCCTATATCCGAAATTCATCCTATCAAATGAAAATAACGATTCAGGTGGTCACAACTTGGTGCTCACATAATATTTTGTAACGATTATTTTTTGTAATGTTCTTATATTTTGACGCCCTAGAATATGGTACCTTGCGTATTTGCTAATTAGTAATTTCATCTGATCCCCAAAATTCAACTCCTCAAATAAAATAACGATACAAGTGGTCATACCTTGCTGCTCATATAATATTTCGAAATGATTCTTTTTAGAAATGTTGTTATATTTTCATGTTCTACAATATAGAACCTCCTGTTTTGTCTAATTATGAACTTTATCCAGTCTCCAAAATTCAACCCATCAACTATAATTAACGATTCAAGTGACCATAACTTGGTACTAAGATAATATGTTGTTAAATAATTTTGAGCGCTTGATTTACTGTTACTGCGGGTGAAAAAACGTGCGAAACACACACACATCTTCTGTCCCTTCTCTTCTTCCTCTCTTTCTCACCTTAGCCTGATAACGGTTATTTTCCAGAGCCTCCTCCTGGTTCTGGTCACAAACGATAGCGTCTCCGACGCCTACGCCCCCTCCAATTCCTCCCCTACTGGTTAATAAAAGCTTTCTTCAAGCTCTTAATTCGAATCCATCTCCTCTCTTAGCATCCCTTCCTGACACTCCGAACCTTCATCCCATCACTGAGTATAAGGGTAAGATCGCCTTTATCCTCCCACCAGAGGAAGGCGATCTCCTGGCAATGCATTGGTTGGAAAATTCAACAAAGGGAAACCTCCTATGGAGACTCTTCTTACTTCTTTCAAGTCAATAGGTTTCAATGCTAAATTTCAATTAGGTTCAATTGACTACCGTTATGTTTTGATTCGTTTTCAGGACAATGACGACTATCAGCATTGCTGGATGAAAGGACAATGGATGATCCATGGATCGATGATGAAGGTACAGAAATGGTCACCAGATTTCTCTCCAACAGCTGAGTCTTCAGTAATTCCGGCTTGGGTAACGATTCATCAACTTCCAATCCATTTTTACAACACTTCAGCTATTATAGGAATCAGTAGTCAAATTGGCAAGTTTTTGAAAATGGATGCCGCCACTAAGGCACTAACTAGACCCTCTGCTATTAAGGTCTGTGTAGAAATCGATCTGTTGGCTCAGCTTCCTTCTACTATTGTCGTAGGAATTGGAAATAAGGTGGCAGACTACCCCATAGAATATGATCAATTGCCCCTTTATTGCTCCCATTGTAAGATAATAGGACATAGTCACCTAACATGTAATTTCTTGCACCCTGAACTGAGAAACAACAAAACAAAAAAAGGTGAAATCAAAGAATATCAGGTTAGGAAACCCCCAGCACAGAATCAATCTAGGTCTGATGTAGGCATTATTCCACAAGCCACAGTGGAAGTAGAAGGAACTTCAACCTTATCAGTGTCACAAAAAGAAAAAGATGTTCACACTCAGGAAAAAAATCCGGTTTTAATAATGGAGAATCTAAATCCATATAAAGCTAATCAGTTGAAGAGAAATAACACCTTTTACTCTCTAGATGATATCTCAAAACCAATCACAAACTTCTTTTAGAGAAAGAAAAAACAACCAGTACTTCCCCTTATAGAAGAAACTCCATGTCACAAAAATGTGGTTTCAATCTCAAATGCCTTCCAATCTTTAAATGATCTTAATGATATGGACAATGTTTTTAAAGAAGATGATATTGTTGACATTTTCCATGAGTCATTAGAAACACAGGATATAACTGAGCAGGCCATTGAGGAACAGGTAGTGATAACACCAGATGCTGTGCAAGGTGATCCCTCTGCCCTGGTACCTGTGCAGCCTATCGAGGAACTGGTAGTGACACCAACTGTAGCGGTGCAGGAGGATCCCTCAGTTCATATGGGAAATCTAGTGACAGAATCCATAAATCACCATGATATTCCAGCGGTGCAGGAGGATCCCTCAGTTCATATGGCAAATCTAGTGACAGAATCCACAAATCACCATGATATTCCAGGTAATAGTCATGACAATGCTCTTCAGGAGGTAGGTATCTCAAACTCTGGAACTAAGGAGAAATGTGATGTTACACTGACACAAAACAGCAAGGCTAATGTTAGCAAACAAAGGATTTTAAGATCATCACAAAAAGCTACCCCAGCTAGTTTTAAATGATAAAATACACCAAACATGGTAATATTTTAGTTTGGAATGTTAGGGGTTATGGTACTTCAATTGATAGATTAAAGACTCTCAAAATGAAACACAAGATAGACATCCTGTGTTTAATTGAACCATGGCATGATAATCAAGATTTGATAAAATTGAAGCATGTTTTAGGGTTTGAAAATGCAATATGTGCTCAGTATGCAAAAATTTGGCTCCTATGGAATCATAATTTCAACATACAAAGTTTACAGGAGTCAGATCAGTTCATAAAAACTAAAATAGAGGAAAGAGCTACCTCTTCTTCCTGGATTTGTTTTTTTATCTATGCTAGTGTTCATAGAACTTTAAGGGAAGTATTATGGTCTAATTTACAGTCTTCTATGCCTGTGTCTGTATCTTCTGAGCCTGATCCAGCAGTCTACATAGGTGATTTTAACTCTGTAACTTCTGTTACAGAGTACAAGGGTAGAAAGACCACCCCCAGGAAGAGTATGAAACAATTCAATGATTTCATATCCAGTAAAGATTTGCATGAAATACCAACTGTAGGTAATTCGTACACATGGAGCAATAATAAATATCATGATAAGTGTAGGGATTTACAGTTCCAGAGACTTGATAGAGAACTTAATAACCTAGAATGGCTTGAACAATTTCCCAACAACTCCATACAAGTCCTAAATAGACTAACCTCTGACCATTCTCCCTTACTGCTTTCAATTCAATCAGCTTTAGAGCAGGTTCCTAGGCCCTTCAGATACCAAGAAATGTGGGCTAATAGAGTTGAATTTCAGGAACTGGTAGTTTCAAATTGGAATCTGGGATCTAATTTTCAAGGGATGCATAATCTGTTTTATAAACTTAAAAGACTGAAGACTGTTATAAAAGATTGGAATAGGTCTAACTTTGGCAATGTGAATCAGAATCTTATCATTTCCGAGAATAGAGTAAATGAACTAGAGATACTTTTCCAGCTTTCACCTGATGATGCAATGCTAATGGAACTCACAAAATCTAAAGCTGACCTTCTCAGAGCTCAGAAAGAACATAACATTTTCCTTAAGCAAAAGGCTAGGCTTAATTGGATTAAACATGGGGATGCAAACACTAGTTTCTTTTATCATTCCATTAAAGAAAAAAAAGCAAGATCAAGAATTTGCAAAATTAAGGATGAACTTGGTAATTGGATCTCAGATCCTAAACTGATCAAAGAGGAAGGAGTTAGGTTCTTCCAGGAATTACTTAATCAGGATGTACCACAAATAGAAGGAACCTATCATAACCACTTTCTTAAGGAGATTCCTAAACTCATTACGGAAGAACAAAATCTGTTACTTCTCAACCCCTTTAACATACAGGAACTGCATTTTGCAGTTTTTAATCTTAACAAATCCAGTGCTCCTGGCTCTGATGGATTTTCAGGTGAATTCTACACTCATTTCTGGGAAACCATCAAACAAGATCTCTTGCTTGTTGCAAATGACTTCTTAATAAATGGTAACATCCCAAAAGCCATTTCAAGTACATGGCTCACTTTAATCCCAAAAAAGAAAATCCCCATAACTTTTGCAGACTTTAGGCCAATCAGTTTATCTAACTTTATTAATAAAGTTTTTTCTAAACTGCTTCTGGAGAGGATTAAACCTTTAATGCACATTCTGATCTCTCCTGAGCAGAGTGCATTCATCAAAGGGAGGGATATCTCTGATAATGTCATTTTAATGAAAGAGATGACCAGATTATTGTCTAGGAAATCTAAGGTCAAAAATCTGATAGTTAAATTAGATATGCAAAAGGCTTTTGACAGGGTCTCCTGGTCATTTCTAAATTCAATCCTACTAAAATTTGGCTTCCATGGAAAATTTGTAGCACTTATAATGCACAACATTGCTGCTGCACACTTCTCTGTTCTAGTGAATGGTGTGACATCTGGTTTTTTCTCTTCCTCCAGAGGCATCAAGCAAGGGGATCCTCTATCCCCTTTTCTGTATAACATTCTGTCTGAGGCTTTTTCTAGAAGTCTCAAGAAAATGTTTTCAGATGGTTATTTGCAATATTTCAGTCTCCCCACTACATGTTCCCCCCTTACACATATCATGTATGCTGATGACACTGCCATATTTTTGACCACCAGGTCAAATGATCTGAAACTTTTTAAACTGTTTTTGTTAGCATATGAGAGTACATCCGGACAAAAAGTCAATTTCTCCAAATCTGAATTTTTCTTAGCTCAGAACATCCCTCCTCAAACTGTTCTCACAGTCAAGAGGATTTTGGGAATGGAGAAAGGGTCTTTTCCTTTCAAATATCTAGGTGTACCTATTTTTTCTGGTAGAAACTTAAAGGTCCATTACCTTCCAGTTTTAGAAAGAATGGAAAAAATGATTAACAATTGGAAAAATAGATGGCTATCCTCAGCTGGTAGGATCACCTTGATTAATCACTGTCTCCTTTCCATCCCTACTCATATTTTTGCAGTTTTAAGACCCCCTAGGATAATCCTAAAAAAAATGGAGAGAGCTGCTTCGAGTCTATTCTGGGGGAAGGGTGAACATGGAGACAAAAAAAAGTGGAGAACCTGGAAGAAAATGTGTTTGCCAGTTCAGGAAAATGGCTTAGGATTTAGAGATCTAAATGCAACAGTAGAAGCTTTCTCTTGTAAACTGTGGTGGAAGTTGCAACATAACAATACTTAGTGGGCTTCTCTTATATGGTATTTACCTGACTCATATAAAAAATCTCATACCTGGTCTAGGATTACAAGAATTACTGCTATTGCAAACAGTACTTCTAGAGTCCTCTATGGAGTAGGAGATTGTTCTTTTTGGAATGCAAATTGGATAGGTAATGGAGCTTTAATTTACAAATGGCCAGAACACATTGATCTACCTTTTACAGATATCTCCCTCAGATCTTTCATTGAGGGTAAATCATCTTTCCTACCACTTCTGGAGCCACACTTGGCTACCAACATTACCTATTCCCTGCAGGTGGCTACTTTGGATTATACACACAAAGACAAGCTCGTCTGGACTCCTAATTTGGATGGAAACTTCTCAATCAGGTCAGCATACTCAATTTTCAGAATACGGAAACCATGCATCAGAGATTTTTCTAAGGTCTGGACTTCTTTTCTTCCTGGTAAAATGTCTGTCTTATTATGGAGAGTCCTAAATGGTCTATTACCTTTTGACAACATACTTAACAGTTTTGGTTTCTCTTTTGCTTCCAGATGCCCTATTTGCATGAATCATTATGACAATCTTGATCACTATTTTAATTCATGCATATCTTCCAATGCTTTATGGAAAAAGGTCCTCTCCCTGTTATAGCTACCTTCACCTGGATTCAGTAGTTTTAAAAATAGAGTACAATTTCTTTTAGCATATCCAGCTGATTCCAAGATACATGAAAACCTGATTTCTGTTTCCCTAGTGGCTACAGTCTGGTTCTTATGGATCTATAGGAACAAAATAATCTTTGAAAACACAGCTTTCTCTTCTGAAGCATGTTTCCTTGAAATCAAAGGGATGATTTACCAAATCTTTACTGCTCATCAATTTTATGGAAATACGGAAAAGAACAAGAGATGGATTCTGGCTAATATCATTCCTAAAATTTCTAGTAAGAAGAAAAAACTGATATTGATTGTAAAATGGAAAAAACCAGATAGAGGCTACAAAATAAATACGGATGCTTCCTGGAAAATTGGTGGTCAATCTGCTACCGCAGTGATTGTAAGGGATTGGAGGGGATTCTTGATCAAAATGAGAGTTAATACTTTTCAAAGTTCTGATCCTTTACATGCTGAGCTTCTAGCTATTCAAAGTGCTTATAATATCTATTCAGAACTCTCTTTGCACAACTGTATTATTGAATCAGACTGCCTAACTGCAGTCAAGGGGATTATTAATCCATCCCTTTGTCCTTGGATAGTTTTCTCAATCTGTAGTACACTACACAGGGCACAGCTCTCAATCCCTATCCAGTATATCCCCCGGGAAGCTAACCATCCTGCAGATTTTTTGGCAAAATTGGCTATGGATAACCATCTCCAAGGAGATGTGGATATTATGTCAGTCCCAATTTTCTTTAAAGGTCTCCTTGCCCTGGATATCTCTGGAGTCCCGGGGATTAGAGTGGGAACAAATTAGGTTCCCCCCTCTTTGCTATGGCTAACATTTCTTGCAGGACTATCTTAGAAATTTTATGGTTATGACTCTCTCTGAGCTGCTAGTTTCTCTGATTATGCCTATCCCTGAGCTGCTAGTTTTCGAGTATAGATACTGCTGTCTTCTTCTTCATATCTCAGGTACCAGAAGACTCCTTCGGGAACTGATGTTGACTGCGGACATCTCCTCCCGCTGCATTTTGCTGACTTTTGGATGAAGACACTCACTGCTAAGGGTAGCTGCTGCTACTTCCTCTCTCAGCTGAAGGATAAATCCGGATCCATGCTTGCTCATTATGAGGCTTTTAAACATATTTCCTATGGCCTGAATATCACTGACTAACTGGGGTTTCGAATGTCGACTCCCCGACTCGTTCGTGATATCTCAGGGCTTAGAAAATCTGTTTCTGATCCAGTCTGGCACTCAGACTTACTTTTTTTACCGATCATCCTGTATGGAGGTTTTATTTTGCTTCCACTAGCAAACCTTTTGCTACAAGTGCTCTTAGGGCACTTGATCATCAATTGGATGACCTTCGGTAACGAACAAACTCATGATGCTATTTCTAGCTCTTTCACGGTTTGGGGAGCCCATAAATATCCCCCCATCTAAGGATGGTTATATTTTTTAAAAAAAGATAATATGTTGGAGCGATTCCTATCAGAAGGGTTCTTATATTTTCATGCTCTACAAAATGACACATTATTTATTTTCTAATTAGTAACTTCATCTAATTCCTTACATTCTTCCCATCAAATGAAAATAACGAATCATGTGGTCATAACTTGGTGTTCTGATAATATTTTAAACCCCTTTCCTTTTGAAAAGTTCTTACATTTTCATTCTATACAATATGGTTACCCTATTTTTGCTGATTAGAAATATAGTTAAATCTCCAAAATTCAACCCATCAAATCAAAGTAACGATACAGGTGGTCCTAACTTGGTGCTTAGATAATATTTTGTAAAGATTCTTTTTTCAAAATTTATTATATTTTTATGTTCCTCAATATGGTACCTTCCGTGTTTTCTAATTAGTAACTTCCTCCTATATCCGAAATTCATCCTATCAAATGAAAATAACGATTCAGGTGGTCACAACTTGGTGCTCACATAATATTTTGTAACGATTATTTTTTGTAATGTTCTCATATTTTTACGCCCTAGAATATGGTACCTTGCGTATTTGCTAATTAGTAATTTCATCCGATCCCCAAAATTCAACTCCTCAAATAAAATAACGATACAAGTGGTCATAACTTGCTGCTCATATAATATTTCGAAATGATTCTTTTTGGAAAAGTTCTTATATTTTCATGTTCTCCAATATAGTACCTCCTGTTTTGTCTAATTATGAACTTTATCCAGTCTCCAAAATTCAACCCATCAACTATAATTAACGATTCAAGTGACCGTAACTTGGTACTAAGATAATATGTTGGAGCAATTCCGTTCAGAAGGGTTCTTATATTTTCATGCTCTACAAAATGGTACATTATTTATTTTCTAATTAGTAACTTCATCTAATTCCTTACATTCTTCCCATCAAATGAAAATAACGAATCAAATGGTCATAACTTGGTATTCTGATAATATTTTAAACCCCTTTCCTTTTGAAAAGTTCTTACATTTTCATTCTATACAATATGGTACACCCTATTTTTGCTGATTAGAAATTTAGATAAATCTCCAAAATTCAACCCATCAAATCAAAGTAACGATATAGGTGGTCATAACTTGGTGCTTAGATAATATTTTGTAACGATTTTTTTTTCAAAATTTTTTATATTTTCATGTTCCTTAATATGGTACCTTCCGTGTTTTCTAATTAGTAACTTCCTCCTATATCCGAAATTCATCCTATCAAATGAAAATAACGATTCAGGTGGTCACAACTTGGTGCTCACATAATATTTTGTAACGATTATGTTTTGTAATGTTCTTATATTTTTACGCCCTAGAATATGGTACCTTGCGTATTTGCTAATTAGTAATTTCATCCGATCCCCAAAATTCAACTCCTCAAATAAAATAACGATACAAGTGGTCATAACTTGCTGCTCATATAATATTTCGAAATGATTCTTTTTAGAAAAGTTCTTATATTTTCATGGTCTACAATATAGTACCTCCTGTTTTGTCTAATTATGAACTTTATCCAGTCTCCAAAATTCAACCCATCAACTATAATTAACGATTCAAGTGACCATAACTTGGTACTAAGATAATATGTTGGAGCGATTCCTATTAGAAGGGTTCTTATATTTTCATGCCCTACAAAATGGTACATTATTTATTTTCTAATTAGTAACTTCATCTAATTCCTCACATTCTTCCCATCAAATGAAAATAACGAATCAGGTGGTCATAACTTGGTGTTCTGATAATATTTTAAACCCCTTTGCTTTTGAAAAGTTCTTAAATTTTCATTCTATACACTATGGTACATCCTATTTTTGCTGATTAGAAATTTAGTTAAATCTCCAAAATTCAACCCATCAAATCAAAGTAACGATACAGGTGGTCATAACTTGGTGTTTAGATAATATTTTGTAACGATTCCTTTTTCAAAATTTCTTATATTTTCATGTTCCTCAATGAGGTACCTACCGTGTTTTCTAATTAGTAACTTCCTCCTATATCCGAAATTCATCTTATCAAATGAAAATAACGATTCAGGTGGTCACAACTTGGTGCTCACATAATATTTTGTAACGATTATTTTTTGTAATGTTCTTATATTTTTGCGCCTTAGAATATGGTACCTTGCGTATTTTCTAATTAGTAATTTCATCCGATCCCCAAAATTCAACTCCTCAAATAAAATAACGATACAAGTGGTCATAACTTGCTGCTCATATAATATTTCGAAATGATTCTTTTTGGAAAAGTTCTTATGTTTTCATGTTCTACAATATAGTACCTCCTGTTTTGTCTAATTATGATCTTTATCCAGTCTCCAAAATCCAACCCATCAACTATAATTAACAATTCAAGTGACCATAACTTGGTACTAAGATAATATGTTGGTGCGATTCCTATCAGAAGGGTTTTTATATTTTCATGCTCTACAAAATGGCACATTGTTTATTTTCTAATTAGTAACTTCATCTAATTCCTTACATTCTTCCCATCAAATGAAAATAACGAATCATGTGGTCATAACTTGGTGTTCTGATAATATTTTAAACCCCATTCCTTTTGAAAAGTTCTTACATTTTCATTCTATACAATATGGTTACCCTATTTTTGCTGATTAGAAATTTAGTTAAATCTCCAAAATTCAACCCATCAAATCAAAGTAACGATACTCGTGGTCCTAACTTGGTGCTTAGATAATATTTTGTAAAGATTCTTTTTTCAAAATTTATTATATTTTCATGTTCCTCAATATGGTACCTTCCGTGTTTTCTAATTAGTAACTTCCTCCTATATCCGAAATTCAACCTATCAAATGAAAATAATGATTCAGGTGGTCACAACTTGGTGCTCACATAATATTTTGTAACGATAATTTTTTGTAATGTTCTTATATTTTTGCGCCCTAGAATATGGTACCTTGTGTATTTGCTAATTAGTAATTTCATCCGATCCCCAAAATTCAACTCCTCAAATAAAATAACGATACAAGTGGTCATAACTTGCTGCTCATATAATATTTCGAAATGATTCTTTTTAGAAAAGTTTTTATATTTTCATGTTCTACAATATAGTACCTCCGGTTTTGTCTAATTATGAACTTTATCCAGTCTCCAAAATTCAACCCATCAACTATAATTAACGATTCAAGTGACCATAACTTGGTACTAAGATAATTTGTTGGAGCGATTCCTATCAGAAGGGTTCTTATATTTTCATGCTCTACAAAATGGCACATTGTTTATTTTCTAATTAGTAACTTCATCTAATTCCTTACATTCTTCCCATCAAATGAAAATAACGAATCAGGTGGTCATAACTTGGTGTTCTGATAATATTTAAAACCCCTTTCTTTTTGAAAAGTTCTTACATTTTCATTCTATACAATATGGTTACCCTATTTTTGCTGATTAGAAATTTAGTTAAATCTACAATATTCAACCCACCAAATCAAAGTAACGATACAGATGGTCATGACTTGGTGCTTAGATAATATTTTGTAAAGATTCTTTTTTCAACATTTCTTATATTTTCATGTTCCTCAATGTGGTACCTTCCGTGTTTTCTAATTAGTAACTTCCTCCTATATCCGAAATTCATCCTATCAAATGAAAATAATGATTCAGGTGGTCACAACTTGGTGCTCACATAATATTTTGTAACGATTATTTTTTGTAATGTTCTTATATTTTTGCGCCCTAGAATATGGTACCTTGTGTATTTGCTAATTAGTAATTTCATCCGATCCCCAAAATTCAACTCCTCAAATAAAATAACGATACAAGTGGTCATAACTTGCTGCTCATATAATATTTCGAAATGATTCTTTTTGGAAAAGTTTTTATATTTTCATGTTCTACAATATAGTACCTCCGGTTTTGTCTAATTATGAACTTTATCCAGTCTCCAAAATTCAACCCATCAACTATAATTAACGATTCAAGTGACCATAACTTGGTACTAAGATAATATGTTGGAGCGATTCCTATCAGGAGGGTTCTTATATTTTCATGCTCTACAAAATGGTACATTATTTATTTTCTAATTAGTAACTTCATCTAATTCCTTACATTCTTCCCATCAAATGAAAATAACGAATCATGTGGTCATAACTTGGTGTTCTGATAATATTTTAAACCCCTTTCCTTTTGAAAAGTTCTTACATTTTCATTCTATACAATATGGTTACCCTATTTTTGCTGATTAGAAATATAGTTAAATCTCCAAAATTCAACCCATCAAATCAAAGTAACGATACAGGTGGTCCTAACTTGGTGCTTAGATAATATTTTGTAAAGATTCTTTTTTCAAAATTTATTATATTTTTATGTTCCTCAATATGGTACCTTCCGTGTTTTCTAATTAGTAACTTCCTCCTATATCCGAAATTCATCCTATCAAATGAAAATAACGATTCAGGTGGTCACAACTTGGTGCTCACATAATATTTTGTAACGATTATTTTTTGTAATGTTCTCATATTTTTACGCCCTAGAATATGGTACCTTGCGTATTTGCTAATTAGTAATTTCATCCGATCCCCAAAATTCAACTCCTCAAATAAAATAACGATACAAGTGGTCATAACTTGCTGCTCATATAATATTTCGAAATGATTCTTTTTGGAAAAGTTCTTATATTTTCATGTTCTCCAATATAGTACCTCCTGTTTTGTCTAATTATGAACTTTATCCAGTCTCCAAAATTCAACCCATCAACTATAATTAACGATTCAAGTGACCGTAACTTGGTACTAAGATAATATGTTGGAGCGATTCCGTTCAGAAGGGTTCTTATATTTTCATGCTCTACAAAATGGTACATTATTTATTTTCTAATTAGTAACTTCATCTAATTCCTTACATTCTTCCCATCAAATGAAAATAACGAATCAAATGGTCATAACTTGGTATTTTGATAATATTTTAAACCCCTTTCCTTTTGAAAAGTTCTTACATTTTCATTCTATACAATATGGTACACCCTATTTTTGCTGATTAGAAATTTAGATAAATCTCCAAAATTCAACCCATCAAATCAAAGTAACGATATAGGTGGTCATAACTTGGTGCTTAGATAATATTTTGTAACGATTTTTTTTTCAAAATATTTTATATTTTCATGTTCCTTAATATGGTACCTTCCGTGTTTTCTAATTAGTAACTTCCTCCTATATCCGAAATTCATCCTATCAAATGAAAATAATGATTCAGGTGGTCACAACTTGGTGCTCACATAATATTTTGTAACGATTATTTTTTGTAATGTTCTTATATTTTTGCGCCCTAGAATATGGTACCTTGTGTATTTGCTAATTAGTAATTTCATCCGATCCCCAAAATTCAACTCCTCAAATAAAATAACGATACAAGTGGTCATAACTTGCTGCTCATATAATATTTCGAAATGATTCTTTTTGGAAAAGTTTTTATATTTTCATGTTCTACAATATAGTACCTCCGGTTTTGTCTAATTATGAACTTTATCCAGTCTCCAAAATTCAACCCATCAACTATAATTAACGATTCAAGTGACCATAACTTGGTACTAAGATAATATGTTGGAGCGATTCCTATCAGAAGGGTTCTTATATTTTCATGCTCTACAAAATGGCACATTGTTTATTTTCTAATTAGTAACTTCATCTAATTCCTTACATTCTTCCCATCAAATGAAAATAACGAATCAGGTGGTCATAACTTGGTGTTCTGATAATATTTTAATCCCCTTTCCTTTTGAAAAGTTCTTACATTATCATTCTATACAATATGGTTACCCTATTTTTGCTGATTAGAAATTTTGTTAAATCTACAATATTCAACCCACCAAATCAAAGTAACGATACAGATGGTCATGACTTGGTGCTTAGATAATATTTTGTAAAGATTCTTTTTTCAAAATTTCTTATATTTTCATGTTCCTCAATGTGGTACCTTCCGTGTTTTCTAATTAGTAACTTCCTCCTATATCCAAAATTCATCCTATTAAATGAAAATAACGATTCAGGTGGTCACAACTTGGTGATCACATAATATTTTGTAACGATTATTTTTTGTAATGTTCTTATATTTTTATTCCCTAGAATATGGTACCTTGCGTATTTGCTAATTAGTAATTTCATCCGATCCCCAAAATTCAACTCCTCAAATAAAATAACGATACAAGTGGTCATAACTTGCAGCTCATGTAATATTTCGAAATGATTCTTTTTAGAAAAGTTCTTATATTTTCATGGTCTACAATATTGTACCTCCTGTTTTGTCTAATTATGAACTTTATCCAGTCTCCAAAATTCAACCCATCAACTATAATTAACGATTCAAGTGACCATAACTTGGTACTAAGATAATATGTTGGAGCGATTCCTATCAGAAGGGTTCTTATATTTTCAAGCTCTACAAAATGGCACATTGTTTATTTTCTAATTTGTACCTTCATCTAATTCCTTACATTCTTCCCAACAAATGAAAATAACGAATCAGGTGGTCATAACTTGGTGTTCTGATAATATTTTAAACCCCTTTCCTTTTGAAAAGTTCTTACATTTTCATTCTATACAATACGGTACATCCTATTTTTGCTGATTAGAAATTTAGTTAAATCTCCAAAATTCAACCCATCAAATCGAACTAACGATATAGGTGGTCATGACTTGGTGCGTAGATAATATTTTGAAAGGATTCTTTTTTCAAAATTTCTTATATTTTCATGTTCCTCAATATGGTACCTTCCGTGTTTTCTAATTAGTAACTTCCTCCTATATCCGAAATTCATCCTATCAAATGAAAATAACGAATCAGGTGGTCACAACTTGGTGCTCACATAATATTTTGTAACGATTATTTTTTGTAATGTTCATATATTTTTTACGCCCTAGAATACGGTACCTTGCGTATTTGCTAATTAGTAATTTCATCCGATCCCCAAAATTCAACTCCTCAAATAAAATAACGATACAAGTGGTCATAACTTGCTGCTCATATAATATTCCGAAATGATTCTTTTTAGAAAAGTTCTTATATTTTCATGTTCTACAATATAGTACATCCTGTTTTGTCTAATTATGAACTTTATCCAGTCTCCAAAATTCAACCCATCAACTATAATTAACGATTCAAGTGACCATAACTTGGTACTAAGATAATATGTTGGAGCGATTCCTATCAGAAGGGTTCTTATATTTTCATGCTCTACAAAATGGCACATTGTTTATTTTCTAATTAGTAACTTCATCTAATTCCTTACATTCTTCCCATCAAATGAAAATAACGAATCAGGTGGTCATAACTTGGTGTTCTGATAATATTTTAAACCCCTTTCCTTTTGAAAAGTTCTTACATTTTCATTCTATACAATATGGTTACCCTATTTTTGCTGATTAGAAATTTAGTTAAATCTCCAAAATTCAACCCATCAAATCAAAGTAACGATACAGGTGGTCATGACTTGGTGCTTAGATAATATTTTGTAAAGATTCTTTTTTCAAAATTTCTTATATTTTCATGTTCCTCAATATGGTACCTTCCGTGTTTTCTAATTAGTAAATTCCTCCTATATCCGAAATTCATCCTATCAAATGAAAATAACGATTCAGGTGGTCACAACTTGGTGGTCACATAATATTTTGTAACGATTATTTTTTGTAATGTTCTTATATTTTTTACGCCCTAGAATATGGTACCTTGCGTATTTGCTAATTAGTAATTTCATCCGATCCCCAAAATTCAACTCCTCAAATAAAATAACGATACAAGTGGTCATAACTTACTGCTCATATAATATTTTGAAATGATTCTTTTTAGAAAAGTTCTTATATTTTCATGTTCTACAATATAGTACATCCTGTTTTGTCTGATTATGAACTTTATCCAGTCTCCAAAATTCAACCCATCAACTATAATTAACGATTCAAGTGACCATAACTTGGTACTAAGATAATATGTTGGAGCGATTCCTATCAGAAGGGTTCTTATATTTTCATGCTCTACAAAATGGCACATTGTTTATTTTCTAATTAGTAACTTCATCTAATTCCTTACATTCTTCCCATCAAATGAAAATAACGAATCAGGTGGTCATAACTTGGTGTTCTGATAATATTTTAAACCCCTTTCCTTTTGAAAAGTTCTTACATTATCATTCTATACAATATGGTTACCCTATTTTTGCTGATTAGAAATTTAGTTAAATCTACAATATTCAACCCACCAAATCAAAGTAACGATACAGATGGTCATGACTTGGTGCTTAGATAATATTTTGTAAAGATTCTTTTTTCAAAATTTCTTATATTTTCATGTTCCTCAATGTGGTACCTTCCGTGTTTTCTAATTAGTAACTTCCTCCTATATCCAAAATTCATCCTATCAAATGAAAATAACGATTCAGGTGGTCACAACTTGGTGGTCACATAATATTTTGTAACGATTATTTTTTGTAATGTTCTTATATTTTTATTCCCTAGAATATGGTACCTTGCGTATTTGCTAATTAGTAATTTCATCCGATCCCCAAAATTCAACTCCTCAAATAAAATAACGATACAAGTGGTCATAACTTGCAGCTCATGTAATATTTCGAAATGATTCTTTTTAGAAAAGTTCTTATATTTTCATGGTCTACAATATTGTACCTCCTGTTTTGTCTAATTATGAACTTTATCCAGTCTCCAAAATTCAACCCATCAACTATAATTAACGATTCAATTGACCATAACTTGGTACTAAGATAATATGTTGAAGCGATTCCTATCAGAAGGGTTCTTATATTTTCAAGCTCTACAAAATGGCACATTGTTTATTTTCTAATTTGTACCTTCATCTAATTCCTTACATTCTTCCCAACAAATGAAAATAACGAATCAGGTGGTCATAACTTGGTGTTCTGATAATATTTTAAACCCCTTTCCTTTTGAAAAGTTCTTACATTTTCATTCTATACAATATGGTACATCCTATTTTTGCTGATTAGAAATTTAGTTAAATCTCCAAAATTCAACCCATCAAATCGAACTAACGATATAGGTGGTCATGACTTGGTGCGTAGATAATATTTTGAAAGGATTCTTTTTTCAAAATTTCTTATATTTTCATGTTCCTCAATATGGTACCTTCCGTGTTTTCTAATTAGTAACTTCCTCCTATATCCGAAATTCATCCTATCAAATGAAAATAACGAATCAGGTGGTCACAACTTGGTGCTCACATAATATTTTGTAACGATTATTTTTTGTAATGTTCTTATATTTTTTACGCCCTAGAATATGGTACCTTGCGTATTTGCTAATTAGTAATTTCATCCGATCCCCAAAATTCAACTCCTCAAATAAAATAACGATACAAGTGGTCATAACTTGCTGCTCATATAATATTCCAAATGATTCTTTTTAGAAAAGTTCTTATATTTTCATGTTCTACAATATAGTACATCCTGTTTTGTCTAATTATGAACTTTATCCAGTCTCCAAAATTCAACCCATCAACTATAATTAACGATTCAAGTGACCATAACTTGGTACTAAGATAATATGTTGGAGCGATTCCTATCAGAAGGGTTCTTATATTTTCATGCTCTACAAAATGGCACATTGTTTATTTTCTAATTAGTAATTTCATCTAATTCCTTACATTCTTCCCATCAAATGAAAATAACGAATCAGGTGGTCATAACTTGGTGTTCTGATAATATTTTAAACCCCTTTCCTTTTGAAAAGTTCTTACATTTTCATTCTATACAATATGGTTACCCTATTTTTGCTGATTAGAAATTTAGTTAAATCTCCAAAATTCAACCCATCAAATCAAAGTAACGATACAGGTGGTCATGACTTGGTGCTTAGATAATATTTTGTAAAGATTCTTTTTTCAAAATTTCTTATATTTTCATGTTCCTCAATATGGTACCTTCCGTGTTTTCTAATTAGTAAATTCCTCCTATATCCGAAATTCATCCTATCAAATGAAAATAACGATTCAGGTGGTCACAACTTGGTGGTCACATAATATTTTGTAACGATTATTTTTTGTAATGTTCTTATATTTTTTACGCCCTAGAATATGGTACCTTGCGTATTTGCTAATTAGTAATTTCATCCGATCCCCAAAATTCAACTCCTCAAATAAAATAACGATACAAGTGGTCATAACTTACTGCTCATATAATATTTTGAAATGATTCTTTTTAGAAACGTTCTTATATTTTCATGTTCTACAATATAGTACATCCTGTTTTGTCTAATTATGAACTTTATCCAGTCTCCAAAATTCAACCCATCAACTATAATTAACGATTCAAGTGACCATAACTTGGTACTAAGATAATATGTTGGAGCGATTCCTATCAGAAGGGTTCTTATATTTTCATGCTCTACAAAATGGCACATTGTTTATTTTCTAATTAGTAACTTCATCTAATTCCTTACATTCTTCCCATCAAATGAAAATAACGAATCAGGTGGTCATAACTTGGTGTTCTGATAATATTTTAAACCCCTTTCCTTTTGAAAAGTTCTTACATTTTCATTCCATACAATATGGTTACCCTATTTTTGCTGATTAGAAATTTAGTTAAATCTCCAAAATTCAACCCATCAAATCAAAGTAACGATACAGGTGGTCCTAACTTGGTGCTTAGATAATATTTTGTAAAGATTCTTTTTTCAAAATTTATTATATTTTCATGTTCCTCAATATGGTACCTTCCGTGTTTTCTAATTAGTAACTTCCTCCTATATCCGAAATTCATCCTATCAAATGAAAATAACGATTCAGGTGGTCACAACTTGGTGCTCACATAATATTTTGTAACGATTATTTTTTGTAAAGTTCTTATATTTTTACGCCCTAGAATATGGTACCTTGCGTATTTGCTAA
Organism: Rubia yunnanensis; assembly: GCA_037428765.1. Classification (NCBI taxonomy): domain Eukaryota; kingdom Viridiplantae; phylum Streptophyta; class Magnoliopsida; order Gentianales; family Rubiaceae; genus Rubia; species Rubia yunnanensis. The sequence continues at coordinate 45,442,378 of CM075064.1, forward strand.
TTAGTAATTTCATCTGATCCCCAAAATTCCACTCCTCAAATAAAATAACGATACAAGTGGTCGTAACTCGCTGCTCATATAATATTTCCAAATGATTCTTTTTGGAAAAGTTCTTATATTTTCATGTTCTCCAATATAGTAACTCCTGTTTTGTCTAATTATGAAGTTTATCCAGTCTCCAAAATTCAACCCATCAACTATAATTAAGGATTCAACTGACCATAACTTGGTACTAAGATAATATGTTGGAGCGATTCCTATCAGAAGGGTTCTTATATTTTCATGCTCTACAAAATGGCACATTGTTTATTTTCTAATTAGTAACTTCATCTAATTCCTTACATTCTTCCCATCAAATGAAAATAACGAATCAGGTGGTCATAACTTGGTGTTCTGATAATATTTTAAACCCCTTTCCTTTTGAAAAGTTCTTACATTTTCATTCTATACAACATGGTTACCCTATTTTTGGTGATTAGAAATTTAGTTAAATCTCCAAAATTCAACCCATCAAATCAAAGTAACGATACAGGTGGTCATGACTTGGTGCTTAGATAATATTTTGTTAAGATTCTTTTTTCAAAATTTCTTATATTTTCATGTTCCTCAATATGGTACCTTCCGTGTTTTCTAATTAGTAACTTCCTCCTATATCCGAAATTCATCCTATCAAATGAAAATAACGATTCAGGTGGTCACAACTTGGTGCTCACATAATATTTTGTAACGATTATTTTTTGTAATGTTCTTATATTTTTTACGCCCTAGAATATGGTACCTTGCGTATTTGCTAATTAGTAATTTCATCCGATCCCCAAAATTCAACTCCTCAAATAAAATAACGATACAAGTGGTCATAATTTGCTGCTCATATAATATTTCGAAATGATTCTTTTTAGAAAAGTTCTTATATTTTCATGTTCTACAATATAATACATCCTGTTTTGTCTAATTATGAACTTTATCCAGTCTCCAAAATTCAACCCATCAACTATAATTAACGATTCAAGTGACCATAACTTGGTACTAATATAATATGTTGGAGCGATACCTATCAGAAGGGTTCTTATATTTTCATGCTCTACAAAATGGCACATTGTTTATTTTCTAATTAGTAACTTCATCTAATTCCTTACATTCTTCCCATCAAATGAAAATAACGAATCAGGTGGTCATAACTTGGTGTTCTGATAATATTTTAGACCCCTTTCCTTTTGAAAAGTTCTTACATTTTCATTCTATACAATATGGTTACCCTATTTTTGCTGATTAGAAATTTAGTTAAATCTCCAAAATTCAACCCATCAAATCAAAGTAACGATACAGGTGGTCCTAACTTGGTGCTTAGATAATATTTTGTAACGATTCTTTTTTCAAAATTTCTTATATTTTCATGTTCCTCAATATGGTACCTTCCGTGTTTTCTAATTACTAACTTCCTCCTATATCCGAAATTCATCCTATCAAATGAAAATAACGATTCAGGTGGTCACAACTTGGTGCTCACATAATATTTTGTAACGATTATTTTTTGTAATGTTCTTATATTTTTACGCCCTAGAATATGGTACCTTGCGTATTTGCTAATTAGTAATTTCATCCGATCCCCAAAGGTCAACTCCTCAAATAAAATAACGATACAAGTGGTCATAACTTGCTGCTCATGTAAAATTTCGAAATGATTCTTTTTAGAAAAGTTCTTATATTTTCATGTTCTACAATATAGTACATCCTGTTTTGTCTAATTATGAACTTTATCCAGTCTCCAAAATTCAACCCATCAACTATAATTAACGATTCAAGTGACCATAACTTGGTACTAAGATAATATGTTGGAGCGATTCCTATCAGAAGGGTTCTTATATTTTCATGCTCTACAAAATGGCACATTGTTTATTTTCTAATTAGTAACTTCATCTAATTCCTTACATTCTTCCCATCAAATGAAAATAACGAATCAGGTGGTCATAACTTGGTGTTCTGATAATATTTTAAACCCCTTTCCTTTTGAAAAGTTCTTACATTTTCATTCTATACAATATGGTTACCCTATTTTTGCTGATTAGAAATTTAGTTAAATCTCCAAAATTCAACCCATCAAATCAAAGTAACGATACAGGTGGTCCTAACTTGGTGCTTAGATAATATTTGGTAAAGATTCTTTTTTCAAAATTTATTATATTTTCATGTTCCTCAATATGGCACCTTCCGTGTTTTCTAATTAGTAACTTCCTCCTATATCCGAAATTCATCCTATCAAATGAAAATAACGATTCAGGTTGTCACAACTTGGTGCTCACATAATATTTTGTAACGATTATTTTTTGTAATGTTCTTATATTTTTACGCTCTAGAATATGGTACCTTGCGTATTTGCTAATTAGTAATTTCATCCGATCCCCAAAATTCAACTCCTCAAATAAAATAACGATACAAGTGGTCATAACTTGCTGCTCATATAATATTTCGAAATGATTCTTTTTCGAAAAGTTCTTATATTTTCATGTTCTCCAATATAGTACCTCCTATTTTTTCTAATTATGAACTTTATCCAGTCTCCAAAATTCAACGCATCAACTATAATTAACGATTCAAGTGACCATAACTTGGTACTAAGATAATATGTTGGAGCGATTCCTATCAGAAGGGTTCTTATATTTTCATGCTCTACAAAATGGTACATTATTTATTTTCTAATTAGTAACTTCATCTCATTCCTTACATTCTTCCCATCAAATGAAAATAACGAATCAGGTGGTCATAACTTGGTGTTCTGATAATATTTTAAACCCCTTTCCTTTTGAAAAGTTCTTACATTTTCATTCTATACAATATGGTTACCCTATTTTTTCTGATTAGAAATTTAGTTAAATCTCCAAAATTCAACCCATCAAATCAAAGTAACGATACAGGTGGTCATGACTTGGTGCTTAGATAATATTTTGTAAATATTCTTTTTTCAAAATTTTTTATATTTTCATGTTCCTTAATATCGTACCTTCTGTGTTTTCTAATTAGTAACTTCCTCCAATATCCGAAATTTGTCCTATCAAATGAAAATAACGATTCAGGTGGTCACAACTTGGTGCTCACATAATATTTTGTAACGATTATTTTTTGTAATGTTCTTATATTTTTACGCCCTAGAATATGGTACCTTGCGTATTTACTAAATAGTAATTTCATCCGATCCCCAAAATTCAACTCCTCAGATAAAATAACGATACAAGTGGTCATAACTTGCTGCTCATGTAATATTTCGAAATGATTCTTTTTAGAAAAGTTCTTATATTTTCATGGTCTACAATATTGTACCTCCTGTTTTGTCTAATTATGAACTTTATCCAGTCTCCAAAATTCAACCCATCAACTATAATTAACGATTCAAGTGACCATAACTTGGTACTAAGATAATATGTTGGAGCGATTCCTATCAGAAGGGCTCTTATATTTTCAGGCTCTACAAAATAGTACATTATTTATTTTCTAATTAGTAACTTCATCTAATTCCTTACATTCTTCCCATCAAATGAAAATAACGAATCAGGTGGTCATAACTTGGTGTTCTGATAATATTTTAAACCCCTTTCCTTTTGAAAATTTCTTACATTTTCATTCCATACAATATGGTACATCCTATTTTTGCTGATTAGAAATTTAGTTAAATCTCCAAAATTCAACCCATCAAATCAAAGTAACGATACAGGTGGTCATAACTTGGTGTTTAGATAATATTTTGTAACGATTCCTTTTTCAAAATTTCTTATATTTTCATGTTCCTCAATATGGTGCCTTCCGTGTTTTCTAATTTGTAACTTCCTCCTATATCCGAAATTCATCCTATCAAATGAAAATAACGATTCAGGTGGTCACAACTTGGTACTCACATAATATTTTGTAACGATTAGTTTTTGTAATGTTCTTATATTTTTACGCCCAAGAATATGGTACCTTGCGTATTTTCTAACTAGTAATTTCATCCGATCCCCAAAATTCAACTCCTCAAATAAAATAACGATACAAGTGGTCATAACTTGCTGCTCATATAATATTTCCAAATGATTCTTTTTGGAAAAGTTCTTATATTTTCATGTTCTACAATATAGTACCTCCTGTTTTGTCTAATTATGAACTTTATCCAGTCTCCAAAATTCAACCCATCAACTATAATTAACGATTCAAGTGACCATAACTTGGTACTAAGATAATATGTTGGAGCGATTCCTATCAGAAGGGTTCTTATATTTTCATGCTCTACGAAATGGCACATTATTTATTTTCTAATTAGTAACTTCATCTAATTCCTTACATTCTTCCCATCAAATGAAAATAACGAATCAGGTGGTCATAACTTGGTGTTCTGATAATATTTTAAACCCCTTTCCTTTTGAAAAGTTCTTACATTTTCATTCCATACAATATGGTTACCCTATTTTTGCTGATTAGAAATATAGTTAAATCTCCAAAATTCAACCCATCAAATCAAAGTAACGATACAGGTGGTCCTAACTTGGTGCTTAGATAATATTTTGTAAAGATTCTATTTTCAAAATTTATTACATTTTCATGTTCCTCAATATGGTACCTTCCGTGTTTTCTAATTACTAACTTCCTCCTATATCCGAAATTCATCCTATCAAATGAAAATAACGATTCAGGTGGTGACAACTTGGTGCTCACATAATATTTTGTAACGATTATTTTTTGTAATGTTCTTATATTTTTACGCTCTAGAATATGGTACCTTGCGTATTTGCTAATTAGTAATTTCATCCGATCCCCAAAATTCAACTCCTCAAATAAAATAACGATACAAGTGGTCATAACTTGCTGCTCATATAATATTTCAAAATGATTCTTTTTGGAAAAGTTCTTATATTTTCATGTTCTCCAATATAGTACCTCCTGTTTTTTCTAATTATGAACTTTATCCAGTCTCCAAAATTCAACGCATCAACTATAATTAACGATTCAAGTGACCATAACTTGGTACTAAGATAATATGTTGGAGCGATTCCTATCAGAAGGGTTCTTATATTTTCATGCTCTACAAAATGGTACATTATTTATTTTCTAATTAGTAACTTCATCTCATTCCTTACAATCTTCCCATCAAATGAAAATAACGAATCAGGTGGTCATAACTTGGTGTTCGGATAATATTTTAAACCCCTTTCCTTTTGAAAAGTTCTTACATTTTCATTCCATACAATATGGTACATCCTATTTTTGCTGATTAGAAATTTAGTTAAATCTCCAAAATTCAACCCATCAAATCAAAGTAACGATACAGGTGGTCATGACTTGGTGCTTAGGTAATATTTTGTAAAGATTCTTTTTTCAAAATTTCTTATATTTTCATGTTCCTCAATATGGTGCCTTCCGTGTTTTCTAATTTGTAACTTCCTCCTATATCCGAAATTCATCCTATCAAATGAAAATAACGATTCAGGTGGTCACAACTTGGTACTCACATAATATTTTGTAACGATTAGTTTTTGTAATGTTCTTATATTTTTACGCCCAAGAATATGGTACCTTGCGTATTTTCTAACTAGTAATTTCATCCGATCCCCAAAATTCAACTCCTCAAATAAAATAACGATACAAGTGGTCATAACTTGCTGCTCATATAATATTTCCAAATGATTCTTTTTGGAAAAGTTCTTATATTTTCATGTTCTACAATATAGTACCTCCTGTTTTGTCTAATTATGAACTTTATCCAGTCTCCAAAATTCAACCCATCAACTATAATTAACGATTCAAGTGACCATAACTTGGTACTAAGATAATATGTTGGAGCGATTCCTATCAGAAGGGTTCTTATATTTTCATGCTCTACGAAATGGCACATTATTTATTTTCTAATTAGTAACTTCATCTAATTCCTTACATTCTTCCCATCAAATGAAAATAACGAATCAGGTGGTCATAACTTGGTGTTCTGATAATATTTTAAACCCCTTTCCTTTTGAAAAGTTCTTACATTTTCATTCCATACAATATGGTTACCCTATTTTTGCTGATTAGAAATATAGTTAAATCTCCAAAATTCAACCCATCAAATCAAAGTAACGATACAGGTGGTCCTAACTTGGTGCTTAGATAATATTTTGTAAAGATTCTATTTTCAAAATTTATTACATTTTCATGTTCCTCAATATGGTACCTTCCGTGTTTTCTAATTACTAACTTCCTCCTATATCCGAAATTCATCCTATCAAATGAAAATAACGATTCAGGTGGTGACAACTTGGTGCTCACATAATATTTTGTAACGATTATTTTTTGTAATGTTCTTATATTTTTACGCTCTAGAATATGGTACCTTGCGTATTTGCTAATTAGTAATTTCATCCGATCCCCAAAATTCAACTCCTCAAATAAAATAACGATACAAGTGGTCATAACTTGCTGCTCATATAATATTTCAAAATGATTCTTTTTGGAAAAGTTCTTATATTTTCATGTTCTCCAATATAGTACCTCCTGTTTTTTCTAATTATGAACTTTATCCAGTCTCCAAAATTCAACGCATCAACTATAATTAACGATTCAAGTGACCATAACTTGGTACTAAGATAATATGTTGGAGCGATTCCTATCAGAAGGGTTCTTATATTTTCATGCTCTACAAAATGGTACATTATTTATTTTCTAATTAGTAACTTCATCTCATTCCTTACAATCTTCCCATCAAATGAAAATAACGAATCAGGTGGTCATAACTTGGTGTTCGGATAATATTTTAAACCCCTTTCCTTTTGAAAAGTTCTTACATTTTCATTCCATACAATATGGTACATCCTATTTTTGCTGATTAGAAATTTAGTTAAATCTCCAAAATTCAACCCATCAAATCAAAGTAACGATACAGGTGGTCATGACTTGGTGCTTAGGTAATATTTTGTAAAGATTCTTTTTTCAAAATTTCTTATATTTTCATGTTCCTCAATATGGTGCCTTCCGTATTTTCTAATTAGTAACTTCCTCCTATATCCGAAATTCATCCTATCAAATGAAAATAACGATTCAGGTGGTCACAACTTAGTGCTCACATAATATTTTGTGACGATTATTTTTTGTAATGTTCTTATATTTTTTACGCCCTAGAATATGGTACCTTGCGTATTTTCTAATTAGTAATTTCATCTGATCCCCATAATTCAACTCCTCAAATAAAATAACGATACAAGTGGTCATAACTTGCTGCTCATATAATATTTCGAAATGATTCTTTTTGGAAAAGTTCTTATATTTTCATGTTCTACAATATAGTACCTCCTGTTTTGTCTAATTATGAACTTTATCCAGTCTCCAAAATTCAACCCATCAACTATAATTAACGATTCAAGTGACCATAACTTGGTACTAAGATAATATGTTGGAGCGATTCCTATCAGAAGGGTTCTTATATTTTCATGCTCTACAAAATGGCACATTATTTATTTTCTAATTAGTAACTTCATCTAATTCCTTACATTCTTCCCATCAAATGAAAATAACGAATCAGGTGGTCATAACTTGGTGTTCTGATAATATTTTAAACCCCTTTCCTTTTGAAAAGTTCTTACATTTTCATTCCATACAATATGGTTACGCTATTTTTGCTGATTAGAAATTTAGTTAAATCTCCAAAATTCAACCCATCACATCAAAGTAAAGATATAGGTGGTCCTAACTTGGTGCTTAGATAATATTTTGTAAAGATTCTTTTTTGAAAATTTATTATATTTTCATGTTCCTCAATATGGTAACTTCCGTGTTTTCTAATTAGTAACTTCCTCCTATATCCGAAATTCATCCTATCAAATGAAAATAACGATTCAGGTGGTCACAACTTGGTGCTCACATAATATTTTGTAATGATTATTTTTTGTAATGTTCTTATATTTTTACACCCTAGAATATGGTACCTTGCGTATTTTCTAATTAGTAATTTCATCTGATCCCCAAAATTCAACTCCTCAAATAAAATAACGATACAATTGGTCATAACTTGCTGCTTATATAATATTTCGAAATGATTCTTTTTGGAAAAGTTCTTATATTTTCATGTTCTACAATACAGTACCTCCTGTTTTGTCTAATTATGAACTTTATCCAGTCTCCAAAATTCAACCCATCAACTATAATTAACGATTCAAGTGACCATAACTTGGTACTAAGATAATATGTTGGAGCGATTCCTATCAGAAGGGTTCTTATATTTTCTTGCTCTACAAAATGGCACATTATTTATTTTCTAATTAGTAACTTCATCTAATTCCTTACATTCTTCCCATCAAATGAAAATAACGAATCAGGTGGTCATAACTTGGTGTTCTGATAATATTTTAAACCCCTTTCCTTTTGAAAGGTTCTTACATTTTCATTCCATACAATATGGTTACCCTATTTTTGCTGATTAGAAATATAGTTAAATCTCCAAAATTCAACCCATCAAATCAAAGTAACGATACAGGTGGTCCTAACTTGGTGCTTAGATAATATTTTGTAAACATTCTTTTTTCAAAATTTATTACATTTTCTTGTTCTTCAATATGGTACCTTCCGTGTTTTCTAATTACTAACTTCCTCCTATATCCGAAATTCATCCTACCAAATGAAAATAACGATTCAGGTGGTCACAACTTGGTGCTCACATAATATTTTGTAACGATTATTTTTTGTAATGTTCTTATATTTTTACGCTCTAGAATATGGTACCTTGCGTATTTGCTAATTAGTAATTTCATCCGATCCCCAAAATTCAACTCCTCAAATAAAATAACGATACAAGTGGTCATAACTTGTTGCTCATATAATATTTCGAAATGATTCTTTTTGGAAAAGTTCTTATATTTTCATGTTCTCCAATATAGTACCTCCTGTTTTTTCTAATTATGAACTTTATCCAGTCTCCAAAATTCAACGCATCAACTATAATTAACGATTCAAGTGACCATAACTTGGTACTAAGATAATATGTTGGAGCGATTCCTATCAGAAGGGTTCTTATATTTTCCTGCTCTACAAAATGGTACATTATTTATTTTCTAATTAGTAACTTCATCTCATTCCTAACATTCTTCCCATCAAATGAAAATAACGAATCAGGTGGTCATAACTTGGTGTTCGGATAATATTTTAAACCCCTTTCCTTTTGAAAAGTTCTTACATTTTCATTCTATACAATATGGTTACCCTATTTTTGCTGATAAGAAATTTAGTTAAATCTCTAAAATTCAACCCATCAAATCAAAGTAACGATACAGGTGGTCATGACTTGGTGCTTAGATAATATTTTTTAAATATTCTTTTTTCAAAATTTCTTATATTTTCATGTTCCTCAATATGGTACCTTCCGTGTTTTCTAATTAGTAACTTCCTCCTATATCCGAAATTCATCCTATCAAATGAAAATAACGATTCAGGTGGTCACAACTTGGTGCTCACATAATATTTTGTAACGATTATCTTTCGTAATGTTCTTATATTTTTACACCCTAGAATATGGTACCTTGCGTATTTTCTAATTAGTAATTTCATCTGATCCCAAAAAATCAATTCCTCAAATAAAATAATGATACAAGTGGTCATAACTTGCTGCTCATATAATATTTCCAAATGATTCTTTTTGGGAAAGTTCTTATATTTTCATGTTCTACAATATAGTACCTCCTGTTTTGTCTAATTATGAACTTTATCCAGTCTCCAAAATTCAACCCATCAACTGTAATTAACGATTCAAGTGACCATAACTTGGTACTAAGATAATATGTTGGAGCGATTCCTATCAGAAGGGTTCTTATATTTTCAAGCTCTACAAAGTGGCACATTGTTTATTTTCTAATTAGTAACTTCATCTAATTCCTTACATTCTTCCCATCAAATGAAAATAACGAATCAGGTGGTCATAACTTGGTGTTCGGATAATATTTTAAACCCCTTTCCTTTTGAAAAGTTCTTACATTTTCATTCTATACAATATGGTTACGCTATTTTTGCTGATTAGAAATTTAGTTAAATCTCCAAAATTCAACCCATCAAATCAAAGTAACGATACAGGTGGTCCTAACTTGGTGCTTAGATAATATTTTGTAAAGATTCTTTTTTGAAAATTTATTATATTTTCATGTTCCTCAATATGGTACCTTCCGTGTTTTCTAATTAGTAACTTCCTCCTATATCCGAAATTCATCCTATCAAATGAAAATAACGATTCAGGTGGTCACAACTTAGTGCTCACATAATATTTTTTAATGATTATTTTTTGTAATGTTCTTATATGTTTACGCCCTAGAATATGGTACCTTGCGTATTTGCTAATTAGTAATTTCATCCGATCCCCAAAATTAACCTCCTCAAATAAAATAACGATACAAGTGGTCATAACTTACTGCTCATATAATATTTCCAAATGATTCTTTTTGGAAAATTTCTTATATTTTCATGTTCTACAATATAGTACCTCTTGTTTTGTCTAATTATGAACTTTATCCAGTCTCCAAAATTCAACCCATCAACTATAATTAACGATTCAAGTGACCATAACTTGGTACTAAGATAATATGTTGGAGCGATTCCTATTAGAAGGGTTCTTATATTTTCATGCTCTACAAAATGGTACATTATTTATTTTCTAATTAGTAACTTCATCTCATTCCTTACATTCTTCCCATCAAATGAAAATAACGAATCAGGTGGTCATAACTTGGTGTTCTGATAATATTTTAAACCCCTTTCCTTTTGAAAAGTTCTTACATTTTCATTCTATACAATATGGTACATCCTATTTTTGCTGATTAGAAATTTAGTTAAATCTCCAAAATTCAACCCATCAAATCAAAGTAACGATACAGGGGGTCATAACGTGGTGCTTAGATAATATTTTGTAACGATTCTTTTTTCAAAATTTCTTATATTTTCATGTTCCTCAATATGGTACCTGCCGTGTTTTCCAATTAGTAACTTCCTCCTATATCCGAAATTCATCCGATCAAATGAAAATAATGATTTAGGTGGTCACAACTTGGTGCTCACATAATATTTTGTAACGATTATTTTTTGTAATGTTCTTATATTTTTACGCCCTAGAATATGGTACCTTGCGTATTTGCTAATTAGTAATTTCATCCGATCCCCAAAATTCAACTCCTCAAATAAAATAACGATACAAGTGGTCATAACTTGCTGCTCATATAATATTTCGAAATGATTCTTTTTGGAAAAGTTCTTATATTTTCATGTTCTACAATATAGTACCTCCTGTTTTGTCTTATTATGAACTTTATACAGTCTCCAAAATTCAACCCATCAACTATAATTAACGATTCAAGTGACCATAACTTGGTACTAAGATAATATGTTGGAGCGATTCCTATAAGAAGGGTTCTTATATTTTCATGCTCTACAAAATGGTACATTATTTATTTTCTAATTAGTAACTTCATCTAATTCCTTACATTCTTCCCATCAAATGAAAATGACGAATCAGGTGGTCATAACTTGGTGTTCTGATAATATTTTAAACCCCTTTCCTTTTGAAAAGTTCTTACATTTTCATTCTATACAATATGGTTACCCTATTTTTGCTGATTAGAAATTTAGTTAAATCTCCAAAATTTAAACCATCAAATCAAAGTAACGATAAAGGTGGTCATAACTTGGTGCTTAGATAATATTTTGTAACGATTTTTTTTTTCAAAATTTCTTATATTTTCATGTTCCTCAATATGGTGCCTTCCGTGTTTTCTAATTACTAACTTCCTCCTATATCCGAAATTCATCCTATCAAATGAAAATAACGATTCAGGTGGTCACAACTTGGTGCTCACATAATATTTTGTAACGATTATTTTTTGTAATGTTCTTATATTTTTACGCTCTAGAATATGGTACCTTGCGTATTTGCTAATTAGTAATTTCATCCGATCCCCAAAATTCAACTCCTCAAATAAAATAACGATACAAGTGGTCATAACTTGTTGCTCATATAATATTTCGAAATGATTCTTTTTGGAAAAGTTCTTATATTTTCATGTTCTCGAATATAGTACCTCCTGTTTTTTCTAATTATGAACTTTATCCAGTCTCCAAAATTCAACGCATCAACTATAATTAACGATTCAAGTGACCATAACTTGGTACTAAGATAATATGTTGGAGCGATTCCTATCAGAAGGGTTCTTATATTTTCATGCTCTACAAAATGGTACATTATTTATTTTCTAATTAGTAACTTCATCTCATTCCTTACATTCTTCCCATCAAATGAAAATAACGAATCAGGTGGTCATAACTTGGTGTTCGGATAATATTTTAAACCCCTTTCCTTTTGAAAAGTTCTTACATTTTCATTGTATACAATATGGTTACCCTATTTTTGCTGATTAGAAATTTAGTTAAATCTCCAAAATTCAACCCATCAAATCAAAGTAACGATACAGGTGGTCATGACTTGGTGCTTAGATAATATTTTTTAAATATTCTTTTTTCAAAATTTCTTATATTTTCATGTTCCTCAATATGGACCCTTCCATGTTTTCTAATTAGTAACTTCATACTATATCCGAAATTCATCATATCAAATGAAAATTACGATTCAGGTGGTCATAACTTGGTGCTCACATAATATTTTTTAATGATTATTTTTTGTAATGTTCTTATATTTTTACGCCCTAGAATATGGTACATTGCGTATTTGCTAATTAGTAATTTCATCTGATCCCCAAAAATCAACTCCTCAAATAAAATAACGATACAAGTGGTCAAAACTTGCTGCTCGTATAATATTTCGAAATGATTCTTTTTAGAAAAGTTCTTATATTTTCATGTTCTACAATATAGTACCTACTGTTTTGTCCAATTATGAACTTTATCCAGTCTCCAAAATTCAACCCATCAACTATAATTAACGATTCAAGTGACCATAACTTGGTACTAAGATAATACGTTGGAGCGATTCCTATTAGAAGGGTTCTTATACTTTCATGCTCTAAAAAATGGTACATTATTTATTTTCTAATTAGTAACTTCATCTAATTCCTTACATTCTTCCCATCAAATGAAAATAACGAATCAGGTGGTCATAACTTGGTGTTCTAATAATATTTTAAAACCCTTTCCTTTTGAAAAGTTCTTCCATTTTCATTCTATACAATATGGTTACCCTATTTCTGCTGATTAGAAATTTAGTTAAATCTCCAAAATTCAACCCATCAAATCAAAGTAACGATACAGGTGGTCATAACTTGGTGCTTAGATAATATTTTGTAAAGATTCTTTTTTCAAAATTTCTTATATTTTCATGTCCTCATATGGTACCTTCCGTGTTTTATAATTAGTAACTTCCTCCTATATCCGAAATTCATCCTATCAAATGAAAATAACGATTCAGGTGGTCACAACTTGGTGCTCACATAATATTTTGTAACGATTATTTTTTGTAATGTCTTATATTTCTACGCCCTAGAATATGGTACCTTGCGTATTTGCTAATTATTAATTTCATCCGATCCCCAAAATTCAACTCCTCAAATAAAATAATGATACAAGTGGTCAAAACTTGCTGCTCGTATAATATTTCGAAATGATTCTTTTTAGAAAAGTTCTTATATTTTCATGTTCTACAATATAGTACCTCCTGTTTTGTCTAATTATGAACTTTATCCAGTCTCCAAAATTCAACCCATCAACTATAATTAACGATTCAAATGACCATAACTTTGTACTAAGATAATACGTTGGAGCGAATCCTATCAGAAGGGTTCTTATATTTTCATGCTCTAAAAAATGGTACATTATTTATTTTCTAATTAGTAACTTCATTTAATTCCTTACAATCTTCCCATCAATTGAAAATAACGAATCAGGTGGTCATAACTTGGTGTTCTGATAATATTTTAAAACCCTTTCCTTTTGAAATGTTCTTCCATTTTCATTCTATACAATATGGTTACCCTATTTCTGCTGATTAGAAATTTAGTTAAATCTCCAAAATTCAACCCATCAAATCAAAGTAACGATACAGGTGGTCATAACTTGGTGCTTAGATAATATTTTGTAAAGATTCTTTTTCAAAATTTCTTATATTTTCATGTTCCTCAATATGGTACCTTCCGTGTTTTCTAATTAGTAACTTCCTCCTGTATCCAAAATTAATCCTATCAAATGAAAATAACGATTCAGGTGGTCAATACTTGGTGCTCACATAATATTTTGTAACGATTATTTTTTGTAATGTCTTATATTTCTACGCCCTAGAATATGGTACCTTGCGTATTTGCTAATTAGTAATTTCATCCGATCCCCAAAATTCAACTCCTCAAATAAAATAACGTTACAAGTGGTCAAAACTTGCTGCTCATATAATATTTTGAAATGATTCTTTTTAGAAAAGTTCTTATATTTTCATGTTCTACAATATAGTACCTCCTGTTTTGTCTAATTATGAACTTTATCCAGTCTCCAAAATTCAACCCATCAACTATAATTAACGATTCAAGTGACCATAACTTGGTACTAAGATAATACGTTGGAGCGATTCCTATCAGAAGGGTTCTTATATTTTCATGCTCTAAAAAATGGTACATTATTTATTTTCTAATTAGTAACTTCATCTAATTCCTTACATTCTTCCCATCAAATGAAAATAACGAATCAGGTGGTCATAACTTGGTGTTCTGATAATATTTTAAAACCCTTTCCTTTTGAAAAGTTCTTCCATTTTCATTCTATACAATATGGTTACCCTATTTCTGCTGATTAGAAATTTAGTTAAATCTCCATAATTCAACCCATCAAATCAAAGTAACGATACAGGTGGTCATAACTTGGTGCTTAGATAATATTTTGTAAAGATTCTTTTTTCAAAATTTCTTATATTTTAATGTCCTCAATATGGTACCTTCCGTGTTGTCTAATTAGTAACTTCCTCCTGTATCCGAAATTAAACCTATCAAATGAAAATAACGATTCAGGTGGTCACAACTTGGTGCTCACATAATATTTTGTAATGATTATTTTTTGTAATGTCTTATATTTCTACGCCATAGAATATGGTACCTTGCGTATTTGCTAATTAGTAATTTCATCCGATCCCCAAAATTCAACTCCTCAAATAAAATAATGATAGAAGTGGTCATAACTTGCTGCTCGTATAATATTTCGAAATGATTCTTTTTAGAAAAGTTCTTATATTTTCATGTTCTACAATATAGTACCTCCTGTTTTGTCTAATTATGAACTTTATCCAGTCTCCAGAATTCTACCCATCAACTATAATTAACGATTCAAGTGACCATAACTTGGTACTAAGATAATATGTTGGAGAGATTCCTATCAGAAGGGTTCTTATATTTTCATGCTCTACAAAATTTATTTTCTAATTAGTAACTTCATCTAATTCCTTACATTCTTCCCATCAAATGAAAATAACGAATCAGGTGGTCATAACTTGGTGTTCTGATAATATTTTAAAACCCTTTCCTTTTGAAAAGTTCTTCCATTTTCATTGTATACAATATGGTTACCCTATTTCTGCTGATTAGAAATTTAGTTAAATCTCCAAAATTCAACCCATCAAAAATAAAGTAACGATACAGGTGGTCATGACTTGGTGCTTAGATAATATTTTGTAAAGATTCTTTTTTCAAAATTTCTTATATTTTCATGTCCTCCATATGGTACCTTCCGTGTTTTATAATTAGTAACTTCCTCCTATATCCGAAATTCATCCTATCAAATGAAAATAACGATTCAGGTGGTCAGAACTTGGTGCTCACATAATATTTTGTAACGATTATTTTTTGTAATGTCTTATATTTCTACGCCCTAGAATATGGTACCTTGCGTATTTGCTAATTAGTAATTTCATCCGATCCCCAAAATTCAACTCCTCAAATAAAATAACGTTACAAGTGGTCAAAACTTGCTGCTCATATAATATTTCGAAATGATTCTTTTTAGAAAAGTTCTTATATTTTCATGTTCTACAATATAGTACCTCCTGTTTTGTCTAATTATGAACTTTATCCAGTCTCCAAAATTCAACCCATCAACTATAATTAACGATTCAAGTGACCATAACTTGGTACTAAGATAATACGTTGGAGCGATTCCTATCAGAAGGGTTCTTATATTTTCATGCTCTAAAAAATGGTACATTATTTATTTTCTAATTAGTAACTTCATCTAATTCCTTACATTCTTCCCATCAAATGAAAATAACGAATCAGGTGGTCATAACTTGGTGTTCTGATAATATTTTAAAACCCTTTCCTTTTGAAAAGTTCTTCCATTTTCATTCTATACAATATGGTTACCCTATTTCTGCTGATTAGAAATTTAGTTAAATCTCCAAAATTCAACCCATCAAATCAAAGTAACGATACAGGTGGTCATAACTTGGTGCTTAGATAATATTTTGTAAAGATTCTTTTTTCAAAATTTCTTATATTTTAGTGTCCTCAATATGGTACCTTCCGTGTTGTCTAATTAGTAACTTCCTCCTGTATCCAAAATTAAACCTATCAAATGAAAATAACGATTCAGGTGGTCACAACTTGGTGCTCACATAATATTTTGTAATGATTATTTTTTGTAATGTCTTATATTTCTACGCCATAGAATATGGTACCTTGCGTATTTGCTAATTAGTAATTTCATCCGATCCCCAAAATTCAACTCCTCAAATAAAATGATAGAAGTGGTCATAACTTGCTGCTCGTATAATATTTCGAAATGATTCTTTTTAGAAAAGTTCTTATATTTTCATGTTCTACAATATAGTACCTCCTGTTTTGTCTAATTATGGACTTTATCCAGTCTCCAGAATTCTACCCATCAACTATAATTAACGATTCAAGTGACCATAACTTGGTACTAAGATAATATGTTGGAGAGATTCCTATCAGAAGGGTTCTTATATTTTCATGCTCTACAAAATGGTACATTATTTATTTTCTAATTAGTAACTTCATCTAATTCCTTACATTCTTCCCATCAAATGAAAATAACGAATCAGGTGGTCATAACTTGGTGTTCTGATAATATTTTAAAACCCTTTCCTTTTGAAAAGTTCTTCCATTTTCATTGTATACAATATGGTTACCCTATTTCTGCTGATTAGAAATTTAGTTAAATCTCCAAAATTCAACCCATCAAAAATAAAGTAACGATACAGGTGGTCATGACTTGGTGCTTAGATAATATTTTGTAAAGATTCTTTTTTGAAAATTTCTTATATTTTCATGTCCTCCATATGGTACCTTCCGTGTTTTATAATTAGTAACTTCCTCCTATATCCAAAATTCATCCTATCAAATGAAAATAACGATTCAGGTGGTCAGAACTTGGTGCTCACATAATATTTTGTAACGATTATTTTTTGTAATGTCTTATATTTCTACGCCCTAGAATATGGTACCTTGCGTATTTGCTAATTAGTAATTTCATCCGATCCCCAAAATTCAACTTCTCAAATAAAATAACGATACAAGTGGTCAAAACTTGCTGCTCATATAATATTTCGAAATGATTCTTTTTAGAAAAGTTCTTATATTTTCATGTTCTACAATATAGTACCTCCTGTTTTGTCTAATTATGAACTTTATCCAGTCTCCAAAATTCAACCCATCAACTATAATTAAAGATTCAAGTGACCATAACTTGGTACTAAGATAATACGTTGGAGCGATTCCTATCAGAAGGGTTCTTATATTTTCATGCTCTAAAAAATGGTACATTATTTATTTTCTAATTAGTAACTTCATCTAATTCCTTACATTCTTCCCATCAAATGAAAATAACGATTCAGGTGGTCATAACTTGGTGTTCTGATAATATTTTAAAACCCTTTCCTTTTGAAAAGTTCATCCATTTTCATTCTATACAATATGGTTACCCTATTTCTGCTGATTAGAAATTTAGTTAAATCTCCAAAATTCAACCCATCAAATCAAAGTAACGATACAGGTGGTCATAACTTGGTGCTTAGATAATATTTTAAAAAGATTCTTTTTTCAAAATTTCTTATATTTTCATGTCCTCAATATGGTACCTTCCGTGTTTTATAATTAGTAACTTCCTCCTATATCCGAAATTCATCCTATCAAATTAAAATAACGATTCAGGTGGTCACAACTTGGTGCTCACATAATATTTTGTAACGATTATTTTTTGTAATGTCTTATATTTCTATGCCCTAGAATATGGTACCTTGCGTTTTTGCTAATTAGTAATTTCATCCGATCCCCAAAATTCAACTCCTCAAATAAAATAACGATACAAGTGGTCAAAACTTGTTGCTCATATAATATTTCGAAATGATTCTTTTTAGAAAAGTTCTTATATTTTCATGTTCTACAATATAGTACCTCCTGTTTTGTCTAATTATGAACTTTTATCCAGTCTCCAAAATTCAACCCATCAACTATAATTAACGATTCAAGTGACCATAACTTGGTACTAAGATAATACGTTGGAGCGATTCCTATCAGAAGGGTTCTTATATTTTCATGCTCTAAAAAATGGTACATTATTTATTTTCTAATTAGTAACTTCATCTAATTCCTTAGATTCTTCCCATCAAATGAAAATAACGAATCAGGTGGTCATAACTTGGTGTTCTGATAATATTTTAAAACCCTTTCCTTTTGAAAAGTTCTTCCATTTTCATTCTATACAATATGGTTACCCTATTTCTGCTGATTAGAAATTTAGTTAAATCTCCAAAATTCAACCCATCAAATCAAAGTAACGATACAGGTGGTCATAACTTGGTGCTTAGATAATATTTTATAAAGATTCTTTTTCCAAAATTTCTTATATTTTCATGTCCTCAATATGGTACCTTCCGTGTTTTATAATTAGTAACTTCCTCCTATATCCGAAATTCATCCTATCAAATGAAAATAACGATTCAGGTGGTCACAACTTGGTGCTCACATAATATTTTGTAACGATTATTTTTTGTAATGTCTTATATTTCTACGCCCTAGAATATGGTACCTTGCGTATTTGCTAATTAGTAATTTCATCCGATCCCCAAAATTCAACTCCTCAAATAAAATAACGATACAAGTGGTCAAAACTTGCTGCTCGTATAATATTTCGAAATGATTCTTTTTAGAAAAGTTCTTATATTTTCATGTTCTACAATATAGTACCTCCTGTTTTGTCTAATTATGAACTTTATCCAGTCTCCAAAATTCAACCCATCAACTATAATTAACGATTCAAGTGACCATAACTTAGGGAGTGCAACACGGTAGCTCATGCCATAGCTAAACATCACTTTGATTTGAACCAAGGGCTGGATATGACTAATGTTACACCTCGAATTCAAGGGCTTATAGATATGGATAGAGCCTGTTTTCCTCATATTCGAGTTGCTAAAACTCCTAGGTTATAGAATGTGATGCTGCTGAATGCCTTCTTGTCTTGTCTTTGCAGAACAAGAGAACTCTACACTACTATGAGGAGGAGAATGCACAAGCTCATATTGCTGATACTTGTCTTAACCTGGATGCTCCCTTGCTGTTTTTCTGCTGCTGGAGTAGCTATGGAAGCTGCAAGGGATTTTTGCACACATCATGATGTGGGAATCCTTCCCATATAGGCTCAACTACAAAGCTACAAAGCTCAGCATACATGAGAAGATTTTATCTTGCGATTGAAGTTGCCTGGCCATCACAGAGGATTAACACGAGGGGTGGAGATCCTCTTGTTTTGGATCGCAACTTCAACACCTATCCTTTCACTTAGGATAGTTATATTTCACTATATTAGCAAACACTGTTAGGTCTTTTGGAAACAACCATGTTGTTTCACATCCCAACTCTAATTGTATATTCGATCATTTGAAATCAAGGCTTGGGGTACCTATAATAAAATAACCCTCACCCTCGGGTGCTCTCATTAAAAAAAAAAAAAATAACTTGGTACTAAGATAATATGTTGGAGCGATTCCTATCAGAAGGGTTCTTATATTTTCATGCTCTACAAAATGGTACATTATTTATTTTCTAATTAGTAACTTCATCTAATTCCTTACATTCTTCCCATCAAATGAAAATAACGAATCAGGTGGTCATAACTTGGTGTTCTGATAATATTTTAAACCCCTTTCCTTTTGAAAAGTTCTTACATTTTCATTCTATACAATATGGTTACCCTATTTTTGCTGATTAGAAATTTAGTTAAATCTCCAAAATACAACCCATCAAATCAAAGTAACGATACAGGTGGTCATAACTTGGTGCTTAGATAATATTTTGTAACGATTCTTTTTTCAAAATTTTTTATATTTTCATGTTCTTCAATATGGTACCTTCCGTGTTTTCTAATTAGTAACTTCCTCCTATATCCGAAATTCATCCTATCATATGAAAATAACGATTCAGGTGGTCACAACTTGGTGCTCACATAATATTTTGTAACGATTATTTTTTGTAATGTTCTTATATTTTTACGCCCTAGAATATGGTACCTTGCGTATTTGCTAATTAGTAATTTCATCCGATCCCCAAAATTCAACTCCTCAAATAAAATAACGATACAAGTGGTCATAACTTGCTGCTCATATAATATTCCGAAATGATTCTTTTTAGAAAAGTTCTTATTTTTTCATGTTCTACAATATAGTACCTCCTGTTTTGTCTAATTATGAACTTTATCCTGTCTCTAAAATTCAACCCATCAACTATAATTGACGATTCAAGTCACCACAACTTGGTTCTTAGATAATATGTTGGAGCGATTCCTATTAGAAGGGTTCTTATATTTTCATGCTCTAAAAAATGGTACATTATTTATTTTCTAATTAGTAACTTCATGTAATTCCTTACATTCTTCACATCAAATGAAAATAACGAATCAGGTGGTCATAACTTGGTGTTCTGATAATATTTTAAACCCCTTTCCTTTTGAAAAGTTCTTACATTTTCATTCTATACAATATGGTTACCCTATTTTTGCTGATTAGAAATTTAGTTAAATCTCCAAAATTCAACCCATCAAATCAAAGTAACGATACAGGTGGTCATAACTTGGTGCTTAGATAATATTTTGTAAAGATTCTTTTTTCAAAATTTCTTATATTTTCATGTCCTCAATATGGTACCTTCCGTGTTTTATAATTAGTAACTTCCTCCTATATCCGAAATTCATCCTATCAAATGAAAATAACGATTCAGGTGGTCACAACTTGGTGCTCACATAATATTTTGTAACGATTATTTTTTGTAATGTCTTATATTTCTACGCCCTAGAATATGGTACCTTGCGTATTTGCTAATTAGTAATTTCATCCGATCCCCAAAATTCAACTCCTCAAATAAAATAACGATACAAGTGGTCAAAACTTGCTGCTCATATAATATTCCGAAATGATTCTTTTTAGAAAAGTTCTTATTTTTTCATGTTCTACAATATAGTACCTCCTGTTTTGTCTAATTATGAACTTTATCCTGTCTCTAAAATTCAACCCATCAACTATAATTGACGATTCAAGTCACCACAACTTGGTTCTTAGATAATATGTTGGAGCGATTCCTATTAGAAGGGTTCTTATATTTTCATGCTCTAAAAAATGGTACATTATTTATTTTCTAATTAGTAACATCATCTAATTCCTTACATTCTTCACATCAAATGAAAATAACGAATCAGGTGGTCATAACTTGGTGTTCTGATAATATTTTAAACCCCTTTCCTTTTGAAAAGTTCTTACATTTTCATTCTATACAATATGGTTACCCTATTTTTGCTGATTAG
The DNA here is from genome assembly GCA_037428765.1 of Rubia yunnanensis. Taxonomy (NCBI): domain Eukaryota; kingdom Viridiplantae; phylum Streptophyta; class Magnoliopsida; order Gentianales; family Rubiaceae; genus Rubia; species Rubia yunnanensis. Next base: position 45,464,140 of record CM075064.1, read on the forward strand.
AAATTTAGTTAAATCTCCAAAATTCAACCCATCAAATCAAAGTAACGATACAGGTGGTCATAACTTGGTGCTTAGATAATATTTTGTAATGATTCTTTTTTCAAAATTTCTTATATTTTCATGTCCTCAATATGGTACCTTCCGTGTTTTATAATTAGTAACTTCCTCCTATATCCAAAATTCATCCTATCATATGAAAATAACGATTCAGGTGGTCACAACTTGGTGCTCACATAATATTTTGTAACGATTATTTTTTGTAATGTTCTTATATTTTTACGCCCTAGAATATGGTACCTTGCGTATTTGCTAATTAGTAATTTCATCCGATCCCCAAAATTCAACTCCTCAAATAAAATAACGATACAAGTGGTCATAACTTGCTGCTCATATAATATTCCGAAATGATTCTTTTTAGAAAAGTTCTTATTTTTTCATGTTCTACAATATAGTACCTCCTGTTTTGTCTAATTATGAACTTTATCCTGTCTCTAAAATTCAACCCATCAACTATAATTGACGATTCAAGTCACCACAACTTGGTTCTTAGATAATATGTTGGAGCGATTCCTATTAGAAGGGTTCTTATATTTTCATGCTCTAAAAAATGGTACATTATTTATTTTCTAATTAGTAACTTCATCTAATTCCTTACATTCTTCACATCAAATGAAAATAACGAATCAGGTGGTCATAACTTGGTGTTCTGATAATATTTTAAACCCCTTTCCTTTTGAAAAGTTCTTACATTTTCATTCTATACAATATGGTTACCCTATTTTTACTGATTAGAAATTTAGTTAAATCTCCAAAATTCAACCCATCAAATCAAAGTAACGATACCGGTGGTCATAACTTGGTGCTTAGATAATATTTTGTAAAGATTCTTTTTTCAAAATTTCTTATATTTTCATGTTCCTCAATATGGTACCTTCCGTGTTTTCTAATTAGTAACTTCCTCCTATATCCGAAATTCATCCTATCAAATGAAAATAACGATTCAGGTGGCCATAACTTGGTGCTCACATAATATTTTGTAACGATTATTTTTTGTAAAGTTCTTATATTTTCATGCCCTAGAATATGGTAACTTGCATATTTAATAATTAGTAACTTCATGTGATCCCCAAAATTCAAATCCTCAAATAAAATAATTATACCACTGGTCATAACTTGCTGCTCATATAATATTTCGAAATGATTCTTTTTTGAAAAGTTCTTATATTTTCATGTTCTACAATATAGTATCTCCTGTTTTGCCTAATTATGAACTTTATTCAGTCTCAAAAATTCAACCCATCAACTATAATTAACGATTCAAGTGACCATAACTTGGTACTAAGACAATATGTTGGAGCGATTCCTATCAGAAGGGTTCTTATGTTTTCATGCTCTACAAAATGGCACGTTATTTATTTTCTAATTAGTAACTTCGCCTAATTCCTTACATTCTTCCCATCAAATGAAAATAACGAATCTGGTGGTCATAACTTGGTGTTCTGATAATATTTTAAACCCCTTTCGTTTTGAAAAGTTCTTACATTTTCATTCTATACAATATGGTTACCCTATTTTTACTGATTAGAAATTTAGTTAAATCTCCAAAATTCAACCCATCAAATCAAAGTAACGATACCGGTGGTCATAACTTGGTGCTTAGATAATATTTTGTAAAGATTCTTTTTTCAAAATTTCTTATATTTTCATGTTCCTCAATATGGTACCTTCCGTGTTTTCTAATTAGTAACTTCCTCCTGTATCCGAAATTCATCCTGTCAAATGAAAATAACGATTCAGGTGGTCACAACTTGGTGCTCACATAATATTTTGTAACGATTATTTTTTGTAATGTCTTATATTTTTACGCCCTAGAATATGGTACCTTGCGTATTTGCTAATTAGTAATTTCATCCGATCCCCAAAATTCAACTCCTCAAATAAAATAATGATACAAGTGGTCATAACTTGCTGCTCGTAAAATATTTCGAAATGATTCTTTTTGGAAAAGTTCTTATATTTTCATGTTCTACAATAAAGTACCTCCTGTGTTGTCTAATTATGAACTTTATCCAGTCTCCAAAATTCAACCCATCAACTATAATTAACGATTCAAGTGACCATAACTTGGTACTAAGACAATATGTTGGAGCGATTCCTATCAGAAGGGTTCTTATATTTTCATGCTCTACAAAATGGTACATTATTTATTTTCTAATTAGTAACTTCATCTAATTCCTTACATTCTTCCCATCAAATGAAAATAACGAATCAAGTGGTCATAACTTGGTGTTCTGATAATATTTTAAACCCCTTTCCTTTTGAAAAGTTCTTACATTTTCATTCTATACAATATGGTTACCCTATTTTTGCTGATTAGAAATTTAGTTAAATCTCCAAAATTCAACCCATCAAATCAAAGTAACGATACAGGTGGTCATAACTTGGTGCTTAGATAATATTTTGTAAAGATTCTTTTTTCAAAATTTCTTATATTTTCATGTTCCTCAATATGGTACCTTCCATGTTTTCTAATTAATAACTTCCTCCTATATCCGAAATTCATCCTATGAAATGAAAATATCGATTCAGGTGGTCACAACTTGGTGCTCACATAATATTTTGTAACGATTATTTTTTGTAATGTTCTTATATTTACGCTCTAGAATATGGTACCTTGCGTATTTGCTAATTAGTAATTGAATCTGATCCCCAAAATTATACTCCTCAAATAAAATAATGATACAAGTGGTCATAACTTACTGCTCATATAATATTTCGAAATGATTCTTTTTGGAAAAGTTATTATATTTTCATTTTCTACAATAAAGTACCTCCTGTGTTGTCTAATTATGAACTTTATCCAGTCTCCAAAATTCAACCCATCAACTATAATTAACGATTCAAGTGACCATAACTTGGTACTAAGATAATATGTTGGAGCGATTCCTATCAGAAGGGTTCTTATATTTTCATGCTCTACAAAATGGTACATTATTTATTTTCTAATTAGTAACTTCATCTAATTCCTTACATTCTACCCATCAAATGAAAATAACGAATCAGGTGGTCATAACTTGGTGTTCTGATAATATTTTAAACCCCTTTCCTTTTGAAAAGTTCTTACATTTTCATTCTATACAATATGGTTACCCTATTTTTGCTGATTAGAAATTTAGTTAAATCTCCAAAATTCAACCCATCAAATCAAAGTAACGATACAGGAGGTCATAACTTGGTGCTTAGATAATATTTTGTAAAGATTCTTTTTTCAAAATTTCTTATATTTTCATTTTCCTCAATATGGTACCTTCCGTGTTTTCTAATTAGTAACTTCCTCCTATATCCGAAATTCATCCTATCAAATGAAAATATCGAGTCAGGTGGTCACAACTTGGTGCTCACATAATATTTTGTAACGATTATTTTTTGTAATGTTCTTATATTTTTACGCCCTAGAATATGGTACCTTGCGTATTTGCTAATTAGTAATTTCATTCGATACCCAAAATTCAACTCCTCAAATAAAATTACGATACAAGTGGTCATAACTTGCTGCTCATATAATATTTTGAAATGATTCTTTCTTGAAAAGTTCTTATATTTTCATGTTCTACAATATAGTATCACCTGTTTTGTCTAATTATGAACTTTATCAAGTCTCCAAAATTTAACCCATCAGCTATAATTAACGATTCAAGTGACCATAACTTGGTACTAAGATAATATGTTGGAGCGATTCCTATTAGAAGGGTTCTTATATTTTCATGCGCTACAAAATGGTACATTATTTATTTTCTAATTAGTAACTCCATCTAATTCCTTACATTCTTCCCCTCAAATGAAAATAACGAATCAGGTGGTCATAACTTGGTGTTCTGATAATATTTTAAACCCCTTTCCTTTTGAAAAGTTCTTACATTTTCATTCTATACAATATGGTTACCCTATTTTTGCTGATTAGAAATTTAGTTAAATCTCCAAAATTCAACCCATCAAATCAAAGTAACGATAAAGGTGGTCATAACTTGGTGCTTAGATAATATTTTGTAAAGATTCTTTTTTCAAAATTTCTTATATTTTCATGTTCCTCAATATGGTACCTTCCGTGTTTTCTAATTAGTAACTTCCTCCTATATCCGAAATTCATCCTATCAAATGAAAATAACGATTCAAGTGGTCACAACTTGGTGCTCAAATAATATTTTGTAACGATTATGTTTTGTAATGTTCTTATATTTTTACGCCCTAGAATATGGTACCTTGCGTATTTGCTAATTAGTAATTTCATTCGATACCCAAAATTCAACTCCTCAAATAAAATTACGATACAAGTGGTCATAACTTGCTGCTCATATAATATTTTGAAATGATTCTTTTTTGAAAAGTTCTTATATTTTCATGTTCTACAATATAGTACCACCTGTTTTGTCTAATTATGAACTTTATCCAGTCTCCAAAATTTAACCCATCAGCTATAATTAACGATTCAAGTGACCATAACTTGGTACTAAGATAATATGTTGGAGCGATTCCTATCAGAAGGGTTCTTATATTTTCATGCGCTAAAAAATGGTACATTATTTATTTTCTAATTAGTAACTTCATCTAATTCCTTACATTCTTCCCCTCAAATGAAAATAACGAATCAGGTGGTCATAACTTGGTGTTCTGATAATATTTTAAACCCCTTTCCTTTTGAAAAGTTCTTACATTTTCATTCTATACAATATGGTTACCCTATTTTTGCTGATTAGAAATTTAGTTAAATCTCCAAAATTCAACCCATCAAATCAAAGTAACGATAAAGGTGGTCATAACTTGGTGCTTAGATAATATTTTGTAAAGATTCTTTTTTCAAAATTTCTTTTATTTTCATATTCCTCAATATGGTACCTTCCGTGTTTTCTAATTAGTAAGTTCCTCCTATATCCGAAATTCATCCTATCGAATGAAAATATCGATTCAGGTGGTCACAACTTGGTGCTCACATAATATTTTGTAACGATTATTTTTTGTAATGTTCTTATATTTACGCTCTAGAATATGGTACCTTGCGTATTTGCTAATTAGTAATTTAATCTGATCCCCAAAATTATACTCCTCAAATAAAATAATGATACAAGTGGTCATAACTTACAGCTCATATAATATTTCGAAATGATTCTTTTTGGAAAAGTTATTATATTTTCATGTTCTACAATAAAGTACCTCCTGTGTTGTCTAATTATGAACTTTATCCAGTCTCCAAAATTCAACCCATCAACTATAATTAACGATTCAAGTGACCATAACTTGGTACTAAGATAATACGTTGGAGCGATTCCTATCAGAAGGGTTCTTATATTTTCATGCTCTACAAAATGGTACATTATTTATTTTCTAATTAGTAACTTTATCTAATTCCTTACATTCTTCCCATCAAATGAAAATAACGAATCAGGTGCTCATAACTTGGTGTTCTGATAATATTTTAAACCCCTTTCCTTTTGAAAAGTTCTTACATTTTCATTCTATACAATATGGTTACCCTATTTTTACTGATTAGAAATTTAGTTAAATCTCCAAAATTCAACCCATCAAATCAAAGTAACGATACAGGTGGTAATAACTTGGTGCTTAGACAATATTTTGTAAAGATTTTTTTTTCAAAATTTCTTATATTTTCATGTTCCTCAATATGGTACCTTCCGTGTTTTCTAATTAATAACTTCCTCCAATATCCGAAATTCATCCTATCAAATGAAAATAACGATTCAGGTGGTCACAACATGGTGCTCACATAATATTTTGTAACGATTATTTTTTGTAATGTCTTATATTTTTACGCCCTAGAATATGGTACCTTGCGTATTTGCTAATTAGTAATTTCCTCCGATCCCCAAAATTCAACTCCTCAAATAAAATAATGATACAAGTGGTCATAACTTGCTGCTCGTATAATATTTTGAAATGATTCTTTTTAGAAAAGTTCTTATATTTTCATGTTCTACAATATAGTACCTCCTGTTTTGTCTAATTATGAACTTTATCCAGTCTCCAAAATTCAACCCATCAACTATAATTAACGATTCAAGTGACCATAACTTGGTACTAAGACAATATGTTGGAGCGATTCCTATCAGAAGGGTTCTTATATTTTCATGCTCTACAAAATGGTACATTATTTATTTTCTAATTAGTAACTTTATCTAATTCCTTACATTCTTCCCATCAAATGAAAATAACGAATCAGGTGCTCATAACTTGGTGTTCTGATAATATTTTAAACCCCTTTCCTTTTGAAAAGTTCTTACATTTTCATTCTATACAATATGGTTACCCTATTTTTGCTGATTAGAAATTTAGTTAAATCTCCAAAATTCAACCCATCATATCAAAGTAACGATACAGGTGGTCATAACTTGGTGCTTAGACAATATTTTGTAAAGATTTTTTTTTCAAAATTTCTTATATTTTCATGTTCCTCAATATGGTACCTTCCGTGTTTTCTAATTAATAACTTCCTCCTATATCCGAAATTCATCCTATCAAATGAAAATAACGATTCAGGTGGTCACAACATGGTGCTCACATAATATTTTGTAACGATTATTTTTTGTAATGTCTTATATTTTTACGCCCTAGAATATGGTACCTTGCGTATTTGCTAATTAGTAATTTCCTCCGATCCCCAAAATTCAACTCCTCAAATAAAATAATGATACAAGTGGTCATAACTTGCTGCTCGTATAATATTTTGAAATGATTCTTTTTAGAAAAGTTCTTATATTTTCATGTTCTACAATATAGTACCTCCTGTTTTGTCTAATTATGAACTTTATCCAGTCTCCAAAATTCAACCCATCAACTATAATTAACGATTCAAGTGACCATAACTTGGTACTAAGACAATATGTTGGAGCGATTCCTATCAGAAGGGTTCTTATATTTTCATGCTCTACAAAATGGTACATTATTTATTTTCTAATTAGTAACTTCATCTAATTCCTTACATTCTTCCCATCAAATGAAAATAACGAATCAGGTGGTCATAACTTGGTGTTCTGATAATATTTTAAACCCCTTTCCTTTTGAAAAGTTCTTACATTTTCATTCTATACAATATGGTTACCCTATTTTTGCTGATTAGAAATTTAGTTAAATCTCCAAAATTCAACCCATCAAATCAAAGTAACGATACAGGTGGTCATAACTTGGTGCTTAGATAATATTTTGTAACGATTCTTTTTTCAAAATTTCTTATATTTTCATGTTCCTCAATATGGTACCTTCCGTGTTTTCTAATTAGTAACTTCCTCCTATATCCTAAATTCATCCTATCAAATGAAAATAACGATTCAGGTGGTCACAACTTGGTGCTCACATAATATTTTGTAACGATTATTTTTTGTAATGTCTCATATTTTTACGCCCTATTATATGGTAACTTGCGTATTTGCTAATTAGTAATTTCATCCGATCCCCAAAATTCAAATCCTCAAATAAAATAATGATACAAGTGGTCATAACTTGCTGCTCATATAATATTTCGAAATGATTCTTTTTGGAAAAGTTCTTATATTTTCATGTTCTACAATATAGTACCTCCTATTTTGTCTAATTATGAACTTTATTCAGTCTCCAAAATTCAACCCATCAACTATAATTAACGATTCAAGTGACCATAACTTGGTACTAAGATAATATGTTGGAGCGATTCCTATCAGAAGGGTTCTTATATTTTCATGCTCTACAAAATGGTACATTATTTATTTTCTAATTAGTAACTTCATCTAATTCCTTACATTCTTCCCATCAAATGAAAATAACGAATCAGGTGGTCATAACTTGGTGTTCTGATAATATTTTAAACCCCTTTCCTTTTGAAAAGTTCTTACATTTTTATTCTATACAATATGGTTACCCTATTTTTGCTGATTAGAAATTTAGTTAAATCTCCAAAATTCAACCCATCAAATCAAAGTAACGATACAGGTGGTCATAACTTGGTGCTTAGATAATATTTTGTAAAGATTCTTTTTCCAAAACTTCTTATATTTTCATGTTCCTCAATATGGTACCTTCCGTGTTTTCTAATTAGTAACTTCCTCCTATATCCGAAATTCATCCTATCAAATGAAAATAACGATTTAAGTGGTCACAACTTGGTGCTCACATAATATTTTGTAACGATTATTTTTTGTAATGTTCTTATATTTTTACGCCCTAGAATATGGTACCTTGCGTATTTGCTAATTAGTAATTTCATCCGATCCCCAAAATTCAACTCCTCAAATAAAATAACGATACAAGTGGTCATAACTTGCTGCTCATATAATATTTTGAAATGATTCTTTTTTCAAAAGTTCTTATATTTTCATGTTCTACAATATAGTACCTCCTGTTTTGTCTAATTATGAACTTTATTCAGTCTCCAAAATTCTACCCATCAACTATAATTAACGATTCAAGTGACCATAACTTGGTACTAAGATAATATGTTGGAGCGATTCCTATCAGAAGGGTTCTTATATTTTCATGCTCTACAAAATGGTACATTATTTATTTTCTAATTAGTAACTTCATCTAATTCCTTACATTCTTCCCATCAAATGAAAATAACGATCAGGTGGTCATAACTTGGTGTTCTGATAATATTTTAAACCCCTTTCCTTTTGAAATGTTCTTACATTTTCATTCTATACAATATGGTTACCCTATTTTTGCTGATTAGAAATTTAGTTAAATCTCCAAAATTCAACCCATCAAATCAAAGTAACGATACAGGTGGTCATAACTTGGTGCTTAGATAATATTTTGTAAAGATTCTTTTTTCAAAATTTCTTATATTTTCATGTTCCTCAATATGGTACCTTCCGTGTTTTCTAATTAATAACTTCCTCCTATATCCGAAATTCATCCTATCAAATGAAAATAACGATTCAGGTGGTCACAACTTGGTGCTCACATAATATTTTGTAACGATTATTTTTTGTAATGTTCTTATATTTACGCTCTAGAATATGGTACCTTGCGTATTTGCTAATTAGTAATTTAATCTGATCCCCAAAATTATACTCCTCAAATAAAATAATGATACAAGTGGTCATAACTTACAGCTCATATAATATTTCGAAATGATTCTTTTTGGAAAAGTTATTATATTTTCATGTTCTACAATAAAGTACCTCCTGTGTTGTCTAATTATGAACTTTATCCAGTCTCCAAAATTCAACCCATCAACTATAATTAACGATTCAAGTGACCATAACTTGGTACTAAGATAATACGTTGGAGCGATTCCTATCAGAAGGGTTCTTATATTTTCATGCTCTACAAAATGGTACATTATTTATTTTCTAATTAGTAACTTTATCTAATTCCTTACATTCTTCCCATCAAATGAAAATAACGAATCAGGTGCTCATAACTTGGTGTTCTGATAATATTTTAAACCCCTTTCCTTTTGAAAAGTTCTTACATTTTCATTCTATACAATATGGTTACCCTATTTTTACTGATTAGAAATTTAGTTAAATCTCCAAAATTCAACCCATCAAATCAAAGTAACGATACAGGTGGTAATAACTTGGTGCTTAGACAATATTTTGTAAAGATTTTTTTTTCAAAATTTCTTATATTTTCATGTTCCTCAATATGGTACCTTCCGTGTTTTCTAATTAATAACTTCCTCCAATATCCGAAATTCATCCTATCAAATGAAAATAACGATTCAGGTGGTCACAACATGGTGCTCACATAATATTTTGTAACGATTATTTTTTGTAATGTCTTATATTTTTACGCCCTAGAATATGGTACCTTGCGTATTTGCTAATTAGTAATTTCCTCCGATCCCCAAAATTCAACTCCTCAAATAAAATAATGATACAAGTGGTCATAACTTGCTGCTCGTATAATATTTTGAAATGATTCTTTTTAGAAAAGTTCTTATATTTTCATGTTCTACAATATAGTACCTCCTGTTTTGTCTAATTATGAACTTTATCCAGTCTCCAAAATTCAACCCATCAACTATAATTAACGATTCAAGTGACCATAACTTGGTACTAAGACAATATGTTGGAGCGATTCCTATCAGAAGGGTTCTTATATTTTCATGCTCTACAAAATGGTACATTATTTATTTTCTAATTAGTAACTTTATCTAATTCCTTACATTCTTCCCATCAAATGAAAATAACGAATCAGGTGCTCATAACTTGGTGTTCTGATAATATTTTAAACCCCTTTCCTTTTGAAAAGTTCTTACATTTTCATTCTATACAATATGGTTACCCTATTTTTGCTGATTAGAAATTTAGTTAAATCTCCAAAATTCAACCCATCAAATCAAAGTAACGATACAGGTGGTCATAACTTGGTGCTTAGACAATATTTTGTAAAGATTTTTTTTTCAAAATTTCTTATATTTTCATGTTCCTCAATATGGTACCTTCCGTGTTTTCTAATTAATAACTTCCTCCTATATCCGAAATTCATCCTATCAAATGAAAATAACGATTCAGGTGGTCACAACATGGTGCTCACATAATATTTTGTAACGATTATTTTTTGTAATGTCTTATATTTTTACGCCCTAGAATATGGTACCTTGCGTATTTGCAAATTAGTAATTTCCTCCGATCCCCAAAATTCAACTCCTCAAATAAAATAATGATACAAGTGGTCATAACTTGCTGCTCGTATAATATTTTGAAATGATTCTTTTTAGAAAAGTTCTTATATTTTCATGTTCTACAATATAGTACCTCCTGTTTTGTCTAATTATGAACTTTATCCAGTCTCCAAAATTCAACCCATCAACTATAATTAACGATTCAAGTGACCATAACTTGGTACTAAGACAATATGTTGGAGCGATTCCTATCAGAAGGGTTCTTATATTTTCATGCTCTACAAAATGGTACATTATTTATTTTCTAATTAGTAACTTCATCTAATTTCTTACATTCTTCCCATCAAATGAAAATAACGAATCAGGTGCTCATAACTTGGTGTTCTGATAATATTTTAAACCCCTTTCCTTTTGAAAAGTTCTTACATTTTCATTCTATACAATATGGTTACCCTATTTTTGCTGATTAGAAATTTAGTTAAATCTCCAAAATTCAACCCATCAAATCAAAGTAACGATACAGGTGGTCATAACTTGGTGCTTAGATAATATTTTGTAAAGATTCTTTTTTCAAAATTTCTTATATTTTCATGTTCCTCAATATGGTACCTTCCGTGTTTTCTAATTAATAACTTCCTCCTATATCCGAAATTCATCCTATCAAATGAAAATAACGATTCAGGTGGTCACAACTTGGTGCTCACATAATATTTTGTAACGATTATTTTTTGTAATGTCTTATATTTTTACGCCCTAGAATATGGTACCTTGCATATTTGCTAATTAGTAATTTCCTCCGATCCCCAAAATTCAACTCCTCAAATAAAATAATGATACAAGTGGTCATAACTTGCTGCTCGTATAATATTTCGAAATGATTCTTTTTTGAAAAGTTCTTATATTTTCATGTTCTACAATATAGTACCTCCTATTTTGTCTAATTATGAACTTTATTCAGTCTCCAAAATTCAACCCATCAACTATAATTAACGATTCAAGTGACCATAACTTGGTACTAAGATAATATGTTGGAGCGATTCCTATCAGAAGGGTTCTTATATTTTCATGCTCTACAAAATGGTACATTATTTATTTTCTAATTAGTAACTTCATCTAATTCCTTACATTCTTCCCATCAAATGAAAATAACGATCAGGTGGTCATAACTTGGTGTTCTGATAATATTTTAAACCCCTTTCCTTTTGAAAAGTTCTTACATTTTCATTCTATACAATATGGTTACCCTATTTTTGCTGATTAGAAATTTAGTTAAATCTCCAAATTCAACCCATCAAATCAAAGTAACGATACAGGTGGTCCATAACTTGGTGCTTAGATAATATTTTGTAAAGATTCTTTTTTCAAAATTTCTTATATTTTCATGTTCCTCAATATGGTACCTTCCGTGTTTTCTAATTAATAACTTCCTCCTATATCCGAAATTCATCCTATCAAATGAAAATAACGATTCAGGTGGTCACAACTTGGTGCTCACATAATATTTTGTAACGATTATTTTTTGTAATGTCTTATATTTTTACGCCCTAGAATATGGTACCTTGCATATTTGCTAATTAGTAATTTCCTCCGATCCCCAAAATTCAACTCCTCAAATTAAAATAATGATACAAGTGGTCATAACTTGCTGCTCGTATAATATTTCGAAATGATTCTTTTTGAAAAGTTCTTACATTTTCATGTTCTACAATATAGTACCTCCTGTTTTGTCTAATTATGAACTTTATCCAGTCTCCAAAATTCCACCCATCAACTATAATTAACGATTCAAGTGACCATAACTTGGTACTAAGATAATATGTTGGAGCGATTCCTATCAGAAGGGTTCTTATATTTTCATGCTCTACAAAATGGTACATTATTTATTTTCTAATTAGTAACTTCATCTAATTCCTTACATTCTTCCCATCAAATGAAAATAACGAATCAGGTGCTCATAACTTGGTGTTCTGATAATATTTTTAAACCCCTTTCCTTTTGAAAAGTTCTTACATTTTCATTCAATACAATATGGTTCCCTATTTTTGCTGATTAGAAATTTAGTTAAATCTCCAAAATTCAAACCCATCAAATCAAAGTAACGATACAGGTGGTCATAACTTGGTGCTTAGATAATATTTTGTAAAGATTTTTTTTTCAAAATTTCTTATATTTTCATGTTCCTCAATATGGTACTTTCCGTGTTTTCTAATTAATAACTTCCTCCTATATCCGAAATTCATCCTATCAAATGAAAATAACGATTCAGGTGGTCACAACTTGGTGCTCACATAATATTTTGTAACGATTATTTTTTGTAATGTCTTATATTTTTACGCCCTAGAATATGGTACCTTGCGTATTTGCTAATTAGTAATTTCCTCCGATCCCCAAAATTCAACTCCTCAAATAAAATAATGATACAAGTGGTCATAACTTGCTGCTCGTATCATATTTTGAAATGATTCTTTTTAGAAAAGTTCTTATATTTTCATGTTCTACAATATAGTACCTCTTGTTTTGTCTAATTATGAACTTTATCCAGTCTCCAAAATTCTGCCCATCAACTATAATTAACGATTCAAGTGACCATAACTTGGTACTAAGATAATATGTTGGAGTGATTCCTATTAGAAGGGTTCTTATATTTTCATGCTCTACAAAATGGTACATTATTTATTTTCTAATTAGTAACTTCATCTAATTCCTTACATTCTTCCCATCAAATGAAAATAAGGAATCAGGTGGTCATAACTTGGTGTTCTGATAATATTTTAAACCCCTTTCCTTTTGAAAAGTTCTTACATTTTCATTCTATACAATATGGTTCCCTATTTTTGCTGATTAGAAATTTAGTTAAATCTCCAAAATTCAACCCATCAAATCAAAGTAACGATACAGGTGGTAATAACTTGGTGCTTAGACAATATTTTGTAAAGATTTTTTTTTCAAAATTTCTTATATTTTCATGTTTCTCAATATGGTACCTTCCGTGTTTTCTAATTAATAACTTCCTCCAATATCCGAAATTCATCCTATCAAATGAAAATAACGATTCAGGTGGTCACAACATGGTGCTCACATAATATTTTGTAACGATTATTTTTTGTAATGTCTTATATTTTTACGCCCTAGAATATGGTACCTTGCGTATTTGCTAATTAGTAATTTCCTCCGATCCCCAAAATTCAACTCCTCAAATAAAATAATGATACAAGTGGTCATAACTTGCTGCTCGTATCATATTTTGAAATGATTCTTTTTAGAAAAGTTCTTATATTTTCATGTTCTACAATATAGTACCTCTTGTTTTGTCTAATTATGAACTTTATCCAGTCTCCAAAATTCTGCCCATCAACTATAATTAACGATTCAAGTGACCATAACTTGGTACTAAGATAATATGTTGGAGTGATTCCTATTAGAAGGGTTCTTATATTTTCATGCTCTACAAAATGGTACATTATTTATTTTCTAATTAGTAACTTCATCTAATTCCTTACATTCTTCCCATCAAATGAAAATAATGAATCAGGTGGTCATAACTTGGTGCTTAGATAATATTTTGTAAAGATTCTCTTTTCAAAATTTCTTATATTTTCATGTTCCTCAATATGGTACCTTCCGTGTTTTCTAATTAATAACTTCCTCCTATATCCGAAATTCATCCTATCAAATGAAAATAACGATTCAGGTGGTCACAACTTGGTGCTCACATAATATTTTGTAACGATTATTTTTTGTAATGTTCTTATATTTACGCTCTAGAATATGGTACCTTGCGTATTTGCTAATTAGTAATTGAATCTGATCCCCAAAATTATACTCCTCAAATATAATAATGATACAAGTGGTCATAACTTACTGCTCATATAATATTTCGAAATGATTCTTTTTGGAAAAGTTATTATATTTTCATTTTCTACAATAAAGTACCTCCTGTGTTGTCTAATTATGAACTTTATCCAGTCTCCAAAATTCAACCCATCAACTATAATTAACGATTCAAGTGACCATACTTGGTACTAAGATAATATGTTGGAGCGATTCCTATCAGAAGGGTTCTTATATTTTCATGCTCTACAAAATGGTACATTATTTATTTTCTAATTAGTAACTTCATCTAATTCCTTACATTCTACCCATCAAATGAAAATAACGAATCAGGTGGTCATAACTTGGTGTTCTGATAATATTTTAAACCCCTTTCCTTTTGAAAAGTTCTTACATTTTCATTCTATACAATATGGTTACCCTATTTTTGCTGATTAGAAATTTAGTTAAATCTCCAAAATTCAACCCATCAAATCAAAGTAACGATACAGGTGGTCATAACTTGGTGCTTAGATAATATTTTGTAAAGATTCTTTTTTCAAAATTTCTTATATTTTCATTTTCCTCAATATGGTACCTTCCGTGTTTTCTAATTAGTAACTTCCTCCTATATCCGAAATTCATCCTATCAAATGAAAATATCGAGTCAGGTGGTCACAACTTGGTGCTCACATAATATTTTGTAACGATTATTTTTTGTAATGTTCTTATATTTTTACGCCCTAGAATATGGTACCTTGCGTATTTGCTAATTAGTAATTTCATTCGATACCCAAAATTCAACTCCTCAAATAAAATTACGATACAAGTGGTCATAACTTGCTGCTCATATAATATTTTGAAATGATTCTTTCTTGAAAAGTTCTTATATTTTCATGTTCTACAATATAGTATCACCTGTTTTGTCTAATTATGAACTTTATCAAGTCTCAAAAATTTAACCCATCAGCTATAATTAACGATTCAAGTGACCATAACTTGGTACTAAGATAATATGTTGGAGCGATTCCTATTAGAAGGGTTCTTATATTTTCATGCGCTACAAAATGGTACATTATTTATTTTCTAATTAGTAACTTCATCTAATTCCTTACATTCTTCCCCTCAAATGAAAATAACGAATCAGGTGGTCATAACTTGGTGTTCTGATAATATTTTAAACCCCTTTCCTTTTGAAAAGTTCTTACATTTTCATTCTATACAATATGGTTACCCTATTTTTGCTGATTAGAAATTTAGTTAAATCTCCAAAATTCAACCCATCAAATCAAAGTAACGATAAAGGTGGTCATAACTTGGTGCTTAGATAATATTTTGTAAAGATTCTTTTTTCAAAATTTCTTATATTTTCATGTTCCTCAATATGGTACCTTCCGTGTTTTCTAATTAGTAACTTCCTCCTATATCCGAAATTCATCCTATCAAATGAAAATAACGATTCAAGTGGTCACAACTTGGTGCTCAAATAATATTTTGTAACGATTATGTTTTGTAATGTTCTTATATTTTTACGCCCTAGAATATGGTACCTTGCGTATTTGCTAATTAGTAATTTCATTCGATACCCAAAATTCAACTCCTCAAATAAAATTACGATACAAGTGGTCATAACTTGCTGCTCATATAATATTTTGAAATGATTCTTTTTTGAAAAGTTCTTATATTTTCATGTTCTACAATATAGTACCACCTGTTTTGTCTAATTATGAACTTTATCCAGTCTCCAAAATTTAACCCATCAGCTATAATTAACGATTCAAGTGACCATAACTTGGTACTAAGATAATATGTTGGAGCGATTCCTATCAGAAGGGTTCTTATATTTTCATGCGCTAAAAAATGGTACATTATTTATTTTCTAATTAGTAACTTCATCTAATTCCTTACATTCTTCCCCTCAAATGAAAATAACGAATCAGGTGGTCATAACTTGGTGTTCTGATAATATTTTAAACCCCTTTCCTTTTGAAAAGTTCTTACATTTTCATTCTATACAATATGGTTACCCTATTTTTGCTGATTAGAAATTTAGTTAAATCTCCAAAATTCAACCCATCAAATCAAAGTAACGATAAAGGTGGTCATAACTTGGTGCTTAGATAATATTTTGTAAAGATTCTTTTTTCAAAATTTCTTTTATTTTCATATTCCTCAATATGGTACCTTCCGTGTTTTCTAATTAGTAAGTTCCTCCTATATCCGAAATTCATCCTATCGAATGAAAATATCGATTCAGGTGGTCACAACTTGGTGCTCACATAATATTTTGTAACGATTATTTTTTGTAATGTTCTTATATTTACGCTCTAGAATATGGTACCTTGCGTATTTGCTAATTAGTAATTTAATCTGATCCCCAAAATTATACTCCTCAAATAAAATAATGATACAAGTGGTCATAACTTACAGCTCATATAATATTTCGAAATGATTCTTTTTGGAAAAGTTATTATATTTTCATGTTCTACAATAAAGTACCTCCTGTGTTGTCTAATTATGAACTTTATCCAGTCTCCAAAATTCAACCCATCAACTATAATTAACGATTCAAGTGACCATAACTTGGTACTAAGATAATACGTTGGAGCGATTCCTATCAGAAGGGTTCTTATATTTTCATGCTCTACAAAATGGTACATTATTTATTTTCTAATTAGTAACTTTATCTAATTCCTTACATTCTTCCCATCAAATGAAAATAACGAATCAGGTGCTCATAACTTGGTGTTCTGATAATATTTTAAACCCCTTTCCTTTTGAAAAGTTCTTACATTTTCATTCTATACAATATGGTTACCCTATTTTTACTGATTAGAAATTTAGTTAAATCTCCAAAATTCAACCCATCAAATCAAAGTAACGATACAGGTGGTCATAACTTGGTGCTTAGACAATATTTTGTAAAGATTTTTTTTTCAAAATTTCTTATATTTTCATGTTCCTCAATATGGTACCTTCCGTGTTTTCTAATTAATAACTTCCTCCAATATCCGAAATTCATCCTATCAAATGAAAATAACGATTCAGGTGGTCACAACTTGGTGCTCACATAATATTTTGTAACGATTATTTTTTGTAATGTCTTATATTTTTACGCCCTAGAATATGGTACCTTGCGTATTTGCTAATTAGTAATTTCCTCCGATCCCCAAAATTCAACTCCTCAAATAAAATAATGATACAAGTGGTCATAACTTGCTGCTCGTATAATATTTTGAAATGATTCTTTTTAGAAAAGTTCTTATATTTTCATGTTCTACAATATAGTACCTCCTGTTTTGTCTAATTATGAACTTTATCCAGTCTCCAAAATTCAACCCATCAACTATAATTAACGATTCAAGTGACCATAACTTGGTACTAAGACAATATGTTGGAGCGATTCCTATCAGAAGGGTTCTTATATTTTCATGCTCTACAAAATGGTACATTATTTATTTTCTAATTAGTAACTTTATCTAATTCCTTACATTCTTCCCATCAAATGAAAATAACGAATCAGGTGCTCATAACTTGGTGTTCTGATAATATTTTAAACCCCTTTCCTTTTGAAAAGTTCTTACATTTTCATTCTATACAATATGGTTACCCTATTTTTGCTGATTAGAAATTTAGTTAAATCTCCAAAATTCAACCCATCAAATCAAAGTAACGATACAGGTGGTCATAACTTGGTGCTTAGACAATATTTTGTCAAGATTTTTTTTCAAAATTTCTTATATTTTCATGTTCCTCAATATGGTACCTTCCGTGTTTTCTAATTAATAACTTCCTCCTATATCCGAAATTCATCCTATCAAATGAAAATAACGATTCAGGTGGTTACAACATGGTGCTCACATAATATTTTGTAACGATTATTTTTTGTAATGTCTTATATTTTTACGCCCTAGAATATGGTACCTTGCGTATTTGCTAATTAGTAATTTCCTCCGATCCCCAAAATTCAACTCCTCAAATAAAATAATGTACAAGTGGTCATAACTTGCTGCTCGTATAATATTTTGAAATGATTCTTTTTAGAAAAGTTCTTATATTTTCATGTTCTACAATATAGTACCTCCTGTTTTGTCTAATTATGAACTTTATCCAGTCTCCAAAATTCAACCCATCAACTATAATTAACGATTCAAGTGACCATAACTTGGTACTAAGACAATATGTTGGAGCGATTCCTATCAGAAGGGTTCTTATATTTTCATGCTCTACAAAATGGTACATTATTTATTTTCTAATTAGTAACTTCATCTAATTCCTTACATTCTTCCCATCAAATGAAAATAACGAATCAGGTGGTCATAACTTGGTGTTCTGATAATATTTTAAACCCCTTTCCTTTTGAAAAGTTCTTACATTTTCATTCTATACAATATGGTTACCCTATTTTTGCTGATTAGAAATTTAGTTAAATCTCCAAAATTCAACCCATCAAATCAAAGTAACGATACAGGTGGTCATAACTTGGTGCTTAGATAATATTTTGAAAAGATTCTTTTTTCAAAATTTCTTATATTTTCATGTTCCTCAATATGGTACCTTCCGTGTTTTCTAATTAATAACTTCCTCCTATATCCAAAATTCATCCTATCAAATGAAAATATCTATTCAGGTGGTCACAACTTGGTGCTCACATAATATTTTGTAACGATTATTTTTTGTAATGTTCTTATATTTACGCTCTAGAATATGGTACCTTGCGTATTTGCTAATTAGTAATTTAATCTGATCCCCAAAATTATACTCCTCAAATAAAATAATGATACAAGTGGTCATAACTTACTGCTCATATAATATTTTGAAATGATTCTTTTTGGAAAAGTTATTATATTTTCATGTTCTACAATAAAGTACCTCCTGTGTTGTCTAATTATGAACTTTATCCAGTCTCCAAAATTCAACCCATCAACTATAATTAACGATTCAAGTGACCATAACTTGGTACTAAGATAATATGTTGGAGCGATTCCTATCAGAAGGGTTCTTATATTTTCATGCTCTACAAAATGGTACATTATTTATTTTCTAATTAGTAACTTTATCTAATTCCTTACATTCTTCCCATCAAATGAAAATAACGAATCAGGTGCTCATAACTTGGTGTTCTGATAATATTTTAAACCCCTTTCCTTTTGAAAAGTTCTTACATTTTCATTCTATACAATATGGTTACCCTATTTTTGCTGATTAGAAATTTAGTTAAATCTCCAAAATTCAACCCATCAAATCAAAGTAACGATACAGGTGGTCATAACTTGGTGCTTAGATAATATTTTGTAAAGATTCTCTTTTCAAAATTTCTTATATTTTCATGTTCCTCAATATGGTACCTTCCGTGTTTTCTAATTAATAACTTCCTCCTATATCCGAAATTCATCCTATCAAATGAAAATAACGATTCAGGTGGTCACAACTTGGTGCTCACATAATATTTTGTAACGATTATTTTTTGTAATGTCTTATATTTTTACGCCCTAGAATATGGTACCTTGCGTATTTGCTAATTAGTAATTTCCTCCGATCCCCAAAATTCAACTCCTCAAATAAAATAATGATACAAGTGGTCATAACTTGCTGCTCGTATCATATTTTGAAATGATTCTTTTTAGAAAAGTTCTTATATTTTCATGTTCTACAATATAGTACCTCCTGTTTTGTCTAATTATGAACTTTATCCAGTCTCCAAAATTCTGCCCATCAACTATAATTAACGATTCAAGTGACCATAACTTGGTACTAAGATAATATGTTGGAGCGATTCCTATCAGAAGGGTTCTTATATTTTCATGCTCTACAAAATGGTACATTATTTATTTTCTAATTAGTAACTTCATCTAATTCCTTACATTCTTCCCATCAAATGAAAATAATGAATCAGGTGGTCATAACTTGGTGTTCTGATAATATTTTAAACCCCTTTCCTTTTGAAAAGTTCTTACATTTTCATTCTATACAATATGGTTACCCTATTTTTGCTGATTAGAAATTTTGTAAAATCTCCAAAATTCAACCCATCAAATCAAAGTAACGATACAGGTGGTCATAACTTGGTGCTTAGATAATATTTTGTAACGATTCTTTTTTCAAAATTTCTTATATTTTCATGTTCCTCAATATGGTACCTTCCGTGTTTTCTAATTAGTAACTTCCTCCTATATCCTAAATTCATCCTATCAAATGAAAATAACGATTCAGGTGGTCACAACTTGGTGCTCACATAATATTTTGTAACGATTATTTTTTGTAATGTCTCATATTTTTACGCCCTATTATATGGTAACTTGCGTATTTGCTAATTAGTAATTTCATCCGATCCCCAAAATTCAAATCCTCAAATAGAATAATGATACAAGTGGTCATAACTTGCTGCTCATATAATATTTCGAAATGATTCTTTTTGTAAAAGTTCTTATATTTTCATGTTCTACAATATAGTACCTCCTATTTTGTCAAATTATGAACTTTATTCAGTCTCCAAAATTCAACCCATCAACTATAATTAACGATTCAAGTGACCATAACTTGGTACTAAGATAATATGTTGGAGCGATTCCTATCAGAAGGGTTCTTATATTTTCATGCTCTACAAAATGGTACATTATTTATTTTCTAATTAGTAACTTCATCTAATTCCTTACATTCTTCCCATCAAATGAAAATAACGAATCAGGTGGTCATAACTTGGTGTTCTGATAATATTTTAAACCCCTTTCCTTTTGAAAAGTTCTTACATTTTTATTCTATACAATATGGTTACCCTATTTTTGCTGATTAGAAATTTAGTTAAATCTCCAAAATTCAACCCATCAAATCAAAGTAACGATACAGGTGGTCATAACTTGGTGCTTAGATAATATTTTGTAAAGATTCTTTTTCCAAAAATTCTTATATTTTCATGTTCCTCAATATGGTACCTTCCGTGTTTTTCTAATTAGTAACTTCCTCCTATATCCGAAATTCATCCTATCAAATGAAAATAATGATTTAAGTGGTCACAACTTGGTGCTCACATAATATTTTGTAACGATTATTTTTTGTAATGTTCTTATATTTTTACGCCCTAGAATATGGTACCTTGCGTATTTGCTAATTAGTAATTTCATCCGATCCCCAAAATTCAACTCCTCAAATAAAATAACGATACAAGTGGTCATAACTTGCTGCTCATATAATATTTTGAAATGATTCTTTTTTGAAAAGTTCTTATATTTTCATGTTCTACAATATAGTACCTCCTGTTTTGTCTAATTATGAACTTTATCCAGTCTCCAAAATTCTACCCATCAACTATAATTAACGATTCAAGTGACCATAACTTGGTACTAAGATAATATGTTGGAGCGATTCCTATCAGAAGGGTTCTTATATTTTCATGCTCTACAAAATGGTACATTATTTATTTTCTAATTAGTAACTTCATCTAATTCCTTACATTCTTCCCATCAAATGAAAATAACGATCAGGTGG
Organism: Rubia yunnanensis; assembly: GCA_037428765.1. Lineage (NCBI taxonomy): Eukaryota > Viridiplantae > Streptophyta > Magnoliopsida > Gentianales > Rubiaceae > Rubia > Rubia yunnanensis. Next base: position 45,486,053 of record CM075064.1, read on the forward strand.
TCATAACTTGGTGTTCTGATAATATTTTAAACCCCTTTCCTTTTGAAATGTTCTTACATTTTCATTCTATACAATATGGTTACCCTATTTTTGCTGATTAGAAATTTAGTTAAATCTCCAAAATTCAACCCATCAAATCAAAGTAACGATACAGGTGGTCATAACTTGGTGCTTAGATAATATTTTGTAAAGATTCTTTTTTCAAAATTTCTTATATTTTCATGTTCCTCAATATGGTACCTTCCGTGTTTTCTAATTAATAACTTCCTCCTATATCCGAAATTCATCCTATCAAATGAAAATAACGATTCAGGTGGTCACAACTTGGTGCTCACATAATATTTTGTAACGATTATTTTTTGTAATGTTCTTATATTTACGCTCTAGAATATGGTACCTTGCGTATTTGCTAATTAGTAATTTAATCTGATCCCCAAAATTATACTCCTCAAATAAAATAATGATACAAGTGGTCATAACTTACTGCTCATATAATATTTTGAAATGATTCTTTTTGGAAAAGTTATTATATTTTCATGTTCTACAATAAAGTACCTCCTGTGTTGTCTAATTATGAACTTTATCCAGTCTCCAAAATTCAACCCATCAACTATAATTAACGATTCAAGTGACCATAACTTGGTACTAAGATAATATGTTGGAGCGATTCCTATCAGAAGGGTTCTTATATTTTCATGCTCTACAAAATGGTACATTATTTATTTTCTAATTAGTAACTTTATCTAATTCCTTACATTCTTCCCATCAAATGAAAATAACGAATCAGGTGCTCATAACTTGGTGTTCTGATAATATTTTAAACCCCTTTCCTTTTGAAAAGTTCTTACATTTTCATTCTATACAATATGGTTACCCTATTTTTGCTGATTAGAAATTTAGTTAAATCTCCAAAATTCAACCCATCAAATCAAAGTAACGATATAGGTGGTCATAACTTGGTGCTTAGATAATATTTTGTAAAGATTCTCTTTTCAAAATTTCTTATATTTTCATGTTCCTCAATATGGTACCTTCCGTGTTTTCTAATTAATAACTTCCTCCTATATCCGAAATTCATCCTATCAAATGAAAATAACGATTCAGGTGGTCACAACTTGGTGCTCACATAATATTTTGTAACGATTATTTTTTGTAATGTCTTATATTTTTACGCCCTAGAATATGGTACCTTGCGTATTTGCTAATTAGTAATTTCCTCCGATCCCCAAAATTCAACTCCTCAAATAAAATAATGATACAAGTGGTCATAACTTGCTGCTCGTATCATATTTTGAAATGATTCTTTTTAGAAAAGTTCTTATATTTTCATGTTCTACAATATAGTACCTCCTGTTTTGTCTAATTATGAACTTTATCCAGTCTCCAAAATTCTGCCCATCAACTATAATTAACGATTCAAGTGACCATAACTTGGTACTAAGATAATATGTTGGAGCGATTCCTATCAGAAGGGTTCTTATATTTTCATGCTCTACAAAATGGTACATTATTTATTTTCTAATTAGTAACTTCATCTAATTCCTTACATTCTTCCCATCAAATGAAAATAATGAATCAGGTGGTCATAACTTGGTGTTCTGATAATATTTTAAACCCCTTTCCTTTTGAAAAGTTCTTACATTTTCATTCTATACAATATGGTTACCCTATTTTTGCTGATTAGAAATTTAGTTAAATCTCCAAAATTCAACCCATCAAATCAAAGTAACGATACAGGTGGTCATAACTTGGTGCTTAGATAATATTTTGTAACGATTCTTTTTTCAAAATTTCTTATATTTTCATGTTCCTCAATATGGTACCTTCCGTGTTTTCTAATTAGTAACTTCCTCCTATATCCTAAATTCATCCTATCAAATGAAAATAACGATTCAGGTGGTCACAACTTGGTGCTCACATAATATTTTGTAACGATTATTTTTTGTAATGTCTCATATTTTTACGCCCTATTATATGGTAACTTGCGTATTTGCTAATTAGTAATTTCATCCGATCCCCAAAATTCAAATCCTCAAATAGAATAATGATACAAGTGGTCATAACTTGCTGCTCATATAATATTTCGAAATGATTCTTTTTGTAAAAGTTCTTATATTTTCATGTTCTACAATATAGTACCTCCTATTTTGTCAAATTATGAACTTTATTCAGTCTCCAAAATTCAACCCATCAACTATAATTAACGATTCAAGTGACCATAACTTGGTACTAAGATAATATGTTGGAGCGATTCCTATCAGAAGGGTTCTTATATTTTCATGCTCTACAAAATGGTACATTATTTATTTTCTAATTAGTAACTTCATCTAATTCCTTACATTCTTCCCATCAAATGAAAATAACGAATCAGGTGGTCATAACTTGGTGTTCTGATAATATTTTAAACCCCTTTCCTTTTGAAAAGTTCTTACATTTTTATTCTATACAATATGGTTACCCTATTTTTGCTGATTAGAAATTTAGTTAAATCTCCAAAATTCAACCCATCAAATCAAAGTAACGATACAGGTGGTCATAACTTGGTGCTTAGATAATATTTTGTAAAGATTCTTTTTCCAAAAATTCTTATATTTTCATGTTCCTCAATATGGTACCTTCCGTGTTTTCTAATTAGTAACTTCCTCCTATATCCGAAATTCATCCTATCAAATGAAAATAACGATTTAAGTGGTCACAACTTGGTGCTCACATAATATTTTGTAACGATTATTTTTTGTAATGTTCTTATATTTTTACGCCCTAGAATATGGTACCTTGCGTATTTGCTAATTAGTAATTTCATCCGATCCCCAAAATTCAACTCCTCAAATAAAATAACGATACAAGTGGTCATAACTTGCTGCTCATATAATATTTTGAAATGATTCTTTTTTGAAAAGTTCTTATATTTTCATGTTCTACAATATAGTACCTCCTGTTTTGTCTAATTATGAACTTTATCCAGTCTCCAAAATTCTACCCATCAACTATAATTAACGATTCAAGTGACCATAACTTGGTACTAAGATAATATGTTGGAGCGATTCCTATCAGAAGGGTTCTTATATTTTCATGCTCTACAAAATGGTACATTATTTATTTTCTAATTAGTAACTTCATCTAATTCCTTACATTCTTCCCATCAAATGAAAATAACGATCAGGTGGTCATAACTTGGTGTTCTGATAATATTTTAAACCCCTTTCCTTTTGAAATGTTCTTACATTTTCATTCTATACAATATGGTTACCCTATTTTTGCTGATTAGAAATTTAGTTAAATCTCCAAAATTCAACCCATCAAATCAAAGTAACGATACAGGTGGTCATAACTTGGTGCTTAGATAATATTTTGTAAAGATTCTTTTTTCAAAATTTCTTATATTTTCATGTTCCTCAATATGGTACCTTCCGTGTTTTCTAATTAATAACTTCCTCCTATATCCGAAATTCATCCTATCAAATGAAAATAACGATTCAGGTGGTCACAACTTGGTGCTCACATAATATTTTGTAACGATTATTTTTTGTAATGTTCTTATATTTACGCTCTAGAATATGGTACCTTGCGTATTTGCTAATTAGTAATTTAATCTGATCCCCAAAATTATACTCCTCAAATAAAATAATGATACAAGTGGTCATAACTTACTGCTCATATAATATTTCGAAATGATTCTTTTTGGAATAGTTATTATATTTTCATGTTCTACAATAAAGTACCTCCTGTGTTGTCTAATTATGAACTTTATCCAGTCTCCAAAATTCAACCCATCAACCGTAATTAATGATTCAAGTGACCATAACTTGGTACTAAGATAATATGTTGGAGCGATTCCTATGAGAAGGGTTCTTATATTTTCATGCTCTACAAAATGGTACATTATTTATTTTCTAATTAGTAACTTTATCTAATTCCTTACATTCTTCCCATCAAATGAAAATAACGAATCAGGTGCTCATAACTTGGTGTTCTGATAATATTTTAAACCCCTTTCCTTTTGAAAAGTTCTTACATTTTCATTCTATACAATATGGTTACCCTATTTTTGCTGATTAGAAATTTAGTTAAATCTCCAAAATTCAACCCATCAAATCAAAGTAACGATACAGGTGGTCATAACTTGGTGCTTAGATAATATTTTGTAAAGATTCTTTTTTCAAAATTTCTTATATTTTCATGTTCCTCAATATGGTACCTTCCGTGTTTTCTAATTAATAACTTCCTCCAATATCCGAAATTCATCCTATCAAATGAAAATAACGATTCAGGTGGTCACAACTTGGTGCTCACATAATATTTTGTAACGATTATTTTTTGTAATGTCTTATATTTTTACGCCCTAGAATATGGTACCTTGCATATTTGCTAATTAGTAATTTCCTCCGATCCCCAAAATTCAACTCCTCAAATAAAATAATGATACAAGTGGTCAAAACTTGCTGCTCGTATAATATTTCGAAATGATTCTTTTTTGAAAAGTTCTTATATTTTCATGTTCTACAATATAGTACCTCCTGTTTTGTCTAATTATGAACTTTATCCAGTCTCCAAAATTCCACCCATCAACTATAATTAACGATTCAAGTGACCATAACTTGGTACTAAGATAATATGTTGGAGCGATTCCTATCAGAAGGGTTCTTATATTTTCATGCTCTACAAAATGGTACATTATTTATTTTCTAATTAGTAACTTCATCTAATTCCTTACATTCTTCCCATCAAATGAAAATAACGAATCAGGTGCTCATAACTTGGTGTTCTGATAATATTTTAAACCCCTTTCCTTTTGAAAAGTTCTTACATTTTCATTCTATACAATATGGTTACCCTATTTTTGCTGATTAGAAATTTAGTTAAATCTCCAAAATTCAACCCATCAAATCAAAGTAACGATACAGGTGGTCATAACTTGGTGCTTAGATAATATTTTGTAAAGATTTTTTTTTCAAAATTTCTTATATTTTCATGTTCCTCAATATGGTACTTTCCGTGTTTTCTAATTAATAACTTCCTCCTATATCCGAAATTCATCCTATCAAATGAAAATAACGATTCAGGTGGTCACAACTTGGTGCTCACATAATATTTTGTAACGATTATTTTTTGTAATGTCTTATATTTTTACGCCCTAGAATATGGTACCTTGCGTATTTGCTAATTAGTAATTTCCTCCGATCCCCAAAATTCAACTCCTCAAATAAAATAATGATACAAGTGGTCATAACTTGCTGCTCGTATCATATTTTGAAATGATTCTTTTTAGAAAAGTTCTTATATTTTCATGTTCTACAATATAGTACCTCTTGTTTTGTCTAATTATGAACTTTATCCAGTCTCCAAAATTCTGCCCATCAACTATAATTAACGATTCAAGTGACCATAACTTGGTACTAAGATAATATGTTGGAGCGATTCCTATTAGAAGGGTTCTTATATTTTCATGCTCTACAAAATGGTACATTATTTATTTTCTAATTAGTAACTTCATCTAATTCCTTACATTCTTCCCATCAAATGAAAATAATGAATCAGGTGGTCATAACTTGGTGTTCTGATAATATTTTAAACCCCTTTCCTTTTGAAAAGTTCTTACATTTTCATTCTATACAATATGGTTACCCTATTTTTGTTGATTAGAAATTTAGTTAAATCTCCAAAATTCAACCCATCAAATCAAAGTAACGATACAGGTGGTCATAACTTGGTGCTTAGATAATATTTTGTAACGATTCTTTTTTCAAAATTTCTTATATTTTCATGTTCCTCAATATGGTACCTTCCGTGTTTTCTAATTAGTACCTTCCTCCTATATCCTAAATTCATCCTATCAAATGAAAATAACGATTCAGGTGGTCACAACTTGGTGCTCACATAATATTTTGTAACGATTATTTTTTGTAATGTTCTTATATTTACGCTCTAGAATATGGTACCTTGCGTATTTGCTAATTAGTAATTTAATCTGATCCCCAAAATTATACTCCTCAAATAAAATAATGATACAAGTGGTCATAACTTACTGCTCATATAATATTTCGAAATGATTCTTTTTGGAATAGTTATTATATTTTCATGTTCTACAATAAAGTACCTCCTGTGCTGTCTAATTATGAACTTTATCCAGTCTCCAAAATTCAACCCATCAACCGTAATTAATGATTCAAGTGACCATAACTTGGTACTAAGATAATATGTTGGAGCGATTCCTATGAGAAGGGTTCTTATATTTTCATGCTCTACAAAATGGTACATTATTTATTTTCTAATTAGTAACTTTATCTAATTCCTTACATTCTTCCCATCAAATGAAAATAACGAATCAGGTGCTCATAACTTGGTGTTCTGATAATATTTTAAACCCCTTTCCTTTTGAAAAGTTCTTACATTTTCATTCTATACAATATGGTTACCCTATTTTTGCTGATTAGAAATTTAGTTAAATCTCCAAAATTCAACCCATCAAATCAAAGTAACGATACAGGTGGTCATAACTTGGTGCTTAGATAATATTTTGTAAAGATTCTTTTTTCAAAATTTCTTATATTTTCATGTTCCTCAATATGGTACCTTCCGTGTTTTCTAATTAATAACTTCCTCCAATATCCGAAATTCATCCTATCAAATGAAAATAACGATTCAGGTGGTCACAACTTGGTGCTCACATAATATTTTGTAACGATTATTTTTTGTAATGTCTTATATTTTTACGCCCTAGAATATGGTACCTTGCATATTTGCTAATTAGTAATTTCCTCCGATCCCCAAAATTCAACTCCTCAAATAAAATAATGATACAAGTGGTCAAAACTTGCTGCTCGTATAATATTTCGAAATGATTCTTTTTTGAAAAGTTCTTATATTTTCATGTTCTACAATATAGTACCTCCTGTTTTGTCTAATTATGAACTTTATCCAGTCTCCAAAATTCCACCCATCAACTATAATTAACGATTCAAGTGACCATAACTTGGTACTAAGATAATATGTTGGAGCGATTCCTATCAGAAGGGTTCTTATATTTTCATGCTCTACAAAATGGTACATTATTTATTTTCTAATTAGTAACTTCATCTAATTCCTTACATTCTTCCCATCAAATGAAAATAACGAATCAGGTGCTCATAACTTGGTGTTCTGATAATATTTTAAACCCCTTTCCTTTTGAAAAGTTCTTACATTTTCATTCTATACAATATGGTTACCCTATTTTTGCTGATTAGAAATTTAGTTAAATCTCCAAAATTCAACCCATCAAATCAAAGTAACGATACAGGTGGTCATAACTTGGTGCTTAGATAATATTTTGTAAAGATTTTTTTTTCAAAATTTCTTATATTTTCATGTTCCTCAATATGGTACTTTCCGTGTTTTCTAATTAATAACTTCCTCCTATATCCGAAATTCATCCTATCAAATGAAAATAACGATTCAGGTGGTCACAACTTGGTGCTCACATAATATTTTGTAACGATTATTTTTTGTAATGTCTTATATTTTTACGCCCTAGAATATGGTACCTTGCGTATTTGCTAATTAGTAATTTCCTCCGATCCCCAAAATTCAACTCCTCAAATAAAATAATGATACAAGTGGTCATAACTTGCTGCTCGTATCATATTTTGAAATGATTCTTTTTAGAAAAGTTCTTATATTTTCATGTTCTACAATATAGTACCTCTTGTTTTGTCTAATTATGAACTTTATCCAGTCTCCAAAATTCTGCCCATCAACTATAATTAACGATTCAAGTGACCATAACTTGGTACTAAGATAATATGTTGGAGCGATTCCTATTAGAAGGGTTCTTATATTTTCATGCTCTACAAAATGGTACATTATTTATTTTCTAATTAGTAACTTCATCTAATTCCTTACATTCTTCCCATCAAATGAAAATAATGAATCAGGTGGTCATAACTTGGTGTTCTGATAATATTTTAAACCCCTTTCCTTTTGAAAAGTTCTTACATTTTCATTCTATACAATATGGTTACCCTATTTTTGTTGATTAGAAATTTAGTTAAATCTCCAAAATTCAACCCATCAAATCAAAGTAACGATACAGGTGGTCATAACTTGGTGCTTAGATAATATTTTGTAACGATTCTTTTTTCAAAATTTCTTATATTTTCATGTTCCTCAATATGGTACCTTCCGTGTTTTCTAATTAGTACCTTCCTCCTATATCCTAAATTCATCCTATCAAATGAAAATAACGATTCAGGTGGTCACAACTTGGTGCTCACATAATATTTTGTAACGATTATTTTTTGTAATGTCTCATATTTTTACGCCCTATTATATGGTACCTTGCGTATTTGCTAATTAGTAATTTCATCCGATCCCCAAAATTCAAATCCTCAAATAAAATAATGATACAAGTGGTCATAACTTGCTGCTCATATAATATTTCGAAATGATTCTTTTTGGAAAAGTTCTTATATTTTCATGTTCTACAATATAGTACCTCCTATTTTGTCTAATTATGAACTTTATTCAGTCTCCAAAATTCAACCCATCAACTATAATTAACGATTCAAGTGACCATAACTTGGTACTAAGATAATATGTTGGAGCGATTCCTATCAGAAGGGTTCTTATATTTTCATGCTCTACAAAATGGTACATTATTTATTTTCTAATTAGTAACTTCATCTAATTCCTTACATTCTTCCCATCAAATGAAAATAACGAATCAGGTGGTCATAACTTGGTGTTCTAATAATATTTTAAACCCCTTTCCTTTTGAAAAGTTCTTACATTTTTATTCTATACAATATGGTTACCCTATATTTGCTGATTAGAAATTTAGTTAAATCTCCAAAATTCAACCCATCAAATCAAAGTAACGATACAGGTGGTCATTACTTGGTGCTTAGATAATATTTTGTAAAGATTCTTTTTCCAAAACTTCTTATATTTTCATGTTCCTCAATATGGTACCTTCCGTGTTTTCTAATTAGTAACTTCCTCCTATATCCGAAATTCATCCTATCAAATGAAAATAACGATTTAAGTGGTCACAACTTGGTGCTCACATAATATTTTGTAACGATTATTTTTTGTAATGTTCTTATATTTTTACGCCCTAGAATATGGTACCTTGCGTATTTGCTAATTAGTAATTTCATCCGATCCCCAAAATTCAACTCCTCAAATAAAATAACGCTACAAGTGGTCATAACTTGCTGCTCATATAATATTTTGAAATGATTCTTTTTTGAAAAGTTCTTATATTTTCATGTTCTACAATATAGTACCTCCTGTTTTGTCTAATTATGAAATTTATCCAGTCTCCAAAATTCAACCCATCAACTATAATTAACGATTCAAGTGACCATAACTTGGTACTAAGATAATATGTTGGAGCATTCCTATCAGTAGGGTTCTTATATTTTCACGCGCTACAAAATGGTACATTATTTATTTTATAATTAGTAACTTCATCTAATTCCTTACATTCTTCCCATCAAATGAAAATAACGATCAGGTGGTCATAACTTGGTGTTCTGATAATATTTTAAACCCCTTTCCTTTTGAAATGTTCTTACATTTTCATTCTATACAATATGGTTACCCTATTTTTGCTGATTAGAAATTTAGTTAAATCTCCAAAATTCAACCCATCAAATCAAAGTAACGATACAGGTTGTCATAACTTGGTGCTTAGATAATATTTTGTAAAGATTCTTTTTTCAAAATTTCTTATATTTTCATGTTCCTCAATATGGTACCTTCCGTGTTTTCTAATTAATAACTTCCTCCTATATCCGAAATTCATCCTATCAAATGAAAATAACGATTCAGGTGGTCACAACTTGGTGCTCACATAATATTTTGTAACGATTATTTTTTGTAATGTTCTTATATTTACGCTCTAGAATATGGTACCTTGCGTATTTGCTAATTAGTAATTTAATCTGATCCCCAAAATTATACTCCTCAAATAAAATAATGATACAAGTGGTCATAACTTACTGCTCATATAATATTTCGAAATGATTCTTTTTGGAAAAGTTATTATATTTTCATGTTCTACAATAAAGTACCTCCTGTGTTGTATAATTATGAACTTTATCCAGTCTCCAAAATTCAACCCATCAACCATAATTAATGATTCAAGTGACCATAACTTGGTACTAAGATAATATGTTGGAGCGATTCCTATCAGAAGGGTTCTTATATTTTCATGCTCTACAAAATGGTACATTATTTATTTTCTAATTAGTAACTTCATCTAATTTCTTACATTCTTCCCATCAAATGAAAATAACGAATCAGGTGCTCATAACTTGGTGTTCTGATAATATTTTAAACCCCTTTCCTTTTGAAAAGTTCTTACATTTTCATTCTATACAATATGGTTACCCTATTTTTGCTGATTAGAAATTTAGTTAAATCTCCAAAATTCAACCCATCAAATCAAAGTAACGATACAGGTGGTCATAACTTGGTGCTTAGATAATATTTTGTAAAGATTTTTTTTTCAAAATTTCTTATATTTTCATGTTCCTCAATATGGTACTTTCCGTGTTTTCTAATTAATAACTTCCTCCTATATCCGAAATTCATCCTATCAAATGAAAATAACGATTCAGGTGGTCACAACTTGGTGCTCACATAATATTTTGTAACGATTATTTTTTGTAATGTCTTATATTTTTACGCCCTAGAATATGGTACCTTGCGTATTTGCTAATTAGTAATTTCCTCCGATCCCCAAAATTCAACTCCTCAAATAAAATAATGATACAAGTGGTCATAACTTGCTGCTCGTATAATATTTCGAAATGATTCTTTTTTGAAAAGTTCTTATATTTTCATGTTCTACAATATAGTATCTCCTGTTTTGTCTAATTATGAACTTTATCCAGTCTCCAAAATTCCACCCATCAACTATAATTAACGATTCAAGTGACCATAACTTGGTACTAAGATAATATGTTGGAGCGATTCCTATCAGAAGGGTTCTTATATTTTCATGCTCTACAAAATGGTACATTATTTATTTTCTAATTAGTAACTTCATCTAATTCCTTACATTCTTCCCATCAAATGAAAATAACGAATCAGGTGCTCATAACTTGGTGTTCTGATAATATTTTAAACCCCTTTCCTTTTGAAAAGTTCTTACATTTTCATTCTATACAATATGGTTACCCTATTTTTGCTGATTAGAAATTTAGTTAAATCTCCAAAATTAAACCCATCAAATCAAAGTAACGATACAGGTGGTCATAACTTGGTGCTTAGATAATATTTTGTAAAGATTCTTTTTTCAAAATTTCTTATAGTTTCATGTTCCTCAATATGGTACCTTCCGTGTTTTCTAATTAATAACTTCCTCCTATATCCGAAATTCATCCTATCAAATGAAAATAACAATTCAGGTGGTCACAACTTGGTGCTCACATAATATTTTGTAACGATTATTTTTTGTAATGTCTTATATTTTTACGCCCTAGAATATGGCACCTTGCGTATTTGCTAATTAGTAATTTCCTCCGATCCCCAAAATTCAACTCCTCAAATAAAATTATGATACAAGTGGTCATAACTTGCTGCTCGTATAATATTTCGAAATGATTCTTTTTAGAAAAGTTCTTATATTTTCATGTTCTACAATATAGTACCTCCTGTTTTGTCTAATTATGAACTTTATCCAGTCTCCAAAATTCTACCCATCAACTATAATTAACGATTCAAGTGACCATAACTTGGTACTAAGATAATATGTTGGAGCGATTCCTATTAGAAGGGTTCTTATATTTTCATGCTCTACAAAATGGTACATTATTTATTTTCTAATTAGTAACGTCATCTAATTCCTTGCATTCTTCCCATCAAATGAAAATAATGAATCAGGTGGTCATAAATTGGTGTTCTGATAATATTTTAAACCCCTTTCCTTTTGAAAAGTTCTTACATTTTCATTCTATACAATATGGTTACCCTATTTTTGCTGATTAGAAATTTAGTTAAATCGCCAAAATTCAACCCATCAAATCAAAGTAACGATACAGGTGGTCATAACTTGGTGCTTAGATAATATTTTGTAAAGATTCTTTTTTCAAAATTTCTTATATTTTCATGTTCCTCAATATGGTACCTTCCGTGTTTTCTAATTAGTAACTTCCTCTTGTATCCGAAATTCATCCTATCAAATGAAAATAACGATTCAGGTGGTCACAACTTGGTGCTCACATAATATTTTGCAACGATTATTTTTTGTAATGTCTTATATTTCTACGCCCTAGAATATGGAACCTTGCGTATTTGCTAATTAGTAATTTCATCCTATCCCCAAAATTCAACTCCTCAGATAAAATAATAATACAAGTGGTCATAACTTGCTGCTCGTATAATATTTCGAAATGATTCTTTTTAGAAAAGTTCTTATATTTTCATGTTTACAATATAATACCTCCTGTTTTGTCTAATTATGAACTTTATCCAGTCTCCAGAATTCTACCCATCAACTATAATTAACGATTCAAGTGACCATAACTTGGTACTAAGATAATATGTTGGAGCGATTCCTATTAGAAGGGTTCTTATATTTTCATGTTCTACAAAATGGTACATTATTTATTTTCTAAATAGTAACTTCATCTAATTTCTTACATTCTTCCCATCAAATGAAAATAACGAATCAGGTGGTCATAACTTGGTGTTCTGATAATATTTTAAACCCCTTTCCTTTTGAAAAGTTCTTACATTTTCATTCTATACAATATGGTTACCCTATTTTTGCTGATTAGAAATTTAGTTAAATCTCCAAAATTCAACCCAACAAATCAAAGTAACGATACAGGTGGTCATAACTTGGTGCTTAGATAATTTTTTGTAAAGATTCTTTTTTCAAAATTTCTTATATTTTCATGTTCCTCAATATGGTACCTTCCTTGTTTTCTAATTAGCAACTTCCTCCTATATCCGAAATTCATCCTATCGAATGAAAATATCGATTCAGGTGGTCACAACTTGGTGCTCACATAATATTTTGTAACGATTATTTTTTGTAATGTTCTTATATTTACACTCTAGAATATGGTACCTTGCGTATTTGCTAATTAGTAATTTAATCTGATCCCCAAAATTATACTCCTCAAATAAAATAATGATACAAGTGGTCATAACTTCCTGCTCATATAATATTTCGAAATGATTCTTTTTGGAAAAGTTATTATATTTTCATGTTCTACAATAAAGTACCTCCAGTGTTGTCTAATTATGAACTTTATCCAGTCTCCAAAATTCAACCCATCAACTATAATTAACGATTCAAGTGACCATAACTTGGTACTAAGATAATATGTTGGAGCGATTCCTATCAGAAGGGTTCTTATATTTTCATGCTCTACAAAATGGTACATTATTTATTTTCTAATTAGTAACTTCATCTAATTCCTTACATTCTTCCCATCAAATGAAAATAACGAATCAGGTGCTCATAACTTGGTGTTCTGATAATATTTTAAACCCCTTTCCTTTTGAAAAGTTCTTACATTTTTATTCTATACAATATGGTTACCCTATTTTTGCTTATTAGAAATTTAGTTAAATCTCCAAAATTCAACCCATCAAATCAAAGTAACGATACAGATGGTCATAACTTGGTGCTTAGATAATATTTTGTAAAGATTCTTTTTTCAAAATTTCTTATATTTTCATGTTCCTCAATATGGTACCTTCCGTGTTTTCTAATTAGTAACTTCCTCCTGTATCCGAAATTCATCCTATCAAATGAAAATAACGATTCAGGTGGTCACAACTTGGTGCTCACATAATATTTTGTAACGATTATTTTTTGTAATGTCTTATATCTACGCCCTAGAATATGGTACCTTGCGTATTTGCTAATTAGTAATTTCATCCGATCCCCAAAATTCAACTCCTCAAATAAAATAATAATACAAGTGGTCATAACTTGCTGCTCGTATAATATTTCGAAATGATTCTTTTTAGAAAAGTTCTTATATTTTCATGTTTACAATATAATACCTCCTGTTTTGTCTAATTATGAACTTTATCCAGTCTCCAGAATTCTACCCATCAACTATAATTAACGATTCAAGTGACCATAACTTGGTACTAAGATAATATGTTGGAGCGATTCCTATTAGAAGGGTTCTTATATTTTCATGCTCTACAAAATGGTACATTATTTATTTTCTAAATAGTAACTTCATCTAATTTCTTACATTCTTCCCATCAAATGAAAATAACGAATCAGGTGCTCATAACTTGGTGTTCTGATAATATATTAAACCCCTTTCCTTTTGAAAAGTTCTTACATTTTCATTCTATACAATATGGTTACCCTATTTTTGCTGATTAGAAATTTAGTTAAATCTCCAAAATTCAACCCATCAAATCAAAGTAACGATACAGGTGGTCATAACTTGGTGCTTAGATAATATTTTGTAAAGATTCTTTTTTCAAAATTTCTTATATTTTCATGTTCCTCAATATGGTACCTTACGTGTTTTCTAATTAATAACTTCCTCCTATATCCGAAATTCATCCTATCAAATGAAAATAACGATTCAGGTGGTCACAACTTGGTGCTCACATAATATTTTGTAACGATTATTTTTTGTAATGTCTTATATTTTTACGCCCTAGAATATGGTACCTTGCGTATTTGCTAATTAGTAATTTACTCCGATCCCCAAAATTCAACTCCTCAAATAAAATAATGATACAAGTGGTCATAACTTGCTGCTCGTATAATATTTCGAATGATTCTTTTTTGAAAAGTTCTTATATTTTCATGTTCTACAATATAGTACCTCCTGGTTTGTCTAATTATGAACTTTATCCAGTCTCCAAAATTCCACCCATCAACTATAATTAACGATTCAAGTGACCATAACTTGGTACTAAGATAATATGTTGGAGCGATTCCTATCAGAAGGGTTCTTATATTTTCATGCTCTACAAAATGGTACATTATTTGTTTTCTAATTAGTAACTTCATCTAATTCCTTACATTCTTCCCCTCAAATGAAAATAACGAATCAGGTGGTCATAACTTGGTGTTCTGATAATATTTTAAACCCCTTTCCTTTTGAAAAGTTCTTACATTTTCATTCTATACAATATGGTTACCCTATTTTTGCTGATTAGAAATTTAGTTAAATCTCCAAAATTCAACCCATCAAATCAAAGTAACGATACAGGTGGTCATAACTTGGTGCTTAGATAATATTTTGTAACGATTCTTTTTTCAAAATTTCTTATATTTTCATGTTCCTCAATATGGTACCTTCCGTGTTTTCTAATTAGTAACTTCCTCCTCTATCCGAAATTCATCCTATCAAATGAAAATTACGATTCAGGTGGTCACAACTTGGTGCTCACATAATATTTTGTAACGATTATTTTTTGTAATGTCTTATATTTTTACGCCCTAGAATATGGTACCTTGCGTAATTGCTAATTAGTAATTTCATCCAATCCCCAAAATTCAAATCCTCAAATAAAATAATGATACAAGTGGTCATAACTTGCTGCTCATATAATATTTCGAAATGATTCTTTTTGGAAAAGTTCTTATATTTTCATGTTCTACAATATAGTACCTCCTGTTTTGTCTAATTATGATATTTATTCAGTCTCCAAAATTAAACCCATCAACTATAATTAACGATTCAAGTGACCATAACTTGGTACTAAGATAATATGTTGGAGCGATTCCTATCAGAAGGGTTCTTATATTTTCATGCTCT